>BTHU01000011.1:57515554-57753054 GCA_036184795.1 Tokudaia tokunoshimensis | reverse complement strand
GAAGGAAGAGTTCGTTTCAGCTTATGGTTTCAGAGCATTACAGTTCATGATGGCGGAGTGGAGGCAAGATAGCTGGAGCAGAAGCTGAGGACTCACATCATGAACAGCAAACGCAGGGAGAAGAGGACAAACCAGAAACGGTGTGTGGGTTTGTAATTTCCTGGTGACACACTACTTCTAGCAATGCCACGCCTCCTAAACCTGCCAAAACAGTGCCACCAACTGAAGACAAAGCATTCAGACGTCTGAGCCTATGGGTGGCATTAACAGTTAAACTGCTACAGATTTGGTCTTTAGCACCATCTTAGGTGATGAGCAGAATGCCTGCCCTCAAATGACTCAGTAGGCGTTGATTGAAAAGTGAAGATGAATTTTGGAAAATTTTGTTCCTTGCTATGTGTGCAAAAAATAATACTAGGCTTCCAGAGGCTTAAGTCATGTGCTGATAGCATCTTGCTGTCAGTGGACAATCTAAAATCCAATCCAATGGGTTGGGGGTCTGTCCACTGAGCTGTGATGCATTCTCATGATACCAGGGAGAGAGAAACTAAGGCATGGTTTCCCACAGAGTGAGCATCTAAGAATTGCAACAACTCTTCAGAGCGCCAAAGCAGTGCTCATTTAGGAGAGATATGAGCTACATGTAGTTATAAAATTGGATTAATAAATAACAAAGAGGTTACAAGGGAGAACTCCATGCACCTAGAGAAACTTACAGAAAAACGGTCACCACCATTTACTTGGAACCTTCTATGTTTTATATCCTTTGAGAAGAGTTTCCATGACCATCTTAACTGAACCTTAGGACTAGGATGTTTCTTTGTGTGTGTGTGTGTGTGTGTGTGTGTGTGGTGTGCGCGTGCATGTCTATATACAGGCCAGAGGACAATCTTTGGTGTCATTCCTCAGGTACTATCTACCTTGTTTTTTCATACAGGGTTTTTCATTGACTCAGAACGCACCATATAAGCTAAGCTGCCGAGCATGTGAACCCCAAGAATCTGCCTGTCTCTGCTTCTGTTGTGTTGGGATTGCAAGGGTGTGCCATCCTGTCCATCTTTTTATTTTTTAGTAGATTCTGGGGGATTGAACTTAGATCTTCACACATGCCAGGACAGTACTCTACTAGATGAGCCATCACTCTAGCCTTCCAGGGCTATTTCTAAATAAATGATGTGATTGCATTAAAATAGCACATTTAACCTCTAGGTGGGACTGAACGACCCCATTCAAATTAACCCGACAGATATTTATTGAGCATCCAGTAACAGAGGCCTAGACAGTAGAAAAAATACAAAGATAAACCTGCTGTTAGAGGGGGGTACAAGATGGTGACATTACAGGGTCTGACATGCAGGAGATGCTTAATAAATATTCATCTCATGTAGGAACAAGGAAAGGATGAATGCTACAACTGTCATGTAGAATAAACTCTGTTAGAAAATCTAACATCAGAATTTATGAGAGGAAGTGCATGGAGGCTCTAAGATCGCATATCAAAAAGGGATATTAAAGAATAGGTGAGCTGACTCTTGTGAACTGAGAAAACAGAGGCCGTAACAGTTCGCCCAAGGCAGCAGAGCTCACTGTAGCAGTGCCTATGGGAGAGCATCCTTACTAACCCAGTGCTCGAGGCTTCATGTTTTCCCTTTCCTATTGGCATCCCATCAAAAACCTTACTTTAATTTCTCTTTGCATGTAATCATGTAAGAACTGCTATTGTGTGTTTCCTTGGACAGCATCTCTCTATGTTCCCCAAGCACGGAGATGTGGGCATTAGCCCGAAAAGAAGTGATCATGTGTCAGTCATAACAAGAAGGTTCTTTTGGGAGAAATGAATCATCCTGCAGATTGAACTTTTAATACAGAAAGCTTGTTGATGGCTTTTATGATTCTCCTAACACCTGTGAACACATGGCTTGTACACACACACACACACACACACACACACACACACACACACACGTAGCACACACACACATCAAATGAGATACCCAGTGGTGCATCTCTCTGCCCTGAGGCCAGACTGATACAGGGTTTTACTGCAGCAGTGTCCATGAGGATGCTCACGAAAACTGCTGACACATCTAAGGACCGCGTGGTGTGGCTCTCCACCACCCTTTACCTTTCTTCCTTCCTTATCCCTCCCATTCTTGTCCATCACTTCCCAGTCACCCTAATTAAGATTGTTATTGGAGATACCAGGAGTTACATTTGATTCTGCCACAATCTCCACTAACTTTTTTTTTATTTCTACAACACAGCAGCACAAATACTTAGCAAAACAATATGATTGGTTTTACTAAGTATCCAGACTAAGCAGTTTTTCTGAGGAAGCTATGGAGGCCTCAATTGATTCTTTCCCTCATTACTGTATGATCTATGCATCTGCTTCCTAGGACAGGAAGCCTCAGGAATAAATAGTCAAGACATTTACTGAAACTGTTTAGTTATTCCAAATGAGTAAGAATAATAGCCCATGCAAAAAACTCAAAGCTGGCAGACTCAGGGAGAGCTTCACATTCTCATCCTAGTTCCCTAATAGTCAGCGCACACACGCACACACACACACACACACACACACACACATGCACACACACAAACACATGCACACTAAAGACTTTCCTCTGCTACACAGTCACACACACACACACACACACACACATACACACGCACAGACACATACACACTATAGACTATTCCTCTGCCACACACACAAACACATATGCACACACAAATGCACACGCACTAAAGACTGTTCCTCTGCTACACAGTCACACACACACACATGCACAGACACACACATGCACAGACACACACACACTCAGACACACTAAAGACTGTTCCTCTGCTACACAAACACAGACACACACACACACACACATACACACCGACATGTACAGACACATACACTAAAACTGTTCTTCAGCTACACACACACAGAGACACACACATACACACCCACATGCAGACACATACATGCACACAGACATACATACTAAAGACTGTTCCTCAGCTACACATACACACATACACACATGTAGACACACATACTCACATGCACACAGAAACACACACACTAAAGGCTGTTCCTCTGTTACACACACACACACATACTCACATACACACACACAGACACACTAAAGACTGTTCCTCTGCTACACAAACACAGACACACACACACATATACACACTGACATGTACAGACACACACACTAAAACTGTTCTTCAGCTACACACACACAGAGACACACACATACACACCCACATGCAGACACATACATGCACACAGACATACATACTAAAGACTGTTCCTCAGCTACACACACACACATACACACATGTAGACACACATACTCACATGCACACAGAAACACACACACTAAAGGCTGTTCCTCTGTTACATACATACACACACACACACACACACACACACACGAACACACGCACTCACACACTGAAAGCTGTATGTCTGTTACACACATATGTCATTTAGTAAACATCCACTGCTAGTTTGTTGCTATGGTATGGCTGTGATCTGCTCCTATCAGAATTCATCTTGAGTTTTTATTATTGTGTGACGGTTAGCTGTAGGAGGTAAAGAGGTCATGTGGGATATAGACTTATGGGTAGATTAATGTCCATCCTGGAGGCCTGTGTCAGTTACAATTAAATTCATTGAGGCCTCTATAGCTTCCTCAGAAAAACTGTTTAGTCTGAATACTTAGTAAAGCCAGTCATATTGTTTTGCTAAGCTTTTGTGCTGTATGCAGGTTGTCTGAGAGCGACCTAGCTCCTCGGTCCCCTCCTGCCCCACAAACACCCGTCTTCTCTTTTGCTCTTTTGTCCTTCACAGAGTACATGGGTCCTTGTCAGAAGCAGAAGATACTCACACCTTCCCAGTTTCCAGAACTGAATCAAAACAAAACTTTAAAAAAAATTTATAAATTACTCTGTCTTGAGTATTTTTTCTATAGCAACAGAAAAATGAACAGATTCATACTTTGTTTTTGAATAATATTTTAATTAAAATATATAAACATAAACAACTCAGACATCACGTGGTGGGTTCTTAAATATCATCTTATACAACAAATATCTCCAGGTGGCTGGGCCACTTGGGAAAGGTAGGAGTCTTGGAACAGGTGTGGACCCACCCTGGAAGAACCTGTCACTAGGGAACATATCGAGGTCTTTTTTTTTTTTTTTTAATCCTGGAGAAGCATTAGGGAAAGTGACCTCACCTACACTCAGGCAGGAACAGGTATTTCATAGTTTGGACTATTCCTGTCCTGGGTTACTTTCATAGTCCACAGATATGAGAGGGGGACCAAAATTTCCATTCTATCTCCATTCAAAAGAAGAACACAAGATATATTGTGGAAAAATATAACCACGAACATGTCCACAATTGAATGAAGTCCTCTACACCTGACCTATGCTCCCAACTTCCTATGTCACACTTGACTGTTCTACATAGCTACCTGTAGTCTATTAAAGCCCTACAAGAAAGACGACTGCAACAACTTTCTGAAAGGCATGGGTTAGGGTTAGGGTTCAGGGTTCAGAGTTCAGGGTTCAGGGTTCAGGGTTCAGGGTTAGAGTTAGGGTTAGGGTTACATGAAAGGGATTAGTGACACATTTTCATGTGAGGTCTGGCCAAAAGCTCCGCCCCAGGCAAATGAACCTCCGAGGACTGGCCTTCATTTGTGTTGAATAAACCGTCCAACATGGAAGGTTGAACATTTTTCTTTAACCTTTGCCTCTATTGATTCTAAGATGTCATTAATCCAGGAGAATGAGAAACTGTAAGTCACAGGATTCCACAGGGAATAGATAGGAAGATTCAAGTCACTGTGAAAAGAGAACTAAGCTTCAAGACAAACAATGCCAGTTTCAGAGGAGTCCAGCCAATGGCTCACATATGAATGCCTATGGCAGATTCACTCAGCCCAAACTTGAAACTAGCCAAGAAATCTCAAGAAAGTGCATTAGCACACTGTAGCATATCCAGACCACAGGGTATTGCTTGGGCCGTGCAGATGGCCCAATGAGTAAACCACTTACTGGGCAAGTGTGAGATCCTGAGCTCAGATCCCCAGGATCCACTTAGAGTAGGATGCAGAAGCATGTATCTGCAATCCTATGGCTTCTGTGGTAAGATGAGAGACAGAGACAAGACGGAAGGAAGGGCAGCGGGCTTGGCTTATAGCAAATAACAAGGGGTCAGAGAGCCTACTTCAATAAGATAGAAGGCAAGGACCAACACCTGAGGCTGTCCTCTGACTTTGACACACTTGGTTGGAGGCGTATGGCTGTACACACACACACACACACACACACACACACATGAACATGCACACACATAAAGCGGAGTTATAAAAAAGACATAGAGTGATCTTAAATGAAAGAAGCCAATTTGAAAACACTACACATTGTGATTTCACCTAAGTGACATTCTGGAAAAACTATGAACATAGGAGGAGGATCGTTTCTAGGGAATATGAGGGAAAGGGAGAATGAAAAGACAGCTCAGAAAGGGCAGCATTGCCAGGAGCCTGCCTGAGCACCAATTCTCTATGGAAGACAGTGATGCGGGCAGCGTTGGCAATATTTGGGGGCAAAAACTAACTTTTGCGAGGGCTAAAATGTTGCTTGTCTTGCAACATTTATTTTGAATTCTTTGCTATTCTGAGGTCAGAAACTGCTGTCTTCAGATGATTAAATATTAAGTAAAGGATTTATTAGGTATTAAGTAAAGGATTTATTGCTAGGGCTCCTTTCTCCCTGTGTTGACCAGGCAAGAGGCTTGGAATTCATTAACTCTTTGTGAACCAGACAGAAAAGAAAGGAAAAGAATTTAAATCTTTTACACAGGCAATAAGCACACACACACACACACACACACACACACACACTGGGCGGGCTCTACCACCTGTCTCATCAACTTCACAAGTGTTCATGCAAACTTACATAATATACATTGTATTAGTCAGGGTTCTCTAGAGTCACAGAACTTATGGAGTGTCTCTCTATATTGAAGGAATTCATTGTGATGAATTACAGTCTTAGTCTTATAGTCTGTAGTCCAACCAACTAACCCAGCAATGGGCAGCCATGGATGGAAAGCCCAAGAATCTAGTAGTTGCTCAGTCCCACAAGGCTAGTTGTTTAAGCTGGTTTTCTGTAGAATTAGGTTCCAACAGATGTGCTGGCAAGTAAACTCAAGCAGTCAAAGAAGAGTGAATCTTCCTTCTTTCAATGTCCTTTATATAGGCCTCCAGAAGAAGGTGTGGTCCAGATTAAAGGTGTGTACCATCACGAATGGTTCTGGGACTTGTTTTGTCCCAGGTTGACCTTGAACTCAGAGATCTCCTTGCCTCAGTCTCCTGGGATTAAAGGGGTGTACTACCTTGCCTGGGCCTAAGATTTTCATGGCCACTATGCCTCAAGATCTCCATGCCAAGATCCAGGTCAGAAACTTGTATCTTCCAGCCTCAAGATTTGGATAATAGGTGTGCCCTCCAATTCTGGATTGTAGTTCATTCCAGATATAGACAACCAGGAATAGCCATTACAGATTTATACTTACACACATATGAACAAACAAACAAACATATACATATATATCTATTTGATGGATGGGTCAGAGCCTGCTAAGCCACACATATACATTTGGAGTGTGGATGGGGCAGAACCCTAGATGCCACACTTTATTCCTTCTCTCTGGCAATCTTTACATTCTTAGACAAAAGTTCTTTAGAAATTACCTCATAGATAAAGTGTTATACAAAAGGGAAGTTACAGAAGGATGTTGATATAAGTTCAAAGCAGAATTCCATTCTATAAGCTCATTATAAGCTCAAAGCAACAGTTTCACACGGCCTTCCTTTATCATAATGCACACCTGTGGCTTCATCCTTGGACCTGACCTAGAATGAATGTTTTTCCTTGATCACAAGTTTATCCCAAGCCTATTTCTCTTTTTAGTATAATTGTGAAAGCTCATTGTATTTATTATTATGCAGCCTTTACTTACTATTCTATGAGAAGAGGGCAAATTCTAACTTTATTATATCTTTCTGGAAAAACAACTAAAACCATCTCTTAAAACTTTCCTCCTGAAATTATTTGAATCAAGTCAGGAATTCTATAAAATTATTAATTAATCAAAACAACATTAATTCATGAAAATTCATCTTTATGTTGATTTGCAGGAAATCTGTCCAATAGGGTGGGCTGATGTCCGGGAATCATTAGACCGTGTAATAGTGATAAGAAAAGGCATATCAGCTGCAAGAAACAATCCTGAGATGAGGTCTCTTGGGACTTTGCCTCTCGGACTTCACCCACCACAAGTCATGCAAAAATGGTTGGCCACCTCCAGGAAAGTTACCAGCTAGTCTTAGACTTTCCTAGATGGCTCCTGACACAGTATGATGGTTACTATTGACTGTCAACTAGACATTAAGGATGCAAGTCTCTGGGTATATCTGTGAAAGATTATCTAGATTCAATTGGCCTGTCGGTATGTCTGTGTGGCATTATCTTGATATGATTATCATGATGGGAAACCTTGCCCGCTGTGAGTGATACCATTTCCTAGGCAGCAGATTCTGAACTGTGTAAGAATAGAGAAAGTGAGCTGAACACTGGCAAGTATTTATTTGTCCACTGTTCTCTGCTCTTGACTATAAATGCAATAAGATCAGTTCTTTCAAATTTTAATGGATTATATTCTGGAGCTCTGAGTCCAATCAACCCTTTTCCCCTCAAATCGCTTCTGTCAGATTATCAACTGGAAAAGAAATTAGAGCAGGCAGTGAAACTGTTCTGTGTGATGATCAATCCTGGACATTTTGTGCCTTGAAACCTGTAGAAGGTACAATACCGAGACTTTTCTTCAGGTTAAATATTGCTCCTAGAGGGAGGCTCTAAGACTCAGACAACTAACTAGATAAAGCTCAGAAACTTATGAGTCACAAAGTCAACCCTCAAGTTTATAAGAAGCAGTGAACGTTGTTGGGGAGAGGAGACTCTCTGGGCCCACAGCCCCTGGGGTGCAGCTTTGTAAGTCATCATCTGTGCTGGGCTGGGCTGTTGGTGATGTATCTACCTTCGAGTCATCCATGCTCCTGTAAGTAATCCCAATAAACCCATTGACTCACCAAGCTAGACTTTGGTGGATCTACTTCTTTAGTCTGCTGCTAGTGCTATGTCTAGGGTGGATAGATCTCTTCAGAAGTCACACAATAAAACCCCAAGACATACTATGGACTTGGACTGACAGCATCGTCAAGTTTACATTCATCAATTGAAACAAACATACCATACTCTGCACGTTTTGGGCCAGTTAGTGGAGTGGGACTCTGTGTATTCTAATCAGTTTTTCTGTGATCTCAAAACCACTCTGAAGTATACAGTCCACTAGAAAATCTAAATTGGATCCTAGCTCTTTCTTCTGCCACAAGTCCTTGATTTACTGGCTGACCTAATAACACAACAAACGAGACCCTATTCTGGTCTTACTTATGATTCAACCCCGCATCCCACTCTCCTTCCTTCTATTAGGCTCCTCAAGTCTCTCTTAAATGAGGACTGCTTTTCTAGTGCATCCGCTGAATTTCGAATATTCAAAGACTGTCAGCAGTGCTATGACCTCCCTAAGTGCTAGAACATTTTGCCCCATTCTCTTGTGCATAGTCTGCATGGACACACTTCTCTAAGGGTTAACTTTCATCTGTCTTCCTTATGGAATCTTTTATTCTGCATGCTTTTAAAGCCTTGCCTAGAACAGCCAACTAGAAGATAGTTTGCTGCTGGAAGCCATTAGGCATCCAGGGAGGTCCCCTGACATCTTCCTTTAGCGACGTCTTAGGGCCATCCGTGAAGCTGCTTGGGATTTGGGGAGTGCAGCACTTCTGGACGTTGGAGGGAATTGATTTCAAATCCATTAGCATAATTCTGCCTGGAGATATTGATCACCTCGGAAGGACACCCCATCACTAGAAATGTTGCATTATTTTGCTTAGGATGGTCAGAGAGATTAAAAGAATGAGGCTCCATAATGGAGAAATGTCTCTGCATTGGAGTTTTGGATGCAGGATACTCTGCGTTTAAGGCTGAATTGCTTATGGTAGGACGTATATTACTTCAGCCCACCAGAGGCTGAAGGTTACTTTGTTCAGAACAAAGACAATGTGAATGGCTTCCCAGATGGTTCCCTCTGGCTTTCTCAGGAGAGCCCCTCAAATCCATCAGGCTCTGTCTTCTCTTCTTATTCTTTGATAAAGAACTAATCTAATAACCCATCTCCTGTCATGCTCCCGTATTGTTAATTAAATGGGAGTTGGTGATCCATTGGTCTGGATTAACATAATTAATCTTTAAATCATACATATTCAAAAGGTCCTCAGAAGCATCTGGGTATTTTCCTAACAATTGCTAGAGATGATCAAATTAATACCAGCATACTGAATTTGCTGCTGTCTTTGAGAGAGGTATCTCCACAAAGTGGTAACTTTAAAAGTAGGAAATCTCATTGGAATTAAGGGAGGATGGATATTCTTTGGGAGAATTAATTGTCAAAAATAGTATTTTTTTTTGCAAAAGAATTAACCCTCTGCTGGGGTTCCAGAATCAGTAAAGCACAGAAACCGTGCCTGCATTTGTCTTTTTAGTGGTGGGCTGCCCTTTAACAGCTGAGCCATCTCTCTAGCCTGTGCAGGCCTGTGACTGCTAGCCCTCTGAGGAGCTTTGCTACAGCATCACTGTGCAGATGAAGAATCACAAGCAGCCTTCCATTCCCCAAGAAACCCAAGGACTAATGACATTACCTACACATACTTGATTTTATGCTGTTTGGACCCAGGCCTACCACATCAAAGACTCATCAATTTTGTTTCGTGGGCACTGAGAATGAAGGATTCTTAAGTGATCATTGAGTTTAAGTTGCAGGAACCAAAGCAAAAGGCCAGACACAGACCGACAACTACAATCCAATGTGTTATGAGCTTACAACTTTTTATCCACCCTCATAATCATCAGGTTTGAAGCAAAGGGCCATTAAGAATATGTACGTGTGCATTCACCCTTGCTGTTTCTTCTTTTCTGCTAAGAAGACATTGGCTGGCACCTGCTTTAATTAATAGCTAAGACCTCCAGCCATCCATCACCTTCTTCAGGCCAAAGTCAATTCCTCTGGTCCAGTGGGGTTTTCATTGCTGCAGTCATCCCGAGTCTGCAGGAGATTTGATACTGAATGCTAATGGCATGCCGTGCAGCAGAGGGTGTGTGTGTGTGTGTGTGTGTGTGTGTGTGTGTGTGTGTGTGTAGCTAGAAGAAGCCGGATTTTAGCAATAGCTTTTGTTTAGCCAGCAATCCAGAAGAGCTGGGCTCAGGAGCTAACCATCCACGTATCGGAGCAGCTGGCTTCTATGTCAACCTGCAGGCTCCTTCAGGTCGCCAAGCTACTATTTATGGAGGATTTTTAGTCCCAGAGAAATTTTAAATAAAACATGCAGTTTCAGTCAGGTTTTTTTTAATATACATAATGCCTGTACTCTTTAAGTATATGGTATGTGGATATGCCTATTTTACCTGGATGATGTGGGGTTTCTTTTCTTTTCACATCATGCACTTCAGACCCCCTCATCTCCCCCTCCTCTCACACCTGCCCTCCACCCTTGCAACCTCCCCCAAAACAGAGAGAAAAAAAAAACTCATTGTGGAAGCTGTAGTGTATCACAGCGTGTCCCATAGCATATCCCTTTGTCCACACTTCTTTGCCTGCAAATGTTCATCGCAGTGACTTGTTGGTCTGGTGCGAGGCCTTTGGCTTGGATTCGAAGGACTGGCCCCTTGATGTGCTCCAGCAGTTCATCATCAGATAGGTGTTGGGTTGGGCCTTTTCAAAGCCCTGGATCTGAGCCTGAGAGGAATCTGAGCTGGTTAGCCCAGCAGCTCTCCCTCACCACCCCACCCCCAGGGCCATCTCTATCCCACTGCCCGGGGGAGATGCAGAGCTTACTCTACTGAGTATATGTGGTCTTCCGTATAAGCTGGAATCCTGAGAAAGTAGGTTCCAATAGATGTGCTGATAAACAAGTGCAAACCCTTCCTTTTTCCATTGTTCGTGTGTAGGCCTGCAGCAGAGGGTATGGCCCAGATTAACGGTGTATACCTCCATGTTGTTCTTTACTTGGAGTTTACTCTGTCCCAGGTTGGCCTTAAGCTCAGAAATCTCCTTGCCTGTGTTTCCTGGGATTAAAGGTGAGTACCACCTTGCTTGGGCCTAAGCTTTTCATGACCACTACCTCAAGATCCAGATCAAATCATGTGTCATCCCATGTCAAGATCCACATCAAAAGCTTGTGTCTTCCAGCCTCAGCATCTGGATCACAGGTGTGCTCTCCCTTTCCTGACTAGTTCATTCCAGATGTAGTCAAGTTGACAACTGGGAATAGAAAGCCAGCAAGGAGACTTGAGACATTGAATAGTAATAGTAGCAACAATAACAACAACAACAATAGTAATAACAATAATATAGACAAGGTTGGACTGGTTTATTGGTTGGCCTGAAGCTGTAGAACAGATTAAATCTCAACATCACTGACTCTAGCCTCAGGCCCATCTGCAGCATTGGGAACGCAAGAATTTCTCTCCTGGTCTCTCTCAATTTAGACTTGATTCTCTCTGTAAAATGTGTCTGGTCACTTACCAAGCTCACAAGAAGGAAAACATTTCCACTAAATGAGGTAGGGTCGGTTTTGAGATGAAAGAGTTTTTTTTTTTTTTTGATTTTTTGAGACAGGGTTTCTCTGTGTAGCCCTGGCTGTCCTGGAACTCACTCTGTAGACCAGGCTGGCCTCGAACTCAGAAATCCACCTGCCTCTGCCTCCCAAGTGCTGGGATTAAAGGCGTGCGCCACCACCGCCCGGCTGATGAAAGAGATTTTTAATTTTCTTTATGCTATTCTATAATTTCCAAGTTTTGATAAAAAAACACATCAAACTGGAAAGAAGGCAATGCATTATATTAAAATCAAAATACCTCTCAGGCATCCTCTGTTCATGGTGATCCTATAGCACCCTGAGCATTATGTAATCAGTGTTTTATAATCCCCTTTCTAAGTATCTGTCCATCTCATTAGGCCGTGGACACACACAGGGCTAGTAATTTCTCCTTGAGCTCCATTTACAGAAGTGTCTGTCACACTGGAGACAGGGTGTGTGCTGAATGAGTCAGGAAAAGAATTTATGAATAATGTTATCAGATGAACAATGGATGTCTTCACTGCAGTTTGCCTTTATCATCTGCCTCCGCAGTGGATAAAGATGCCTCTAAATAGCAGGAGAAGAAGTTCTCTTTGTCATCTGTCTGCTCTCTCCTGGAAGGGCTCCCTGTCTCCTTCAGATACCTACAGGCAAAGGTAGACTTTGTACATTGCCCTGTGTTTAGCTAGGCAACACTATAAAGGGTGTCTGTCCCACCCCTGAGAGCACTGTGAATAAATTCAGATTCAGGATCCCAGAATATGTATTTTCTAAAGTTACAGTCCCAGGACAATACTCTCATAGTGAGCAAAGGAGACCTGCACACGTTCAATAGAGGCTTCATTCTCCGGAAGGCTCCTTGACATTTGTGATGTCAGTGAGTTCTTTTGTTCTGTTGATTCCAGCCCACTAGAGCCTAGAAGTAAGGGTCTGCATAGGAGGCAAGGCCACAGGGAACTGCAGGAGGCATTATGAGGAGGGTGAGAGAAGGCGTCCTCCGAGGATCATAATTTGTTGCTGCTTGGGGACATTGTTTGGTTTCTTTCTGCAACAGAAGAGCTGAGCTGCCTCCCTGGTACCCTTAGCTAATTAGGACAGCTATTCCTGGTGTGACATCTAGTCATTTGAAGAGGGAATAGCAGGAATCTGTGGTTTGAAAGTCATTGTCATCCTGAAGCAACTGTATCCTTTCTTGTTCATCCCTGCACAGATGCTTTTTGTTCTCAGCTCAGCTCTGCAAAGAAACTGCTGATTCATCTCCTTCCTCTCCCCGTCGCGGGATGAAAGAGTATAAATAATTTACAGTAAGATATGAAGACAAGCAGTGGTTTTAAATTTGTTGCATTCTTGGCCCGAATTGCTTTCGTGACAATGAATTAAACTAAAAAGGCCACCAATGGCTGCAGTAAGCATTTTAACATGGTTGGAACCACCCCCCTTTCTGCAAAGTCCTAGTTTGAAGGTCATGAAGTTTTATATTGCTTTTAGTTGTGTGTGGAGAATGAACATACATACATACATACATACACTATTTATGAGAGAGAGACAGAGATAGAGAGACAGAGAAATGAGAGACAGAGAGATGGAGAGAGACAGAAAGAGACAGAAATAGAGAAAGAGACAGACAGACAGGCGGAGAATGGTCTCAAATCTCATTTCTTAGGTGCCACCCACCACCATGCTTTTGAGACAGGGTGTCTCTCCTTTAACTGGAACTCATTATGTAGGCTGGACTGACTGGCCAGCGAACCCCAGAAATCCTTCTGTTTCCACCTCTATATAGCTGGAAATCCATGCCCCAGCCATACGGACTGAGCCATCTCCCCTGTGCTAGGGTCTTAATGCATCTTGTATTAGAGAAAGAACTAGATGGGTGGCCCCAATGGCCCCACACCCTCCTCCTACCCTGGGGAGAGGAGCTCATCAAAGCAGAAGCTCAGAAGTCTCAACACAGTTGAGTGGAGATGGAGCCACTTTGTTAACCTTAATTAGATGATTTTGGTGTTGATTTCAATGACACAGGGCATCACTGCAGGCAGCAGTAGTGTTGAAGCAAAGGTTTTGTTGCTCCAGGTTAAGTGTGGGCTCCCGTTGGGATGATTATCCCGAGTGCCTTTCCCTCCTACAGAACTTGCTTTACTCAGGTGCTCTGGCTCACTTAGTGATGCCCTCAGAGTAATTTGCAAACAACTAGGCAGCCCTTCTTCAATGTTGATAATCCTGGTTCTTATCTCCTATTGTCAGCAGGAGTCTAAATCCTGCCATCTTAGATTAGGTTACAACTCCATTAATATGTATATGTGTATGTGTATGTGTGTGTGTGTGTGTGTGTGTGTGTGTATGTGTATGTGTGTGTATGTGTATGTATATATGTATATTTTATATAAATGTATAATTAAGCATATAATATTCTACACATTCATGAAGAATTTCATAATATAATGTTTTTATATGTCTACTCCCCACTACCTTCTGCTCGTTCCAAGAGATGCACCCCTTCTTCACATTTTCCTCTCACTGCTGTTGTTTAACGCCCCGAATGCAATTTGTTCTGCCCATATCCTCATGGGTATGGTAGCATCCCCTGGAGCATGACTGACCCTCCCCCATACCATCAACTGACAAGTAGGGTCGGCAGTGGAGAAACAGTCCACCTAGGCTTATTCTCTGCACTGTGGCCAATTTTGTTCTGTGTTCACCTTGGTCCTCTTTGAAGCGGCTCCTTTGAGGATCTTGCAGGAGCTTGTAAATCACAGGATCTATTCTTGGCTCACAGTTATCCTGGACTTTGCTGAATTTGGCACTGTGGATGTGTGTTCCAGTCACACCTGCCTCCCACACCTCTTGCCACTGCGGTCTGTGAAACCCTGTGCTGGCGTCCGTCTCTGTACTTCATTCTCCCGGCCCTCCTGTGCCCCACGCTGTGCCCTCACTCTCCAGGCCTCCCACTCTGCGTTTGCTTAGTGTATGCTAAGACTGCAGGTGCCGTCCTACTCCACTGAGGAGGAGAACACAGCTTGTTCCCACTCTGCACGCATATTGACTCTGAGAAACAACACACAGAGGCCATATGTTTCTCTGTGTAGCCCTGGCTGTCCTGGAACTCGCTCTGGAGACCAAGGTGGCCTTGAACTCATAAAGATCCACCTGCTACTGCCTTCTGAGTGCTGGGATTAAAGGCTTGTGCCATCACCATCCAGCCAGATCCCAGTCCTTTTTCTTTAAGAACCCAGGGTTTCTTCCTTTGAGAGTACATAACTGTACCCCGATATCATAATTACATCATTGTTTGCTTCCCCAACTCTCTTAGTAACACCACCATTTTGCAAGTCACTCATATTTAATAATCTGAAACTCACCCACCCCAGGAAGGTACTATACTCCTGAGCTGTACCCTCACCCTGTGTCTTAGTTAGGTTTCTGTTGCTATGGTGAAACACCATAAGCCTAAACGACTTAGGGAAAAGGGGGTTTATTTCAGCTTACCTGTCCTGATCACGCACCTTTATGAAGGAACTCGGAGGGAACCTGGAGGCGGGGGCTGATGTAGAGCTCATAGAGGAGTGACGCTCACTGGCACATGGACTGTTCATCTGCTTCTTACAGCACCCAGGACTGACCACCAGTCCATGGGTAGGCCTTTCCACAGTGAACTGGACCCTCCCTAATCAGTCAAGAAAATGTGCCACAGGCTTGCCCATAGGCCAATCCGGTGGGGGCATCTTCTCCATTGAAGTTCCCTCTTCCAAAAAAGGCACCAGCTTGTGCCAAGTCGTCAACTTAACACCTAGCCAGCACACCTTCTTTTTCTCTCATGTTAAAATTGTATTTCATTGTGTTACTTCCATAGTAAGGAATGTCCATTCTGTCACAGCCAAGCTTCTCATTGTGGCGTTATTTCCAGTTCTTCAAATGATCTTTTCTGACTTAGCCAAGCATCTCACCTCCTCTGCCAGTTCCTCGTGCTTCATTTTACTCACGTTGTTCTCAACTAGACTATTTTGTCCACTTGTCCTCTAGCTGATCAAACAGCAATCGTTGTCTGAGTCTGTTTGCATACATTATCTTCTATCATCGGATAGTGATGCCTTTGCTGATGACTCCCACGCCATTAGTCACTGCTACCATGGAATTCACCATTCATTGTCTACTAGCTTGTGCATGGTTAATTCCATCTCTCACTTTAGTTGTAAACTTACTATGCAAAGAACCTATTATCCAATCTTTGCAAATAGTATGTGCTCAATAAACCTTTCATTGATTTACTATTCCTCAATTTAACCGACACTTATTGACTGAATAAATTATTGGGTGAATAAATCAACTTTGGTTGATTGACCCATTGATTGATTCTGTTGATTGAATGCAATCTTGTGCACAGTTCCCTGCATTTTAATTTGAGGGGTGAGTAACACCAATATTTTATTTCTTCCCACCTCCCAACACTTCCCAGAATAGAGTCCCATAAATAAACTCTTGGGATCGATATGTCTGCAATCACTTCCCAGTGCAGTTATGGCTAGCAGAACGTTAGTATCTGAATATTAATGACAGCGTGAACCACTGTCCAATGACTTTTGCTTTGAAACATCAAAGACATGATATAAATCTCAATGGAAAGGCAAATTAAAGCCTGGCTTTCTTCCTAGAAGTGACACATTAAAAACCACATCATTTTTCTCTTTAAATTGAGAGAAACCAGAAGCCCGGGCAGAAGAGGCAATGTTTCCAGTCCTCAGCCTGCTTAGTGAAAATCACTTGTTAAGGACTAAATGAGAGGCGAGAACATTTTGCTCATATTGGTCTTGAAGGGTGTAGTGTCTTTCAAACTAGACTGTTTTAGCTGTGTGTGCCAGGCACTTCCGTTTGTATCTGTCGTCCAAGCATTCAGGGTGTGGAAGCAGAAGTATCAGAAGTTCAAGGCAAGCCTCTGCTACTTAGAAAATTTGAGGCTAGCCTGGATCTGAGAATCTGCCTCAAAAAATAAATAAATACCCCTCAGAGGACACAGTGGAGAAGTGGGAGGAATGACCCCAGGAGGAATGCTGTCCTTGGAATATGGCTTTCTTGTTAAACTCTTGATCACATGGTAGTTGTGATTTCTGCTGTGTGACCTGCAAAGAATCAGTCCATTACATCCTGCCTGTGGAGTGGTGAAAGGAGCCATAAGGCCCTATCCATCCTTATGACTTACTTGTAAGTAGATATGGTTTGAGGTTGGGGGACCTCCATGATTGTTAGAGAAGGAAGAGACATTTTCTTCAGTGGTATGACCTGTGGTAAAAGGCCATGAATTTGTACACAATCCCTCAGCCACGTTCCTGTAAGCAATCCTCCTGAAACACAATGAGTAAGGAAAAAAAAAAGACAAAGTAGAATTGAAACAAGGGAAGGTAACAGAGAGAATACTAAAAGTACAACATGAAAGTGTGATATTGCAAACCATTGTTATACATAGTTAACGTATGCTAATAAAAATAAACAGCCCTTCCCTAAACAAAAAGCAAACTACATTGTCTTCTTGTAATAGCTAGGCTTTGTTATAAACCTCTCTCATCTATTCAACCACATTTTTCTGTAATATAAACCTTGTTACGGATGGAATTATGGCCCTCAAATCCATATCTTTTTTTTTAAGTTTTTTTTATTTACATTCAAAATCATTTCCCCTTTTCTGTTTCCTCCCTCCCCAAAAGTCCCATAAGCCCCCTTCCCTCCCTCTTTTCCCCATTCAACCCCCTCTTGCTTCTCTGTCCTGGCATTCCCCTACATCCAATCTTTCCAGGACCAGGGGTCTCTCCTTCCATCTTCTTGGAAATCTATTGATATGCGAATTGTGTCTAGAGTATTCCGAGATTCTGGGTTAATATCCCAAGCTGGAAAGAACCCAGATGTCCCTCAACGGAGGAATGGATTCAGAAGATGTGGTATAATTACACAATGGAATACTACTCTGCAATTAAAAACAGTGAATTCACGAAATTCCTAGGCAAATGGTCAGAACTTGAAAATATCATCCTTAGTGAGGTAACCCAATCAAATCCATATCTTAACAGTCCTAACCCCACAATCTTCAAAACATGACTAAATTGGGAGATGAGGCCTTTCAAGGGGTGACTACGTCAAATCACATCTTTAGCTTGGCCTAGTCTGGTGTCCTTATCAACACAAAGATACCGTGATAGATAAGGGCAAGGGAACCACCCACCAGCTGAAGAGAGAGCCCTCAGGAGAAAGCAACCCTGGTGACTCCTTGATCTTAGACCCCCACTTCTGCACGTGGGGAAATTACATTTGAGGCGGAGGCCTTTGCCAGTGGTGATTGCCACAGCAGCCCAAGGAAACTGGGAATTTGTGTGGAGACTCACCCCAGTCTCCCCACCAGGCTGAGCTGCTCACGGGCCAGTGCTAAGGGAAAGTGTGGCTTTCACTCTGGTTTGTAATGCTTCACACACAGCTGATAGCTGAGCTTCCAGAGTGTCATGGGAATGCACATACACCTTGTCTGGGCTTAACTAGAAAACTCACTGTTGGAAGGCATGTGCTGGGTTTCCATATGCTCAGTACTGCTTTTAACATTCTGGCTAGCACTAAAGACACAGACCTTATCTCCAGAGAAAGTATTTTGAATGGACTCATACAAAATGAGGAGTTGGCAGTCTTGTAAAGACATGCTATCTAGGTGGTTATATGTTATAATATTAGGTCAAGATACAGTTCAAGAAATAGAAAGAAGTTATGGTATAGGAGATGTATGTTTCTGGCTTTTCAAATGCAAGGTCAAAGATCTTGTGACTCTGCAGTGGCAGACTTAAGCACTGTTCTATGAGGTTCCAAAGAAAAAGAAGTGATTTCTGTCGTGTGTAAAACTGGCCCCATTCTGAGTATCCCACGCCACGCAGATGTTAACATATTTTGAATCCCACTTTGGACTATCCCTGTTTGTATTTATATGAAAAATCTCCAAGACAAGTCAGTAAGTAAAAGGCACTCCACAAACTAGATGCTTGAGAAAAAAAATTAAAGAGACAGATATATGTAATATGCTGCTAACTTCAGTCATCCTGTGCACAGTAGACTATCAGACAGACTTCCTTTCTGCAGTTAACTGATTTTTTATTTGCTGTATATTCCCTTTCAACATCAGCCTCATTTTCTCCTCCCCAGTTCCTGGTAATCACTCTGATTTCTCCTTACAAGAGCCCAAACATGTCTGGATTCCACAAGTTAAGATGAGAGGTTGGCCAATGACTACAGAGTTGGGCAAGAAGAAAAAATTCTATTGATAATATTTCTATGAAATAACTTAATGGCAGTAATATGTAGTTTATAGCAAAATGGTTCTCTTCCTGAAACACTATTTAAATTGAGAGATCCAAGCCACCAGTGAGGTAGATAGATATGCTTACTTGAAATAGGATGGATATCACCTTCCCACATGTTCCTGCTCTGACCTTGGCCACCTCAGTAACCAAGAAAACTATGTATACACAATCCAGTTCAAGTGTACAGGAATCAAGGGCTGAGGGAATTCAACCCATGCACCTGTAATTCTAGGAAGTCAGAGGTTGTATTGTGTAAAACAAACTCTGATAAAAAACTGGGAACTCACAGGCCAGGGGGCTTCAGATCCTAGGAATGAAGAAGTAAGAACATCACTGATGAAAGTTTTGAGTGACAGTGGCTTCCCACATACCCAGAATATCTATATCCAAGCCAGTCTTTCTAGTACTATACTAGGGAACCACATTACTGGCTAGTTTTGATTAAAACATTTTCTGATCAGATGGGTTCCAACTAGAAAGGAAGGACTGAAAAGTCCCAAAGCTAAAGGAGACATTTATGCTGGAGCAATGAAAGAAGTTGATACCAGTGATCTTTTCTGGGTGTCACAGTTATCATGATAATATACTGACAGGATAATAATGACAACTATGGTCATGACAGCTTCCTCTTATATCTTTGTTACCATGTATACTTTGATTATCATTGCCAGAATTATAGGCAGAGATATCCTTCTAAGACCCACCTCTAGTGGGTCTATTCACTATGTAGATCCCAAGTTCCAGAGGTTCTGTAACCTTCAAAACCAGCATCCTCAGATGGGAACTGTTAGGATTCTAAGTTCCATCCCACAGTTACCTAGCAACAGCCAGGTATGCCCCTCCCCACAGTTACCTGGTAACAGACAGGTAGGCCTGGCCCACTATAAAAGGGTCTGCTTGCCCCTCCTCTCTCTTATTCTCTTACTCTCTTAGCTTCTCTCTTGCCCTCTTGGACTCTTCCCTCCCCACCCCCTTCATGGTCATGGCCACCTCTACTTCTCTACTCTCTCCTTCTCTCTGCCTTTCTCTGCCTTTACTACCCCCTTAACTCCCTTCCCCATGTCCTAAATAAATTCTATTCTATACTACACTGTTTTGTGTCTGGTCCCTCAGGGGTAAGGGATGCCTCGGCATGGTCCCACCGAGGCACCCCCTTCCCCCACACCCATAGAACATATTCTTACGCTGCTTTCTCTTTTCATGATCGCAACAGGAACCAAGTGCTCAAACATGAGCCTGCAATGGACATTTCACAACTAAACCATACACAATGTGCCAAAGATTGGAGCAAAGTCTTTCACATGCATTTTATCTATTACTTTCTTTATTGTTATGACAAAATATTTGGCCAGTGTTTAGTCCAGCATGGTGAAGTAGTCAATGCAGCGGAAGCTGGAGGTAGCTTGTCCCATCTGATACACGGACAAGAGGCAGAGGAAGTTGAGTGTTGGTGCTCAGTTCACTTTCTCCTTTTTATTTAGTAAGTGACTCCAGACCATGATGGTATGGTACTATTTTCAGGGTGAGTCTTCCTACCTCAAGTAATCTATTATAAACATCCCTCACAGACATGCCAGACATTACTTGTCTCCTAAGTGATTGTAGATTTGTCAAGGTGACAACCAATGTTAACATTCACATATATGAATTTCTTAATAAATTTAAAGAGTAAGTAGTATCCCATTTTATAGATGAGGAGAATAAAGATACATAGTACCTTTATCAAGATCATGTAACTATTAAACAGCAGAGCTACTATGTAACTTTGGCCCATACCTAGACCATCATGTGTGTTTGTTAATAAAGTTTTATTGGAATACAACTGTGTCATTTATTTATTTTCTTTCTTTTGTTTATTTTCTTCATTTGTCTTTGGATGCTTCCACTCTATCAGGGCAGTGCCAGAGACCCTCTGGCCCACAAACTATAAAATATTTACAATTTAGTTCAAAATAGGAAGGGGTTGCTGATTGATGGATCATTGAAAGCAATCTTTGTTATTTTTCTGTTACTATGATAAAATACTTTGACAAACACAATTTAAGAGAGAATGGGTTTATTCTAGTTTTGAGTTCAAGGGTTCAGTATACCATGGTGGTGAAATCATAGTGGCACAATCTTGAAGCACCTGGTTACATGCCATCTTTAGTCACAGAGCAAAGAGTAATGAACACATGCTCAGCCCATTTTTGTCATTTTATATTGTCCAAGGAATGCTCACAATTAACAAGGGGTTTCCCATATCAGTTCATATAATCAAGATAACCTCCCAGAGGCTTGCCCAGAGGCTCATCTCCCAAATGATTCAAGGTTCTACCTAGTTGACAATGAAGACTAAGCCTCACAAAAATCCATTGCTCAATGATGCTCTCCATACATTTCTAGACTCTCTGTTACCTTTGTATCTGTCCACTTCTTGACTGATGTTTTTCTGGCCACCATCTCAGGATACAGGGTTTTCCTTATCTCTCCTACCTTAGGATGCATCTCCTTAAAACTTCAATTGTTATTATCTAGAAGTGAACCAAGACTCATGCACCAATAGCCAGGTTCAAGGCCAAATGTTACACTAAAATGCTTGCTCTCAGGATAATGGAGCAATCAGGCTGAAACCAAGAAAGCAGAAAAGTATAGGCTAATCCTGGGAGTTGGTTTAAAACTTAGAGGGAGACAGAGACACTCAGTGGAAAGGGCAGAAATAAGAAATAGGTTCCAGAATGTAGTGGATCTTTTTCTCCCAGTTCAGTCAAAGGCCAAGAGTCCAGAGGTCCTGCAGAGCCAGACTGGATGCTGGGCTCATCAGGGGCTTCCCTGAGGAGCAGCCTCTGGATCCAGGCTCATGGTCCACAGTTGACTGCTGCTCTGGTGAGGCGACAATGATTAACCCTTGCTTTGTCTTTACTTTCGCTACCAAAAGGCAGACAAACTTGCTCTCACAATATGGGAGGCAGTCACATCCTTTATGAGAAGAATTCTTTATTGACGTCTACTGATGAGCATTTCTGTAGTCATGGCTGACTCCTCTCTGCCTTACCTCTGCTTCTGTACATTTCAACATAGCTAAACATATTAGAAACTTCCTCGTTGACCTCAGCATAATGCCTTGGACATGCTTCTGACCAGTTTTCATTCTCTACAAATTAAAATGTTTTCTTTATCCCGTTTCTTCCTCAATCTTGCAAGTAAAACTCTCTAGGATTCTGTTATCTTTGTTTTTTTGTCTTCTTTAGTAAATTCTTCTAACAGACAAAGTGCCAAGGTAACTCCACGAGGAAAGCAGACCTATAGAATCTGAATAAGCAAGAGCAAACCTTTCTCTCAGCCCACCCAGCCTACGACTAAGAGATGTAAGACATGTTTTGATTGTCTGGACTGTCCTGCATGCAAACTAGATGCTTTTCAAATATTTAAAACTCAAGGATCGAGCCCTTCATGTATGCATGTCATACAGGTAGCATCTGAGTGAGGTAGGCTAATGTTTTCAGGATCCTGAAGTTCAAGAAAGTGCCTATGACTGAAACACAAAAAATGGGGAAATAAATACCATGAATTCATACAAAGAAAATAGGGAAAGAAAAAAAATCAGTAAAATAAGGGACATAACAAACTGACAATTAAAAAAAAAGCAATGAAATATATTTGGAAATTTTAAAAGCCCTGTAGGATTAGCAAAAAAGAGAAAAAACACAAAATTACCATAATAATAATAATAGTAGTAATAACAATAAAAGCAACAAACACTGGGGTAAAAGAACATACTATAAATTCTATAGACAGTAAATAATAAAAAGAAGACATAAACTAATTTGAATAAATTCAACAACTAGAGTAATATGCACTTTTTGCAATGAATAATTTTCTGCAATGCACTCAAGCAGAAATAGAAAATCTGAAAAACTCTACATCTATTAAATAGGATAGATAATTGAAAACTTCAGAGAGAAGCTTTGAGCTCACATTTCTTTACGATAAACACTATAAAACAGCAATAACAACAAAAAAAAAATCAAGCCAAACAAGCACTGAGTGATGAGACACCACCAATTTTACACAGATTGTTTCTGAGGCTGGAGGGAGACTATTTCTCAAAGGATTTAGTAAAGGCAGTATAATTCTGATACTTAACCCTGACAAAGACATCACAAGAAAATTATAGACCAATATTCCTTTTGAATATCGCTGAAAAGCCATCAGATATCATTAGCAAATCAGACCCAGCAAAAACATAATATGTGGTGTAATGGCGATTCCTGGTTGTCAAATTGACTATAACTGGAATGAACGACCATCCAGAATTGGAGGGCACACCTGTGATCCAGATCTTGAGGCTAGAAAACACAAGTTTCTGACCTGGATCTTGACATAGAGATCTTGGGGCATAGTGGCCATGAAAAGCTTAGGCCCAGGCAAGGTATTACACACCTTTAATCCTAGGAGATTGAGCCAAGGAGTTCAAGGTCAGCCTGGGACAAAGCAAGTCCCAGATCCAGGCATGGTGGTACACCTTCTGCTAGAGGCCTATATAAGGACATCAGAAGAAGGAAGACCTTCTTTTTCTATTACTTGAACTTACTTGCCAGCACATCTGTTGGAACCTACTTCTACAGAAGACCAGCTGAAACAACTAGCCTTGTGGGACTGAGCAACTACTAGATTCTTGGGCTTCCCATCCACAGCTGCCCATTGTTGGGTTAGTTGGACTACAGAGTGTAAGTCATCATAATAAGTTCCCTTAATATATAGAGACACTCCATAAGTTCTGTGACTCTAGAGAACCCTGACTAGTACATGTGGTTTTCACATGGAGCTTATCTCAGGAATAATAGATGTGTTGAGAGTTATTCATCAACATACTTCATTGCACTGACAGAATAAAAAGGGAGAAACATGCAGTTTCAATGTATAGTAGAATATCATTTGATAAACCCAACAGCTGTCCATGGCTAGCTGTCCCATGGTCTTACTGATGAAGGAAAGGAAGGAAGTTCTGTCAGTAAGATAGAGAAGAGCCACTAAAGGCCTACAGTTACATCAGAGTTAACACTGAGTTAGTGAACGTTCTCATGCGAGGCCTGGAGAGAAAGGAAAGGAACTACTCTTACTGCCACTCCTCCTAAGTGATGCCATATGCTTAACTGTCATTCTTTGTATGTGAGGATGTACAAGCACATTTATCTCTAGTGGAAAGTATCTTTTTCAAGAACTATCAGAGCCAAAAGTTGGAAAGGAGGAAGAAAAAGTCTTGATTCAGATTTATCATTAGGATATGTCAACAAATCCCAAGGGATTGGTAAACTAGTTGAACTGTTGAGTACATTTAGCAAGACATAAGAATATACATTATTAGTATTTTAAAAAATCTCTTATTTCATATTTTAGCAACAAATCATCAAAAAATGGAACTTTAAAAATAATGCCATTTCTAACAGCACCACCCCTATCTCCACCCTGCCCCCAGTATCTGAGAATAGAACCATCAAAGATGAGTAAGACCTCTATACTGGAAAGTACACAATACTGCTGAATGATATTAAGTTTTAAGGAAAATGCAATAGTGGAGAGATATAATCCACTGTCTGCAAAAGTTAAATATTATGCCACTTATTTTGTAAATTGTATTTTATGTTTATGGATGTTTTGCCTGTATATGTGTCTGTGTACCATGTGTATGTTTGGTGCTCTCAGAGGTCCAAAGAGGGCACTGGATCCCCTGGAACAGGAGTTGTAGACAGCTGTGAGTCACCATTTAGGTGGGTGCTCTACAAGAGCAGCCAGGGTTCTTACCCACTGAGCAGTTTCTTCAGCCCTTAAGACACCAATTCTTGGCAACTTGATTTATAGATGCAATGCTATTCTACCCCAGCTAAATTCCCATAGACTTTTCATCTGTGTAGAGGTTGATAAGCAGAATCCCAGGGCAAATGGAAACAGCCTTGAAGAAAGTATGGTTGGAAGACTTATTCAGGATTTTGAAACTAGCTTCTGTCAATTGAATTTTCTTGAAGACATAGAAGCTAAATCAATACGTGAACGTTTTTTAAGCAAATGGTACTAGAATTGGGTAATTGTGTGAATGACTTTGACCTATGCCCCATCTCACATATAAAATTAATTTAATATGGACCATACATGTATAATTAAGATCAAAACAATGTTTTTAGAGAAGAACTTAGAAGAATATCTTTGGGCAGAAAAGATTATTCAGGATACAAAAACTACTAACTGTAAATGAAAAAATACGAACTTTGCTAATTAATAAAATTAATGCTTGCTAAAAGACACTGTCAAGATAGTCAAAGGACAGATCACAAAATGAGAAGGAATTTGGAATGCAGGGAGTTGAAAGTGCTTGTGTTCAAGAGTCTGCAAATGAAAGACAACTGATGTAACAGAAATGGCTAAAAGACTTGGAAAAGTCTTCAGTGAGTGAAAGTGGCTAAAGTCACCTGTAATCCTGCAGCTTTGGGGCCAGAGACAGGAGGATGGCTGGTTCTTGCTGGCTGGATTCAGATAACCCTCTTTTCCAGATGGACCACCCCCTCCTTAAAGGCTCCATAGTTCTATGAACTGAGGGTCAAGTATTCAACATGTCTACTTATAGTGGACATTGACAATTCAAACCATAACAACCTTCACAAAGTTGCTGAGAATTTTCCAACTCTTCCAATCTGTTTCCTGTTGTTTGGAGATCATCATTATACAATCGAGCAAAAAGATAATTTTTTTTAAGCTCCAGAGAGTGAACCTAGGACCTCGTGCATACTAGCCACTCAAGAGAAAATGGTTGTAAGTGACAGAGCATGTCACAGTTAGCTTCAGCTGTTCACTTAACACAAACCTAGAGTTACTTGGGAAGAAAGAACTTCAACTGAAGAGTTGCCTTGATCAGAATGGCCTGTGTCTATGTTTCTTTTGTGAGGTATTTTCTTAACTGCTAGCTAATGGAGGAAGGGCCAGTCAACTGTGGGTGGTGCCATCCCTAGGCAGGTGGGTCTAGGCTGTATAAAAAAAAAAACCTAGTGGGCCGGGCGGTGGTGGCGGCACGCCTTTAATCCCAGCACTTGGGAGGCAGAGGCAGGAGGATTTCTGAGTTCGAGGCCAGCCTGGTCTACAAAGTGAGTTCCAGGACAGCCAGGGCTACACAGAGAAACCCTGTCTCGAAAAAAAAACCAAAAAAAAAAAAAAAAAAAAAAACCAAAAAACCTAGTGGAGCAGGTCGGTGGGAGCAAGCAAGTGAGCAGCATTCCTCCGTGTTGTGATCATAAAAAGAAAAAAACGTGGTAAGAATATGTTCCACGGGCGTGTGGGGGAAGGGAGTGCCTCAGCGCACCCATGCTTAGGCATCCCTTACCCAGGAGGGACCAGACACAGGACCGACTATAGTATAGAATAGAATTTATTTAGGACATGGGGAGGGGAGTTAAGGGGGTAGTAGAGGCAGAGAAAGGCAGAGAGAAGGAGACAGTAGAGAAGTAGAAGCCGGCCATGACCACGTGGAGAGAGGGGGAAAGGGAAGATGGAAGGGAAGAGCCCAAGAGGGCAAGAGAGAAGCTAAGAGAGTAAGAAAATAGGAGAGAGAGGAGGGGCAAGAAGATCCTTTTGTAGTGGGCCAGGCCTACCTGGCTGTTGCCAGGTAACTGTGGGGAAGGGCATACCTGGCTGTTGCCAGGTAACTATAGGGTGGAGCTTAGACAGAATCCTAAGATTTGATGCTCAAGCTCCTGCTCTAGCCTTGGTTTCTCTCCATCTTGAACTCTAACGTGTAATTCAAATACACCCTTTCTTCCTCGGGTTGGTTTTGGTCTGTATTTTGTTACAGCAGCAGAAAACAAGCTAAAACAAAGTGAGATATCCAACGTCCTCCTCTGGCCCTCGCGTTTGTGAGCATGTAGATACTCATCTGCACACTCAGGCGCATCTCTACCATGCTCTACATCACACACAAGCTTTTTTAATGAAAAAGAAAAGTATCAAATTATATGCGTAAGCTCTGTAAAGTATATAACTTTCACTGTAAGTACATTGCTCTTAAATAAAACAAAGAATTTCTGGTGGGTGCAGCAAAGCCTTCCGAAGTCTGCACTGTAGAGGAGCAGAGAGAATGACTCAACAGGAAGGACCGATGAGTAAGCTGTAGTTCGTGGGAGAAGAGCAGAGCCCTGTAGGGTGATTGATATCCTCAGGGAAGGGATGGGTGCTTGTAGGTGGTTTCTCCCAGACCAATCAACCATCTAGTAATTCCTGCAGCTCACAGTAGCATCCTGACTCATCAGGAGTCTATGAACCACTGGAGCATACGAAAATAGAATATTTCTTTGTTGCAGCTAATTTAAATTGACAAAAGTGTTTAAATTTTTTTTTTTTGGATCAACTCAAATAACAGATTCTTGTAACTGCTATATTTAACATTTCTCAAGATCCGAGTTTATTCTGAAAGCTTTTTTTTTAAAGTAGTATAAGCTTTTATTTCCAACTACTCAGGAGGTCAAGGCAGGGGACTGTAAGTTCTAGGCCTGTCTGGGATTCAGAGTAAGTTCAAGACTGGTTTGGGCAATGTAGGGGAACCCTATCTCAAAATTAAAAGTGGAAAAGAAGAATTGATCTGTAGCTCACTTCTGTAGTATGAAGTGGCCAGCATCCAGGAGGTCCTAGGTTCACTCTCTAGAACTAAAAATAAATGAATTATCTCCCTGCTCAATTGTATAACAATAATACTCAAACAATAGGAAACAGGTTTGAAGAATTGGGAAATTCTCAACAGCTTTGTGGAGGTTGGTATGGTTTGAATTGTTAATGTCTACTACAGGTAGACATTTTGAATACTTGATCCCCAGTTCATAGAACTATGTAGCCTGCAAGAAGGGGATGCCATGAAAAAGTAGTCATTAAGGATGGGCCTTTTGAGGTTCTGCTTACCCCCAGTTTGGCCTGCTTCCTTGCAGCTAGCAGAGAGTATCTGCTGCAGGGTACCAGCAACCATGTGCAGAGTTGCATCACCAGCATCCCTTCCCCAGGAAGGTGTGAAATCTCTCAGAAACTGAAAGCCACAAGCAACCCTTTGTCTTTTATGTTGCTGCATAGTGTACTTCAGTTTCAGCATCATGAAAGTAATGATTACAGAGGCAGATGCATTGGCGTTCCCAGGAGATTAGAAAATGTAGTGAGCACACAGCTTGTGTTGTAGTTTTCTCATTTTAGGAATGTGACTTTGAGCTTTCAGTTTTCTTCTGCTGCTAACACTGCCTGGACAGGGCTGGCTTGTTGTGTACTTGAGTTGTGTGTTGATATATAAGGGCCCCTATTATCTGGTCTCAGGTCCCCTTACCATTTAAATCCTTCTTGTTTATGAAGTTACCACATCTCCATCCTTCCATACACATTATCTCTCTCATTGGAAAGCAGTCTCCTTGTGTGATGGTTTGAATATGTTTGACCCAGGGAGTAACTCTATGAGGAGGTGTGGCCTTGTTGGAGGAAGTGTGTCACAGTGAGATCCTCCTCCTAGCTGCTGGGAAGCCAGTCTTCTCCTGTTTGCCTGTGGAACAAGATGTAGAACTCTCAGCTCTTCCAATGGCCATTGCTGCCTGGACACCGCCATGACGATAATGAACTGAACTTCAGAACCAGTAAGCCAGCCCCAAAGAAATGCTGCCTTTTAGAAGAGTTGCCTTGGTCATGGTGCCTCTTTACAGCAGTGGAAACCCTAACTAAGACACCATCTAAAACGATGTAGCTATTTTCCCTGTCTATCAAATCTCCCTCGCTCCAGAAGACCCATCAACAAAGGTGCCTTTACCATAATGACTACTCCCTCTTCTGATTCCCTGCATTTGTGGTTACTATCATTTATTTGGAAATCCCATTTGCTTCCTCGTATCAGTCACCCTTTAATATATATGTGTCTCCCTCATCTCCGACCCCAGCAAGAATGCACCAGGGCCAGTTAATATAGACTCTGCCCTAAACTTTATCACTGCATCTAGTTGCACTGCTGCTACTTAAAAATATTCACTCTACTTTTAATTCTATGAGTGCATGTGCACATGAGTTCAGGTGCTTCTAGAAGTCCGAAGAGGTGTTGGAACCCTTGAAACTGGAGTTGCAGGCACCTGTGAGATACCTGACATGGGTGTTGGGAACCAAACTCAGGTCTTATAGAAGAGTAGCAAGCAACTTAGCTTCTGAAACACCTACTAAACCCTACTTGTGGGCTGGAGAGGTGGTCAGTGGTTAAGAGCACTGACTATTCTTCCAGAAGTCCTGAGTTCAATTCCCAGCAACTGCGTGCTGGCTCACAGCCATCTGTAATGGGATCCGATGCCCTCTTCTGGTGTGTCTAAAGACAGCAACAGTGTACTCACATACATTAAAAAAAAAATCTTTAAAAGAACCCCATTTGTGTAATTTTTAATAGGTGTTCAAAAAATTCCATATGAGTAACTAAGTATTTTACCCACCTTTAAAAAAAAAACTGAAAAATTGCCCACACTTTTGAGGTAGAATCTCACTATGTATTTCAAGCTGAATTTGAACTCACACTCCTGTCTCTACTTCCCAGGTACTGGGATTATAGGCATTCCATTTGGGGCTGGGGGAAAGGAGAAAAAGATGCTTAAATATGTATAAATTGCGCAAAGGAAGACACATTTAGTGGAAAAATGACCTCAGACATGGCCGTAATGATGTGCCATGATGTTGATAGATAAGAGTACACTAGTGGCATTGGCAGCCAGCTAAATCACAGACCAAGATGCATAATCTGTTTTGGCATCTAGTAAGCACTACTCAGTTAAAGTTTAACAGGGAATGGCAAGAGTAAATGAAGCAGCTACATGAAGAACAATCTGTTCAATGAAAAGGACTCCATGCACGTTCCAGGCTACACTTGATGCCCTTTGGATACCAGTCAATCATGAAACTAAAACCAGCTCCTGAGCACTTGGCTTGCTTTGTGATTCTGCTGAGAATGGATGCTACACATACAAGAAGAACTATTATCTGATTGCATGGAACATTTGACTGTCTGAGAATTCTAGTGCCAATGAGATGGCCCTGTGTATACAATGATTGCCACGCAAACCTCATGACTTGGATTCAATCTTTGGAGCTTATGTAAAGGCAGAAGGAGAGAGTTCTCTTTCTCTCTCTCTCTCTCTACACACACACACACACACACACACACGCACTAACACACACATTGATGAATAAAATAAAATTTTAAAACTCTAGTCTGATATAAGCATCAACTAGGGATGTACAGAAGGAGGTAAATTGAGGGGACTTTAATAATGCCCATTTTCTGCTTATGTCTAGTTCTTCCTTGGACCTTACTACACCATTCCAAACCCTTTGCATCCAAAAGGCCTGGCATGCTGTGCCTATGTTGATGGACTCTTTTAACAATTTTCCTGTTTTCTTGCAGTTTCATCCAGTTGTTCTTCAATTATAAACTATACTTGTCTCCCCGACTCAGAGCCTTAACAAGAATTTCTTCCTTTTATCGGCAGCACTCTACTGCTGCTGGTTACATCTGTGTGTGTGTTCACGTTGCTTCCTGGGGATGCCACATGGTGTCCTTTTATCATACAGTCTTGAAGCAGTCTGTGCCTCTGTTTCATCCAGCAAAGAGAAAGCAGAATAGACTGAGAGCACACACAATTTTTCCTTGACTGTCTTGTCTTCCATGCTAGATTTTGCTCAGGGTGAATATTCTCTCCTCTGATCTCCTGTTTCCAGTGTGCACATGTCTTTCCCACATTTTCCTAGATAGTGAATTGTGAGCTCAGAGCTTGAGGAAAAGAACAAGGGCATGTGTGACTTACCCTCTGCCAGTGCTGATTTGCATTGAAACAGCCACAGACTGCTACATACACTGGGAAAGAGAAAGGAAGAAAGGTCCAGCAAGGTCAGTCCCCCTGGTGGAAGAGCCGATAGCATTCATCAATACTGCTGCGGACTCTTCAGTTTTTATTCAGGGGTTTGCTGTTTTAGTCTCATTTGGCACAAATCTCAAAAGGGAAAGAAGAAGAGGGGACTTTAGGGAAAGTCCTGATAAATGATTAGCTTGCTTTATTATAACACCAAGAATTAGCACCAGTTCAGTTCTTTAAGTATTTATTAGCTGCATGAATTATTTAACCGCACTAGCTGCTTGCCTTAAATATAAAGTGGTGCCTCTGCCTACAAATCTAGGTGTGTTTTGTGGGTTTCCAAGACACTGTGTTAAAGTGCTCAGCACAGTACTTGGTGGGGAGCAGAGTGCTAAGGGCTAAGTTGTTGGTAGTTATCTGCCTGAACTGAGAAGAATTCTCATTTAGAGGTGTTTGTTTCAACTCAGTGTCGGAGTAGTAACCCCTACATCATCACATCAGCAATCTTTGTCCTCCAATCTTTGGGATTAATAGTCTACCACACTGCTGACCTTCGTGCCTATCTCAAATGGCATGGCTTTATCCTTCTTATACTCCCAACTATCAATCTATAATAAACTGGTGCCAAGGAATTTGGGATACTCTTTGTGGTTCTTAATTTCATTAAAAAAATAAGAATGAACTCAAATAGAAGCTTTAGGAGAATTTTATTAGCATTTAGAAGAAAACCTCCCAGAGCAGAGAAACTGGAAAAGGAAAATAACAGCCTTGCCATTTAAGCTAGCCAGGAGGTCAGCCATTGGACAGATGAGCAGCTACGGGGTAGGGAGAGGACTTTTAGAGGGAGAGGAACCCATGATTCAAAGCCATCTTTTGACCTCTATACACATAAGCACATATACACAAGCACATGCACAGTAATGCTAACAAACAAATATATTTTTAATTGGAAAGAAAGAAAAGGCCTGTCTATTATGTTTGTGATGCTATGATCAAAATCTCTGACAGAAATTACACGGCAAGGGGATTTCGGTCCGTTACAAAGGGAGGAAGGCTGGCGGAGCATCTTCTGTAGCGGCGGCACAGGGCAGTGGCTTGTTCACATGATTGCAGCCGGAAGCAGAAAAACAGACTGAAAGGCGGGTTGAATATCTCAGCAAGCAAGCAAACAACCCAATCCAAACTGAACCTGATCAAAGCAAAACAGATACGCCCCCAACCCCCCCCCCAACACACACGAGTCTATTTGTAGACATTTCAAATTAAATCCTTAACAGTAGAAGCTTGTATTGCATCCCGACAGCTCTAGAAAGCTGTGCTCCTGAGCCACAAGGTGAATTTCTTCAGCAGGCTTCATGACACAAGGGCAAATGGCATTGTGGAGCTCAGGGTTCAAAGAGAGCATTGTGGATGCCTTCATCATAGAGAATTAAATGTGTGAGTTGGTAGACACTAGCTAGCCTGACTGAGCAGTGTGTAATGTCTGTGGGATGGATGTCAAATTGCTTCCTGTGAATATGTTCAGAGGAAGGAAGAAGATGAGGGGTAAACAGGAGAATGGGGAGGGAGTGGAAAGAAAGAAAGAAAATAAGATAAAGACAGAAGGGAGGGAAAAGGAAGGGGAGAGGAAAGAGGGAAAGAGGAAAAGAGGGAAGGAGTGGGAGAAGAGGGCAAAGAAGAATCTGGCCACATTGCTGTCTATCCATGCTCTGCTGGAGCCGGCCAGGAGCAGGGACTGGAGTAACTTGGCCCTCTCTCCAGGCCTCTGTTTTCTCACCAGCAAATTGAGCTGAGCCACGGATTCCAATTTCTCTGCCAGCTTTGACACTGTGCTCTTAAAATATGCCCATGTTCAGAGAGAGCACGAAAGCACCGTACCTTACCCACTGCCAGCCTAGTCCATCCCTTCATCTGTAGCTATTGTAATGTCCTCACATAAACCATTGAAAGGAAAGAGGGGGGCAGATGGCTGACCGGTTAATTAAGGTCCTTATAAATCACCCTCACGAGGGAGGTTCATTTACAAAATCAGGGGGTGGTCTGCACAGACAAGCTCATTGCTAGTGTGGTGATGCACCCCTGACAACCCGCTCCAGGCAGCTGCTTATCGCTTCTGGGCACGGCAGCAGCTGCTCCTGGGGTAGCCTCAGAGCTGGGAGGACGGATCAGTGCACACAAAAGCCTGAGTCACTTCAGGCTGGAGTGAGGAATCCTGAATCAATGACTGCCCTACAGGGCAGGACTCAGCTGCTGGAGACCCCCACAATCCACAGACTCCAACTCCCTTGTGTCTGTTGCCAAAAATACCTCAGATTCTCTTTTTCCTCTTTGGAGAAAGAAATGAAGCAGGCAGGGGTTTAGGGGTGTGGAGGGGTTGGAAGGAGAAGCCCGTAGTAGCATACACCGGAGAGAGAATGTGACAGTCACATGGAGAAAATTTCAACCAACTTCTTCACACAAAAATGGTGAGAGGAGACCAGAGACGGGAGCATGAAACATGAAATTGTAAGACCTGAACAGTCTTAACCTACCAGACCCCCCCCCCCCCCAGTGAACCACGCAGAGACGGAAATCGATGCAAAATGCTTGAGGAATTTTTAATAAAACCAGTATACTGGGGCCACTCTGCACATGAAGAGAGAACGACCCCGTGCATCGTGCTGTGCGGGCCTTTATGCCCTCCTCAGGGCGTCGTCATTAAGCACAATGTGATTGGCAGAACAGTGTTACATACAAACTGATTGTTAGGTGATGAGGTTGGTGGCCAACGGTCAGTCTGGTCAGTCCTTTGGAATTCGTCCTCACCCTTAGGTCAGTCTCTCCCTCCCCTTTGTGGTCTGAGGAATGTAACTTAGCCTCTGACCTTTTTAAAGTTCCTGAGTTAACTCTTTCAAAATCAGGTAGCAGAGACTGGAAAGTGTGTCTGCTTTAAGGTACGCACTATGTTTTCTTGCTTTGGCTACTCCTCTATCTGCCTTCATCTATATCTATCATGGCTGCCTACCCCTACCCCTACTGACGGAAGAAGGGAAAGAAAGAAACCTCAAAACAAAACAAAACAAAACCAAGGCTCCGAGGTATTTATTTATTAATCTAGTTTGTTTCAGAAGAGCAAGCTTTTATACTTCTTTACTATCTAGTCTCTAAGTTCAATGAAAAAAATAAATAAATTATGAGGACGGAAGAGAAGGCTCAGGCCTGTATTTCATCCTTGGTTCCTGCAGCCGGAGGGAGAGAACTGACTTTTAAATGTTGTACTTGTTGGTACTCTGTCTGGACTCCACCCCCACAATTACCTGGCAAAAGCCAGGTATGCCCCGCCCCTCAGTTACCTGGCAACCCTGCTAGGCTTGGCCCATTATAAAGCTTGGCCTCTCCACTCTCTCTTGCCTCTTGGCTCTCTCTCTCTCCTCTCTCTCTCCTCTCTCTCTCTCTCTCTCTCTCTCTCTCTCTCTCTCTCTCTCTCCCTCTCTCTCTCTCTTTCTCCCCCCCCCACCTTGGGCTCTTCCCTTCCCTCTTCCCCCTTCCCTTCCCCCTCTCTCCACGTGGTCATGGCCGGCCTCTACTTCTCTACTCTCTCTTTCTCTGCCTCTACTACCCTCTGCCTCCCCATGCCCTGAATAAATTCTACTCTACACTATATCGCCGTGTGTGTGTGTGTGTGTGTGTGTGTGTGTGTGTGTGTGTGTGTGTGTCTGGTCCCTCAGGGGGAAGGGATGCCTCGGCATGGGCCTGCTGAGGTACCCCCTTCCCCCACATGCCCATAGAACACATTCTTATACCCCTTTCTCTTTCTATGATCACAAGAGTACTGTGACCTCCAAACACATGCCCTAGTGTGTACACAGATGCACAAACACACACGCACACAAATTCAAACAAAATAGTTAAAAGTAAACAGACATGTGACTAGCTATGCTGTATCTCTTATAGAGAATCCAAGAACTAAAAAGAAAATGAAGCAGTAACAAAAGCCCTTTGGCCTGTTCTTCAGAGTCAGTCAACGTGCAAAGCCGATGGCACTAAAGTCTTTGCTCTGTATTCTATGGGCAAGGGGCTAGTCATCGCCACATGGGGCTCTGCCTTCAATCCATCGTCTTCTCAGACTAGGCTGCCTAATGGTTAACAGACAGTCATGTCCTTCCCAGAAACAGGAGTGGGCTTTTCACTGAAATTTTCACTGAAATTCTGGATAATGCACATTACATTCTTTTTAAAAGGGAGCAGGGATGATTGAAGGGCCTCCTTTGCCATCATAAAATAAACACGGATAAAAATGCACAGTCATTGCCCAGAGGCACAGCGGGAGAATTTTATGGTCTGCTTTAAGCTCGCTGTGTGGTTTCGAATAAAAAGAGCTTTGGAGTAACCCATTAGGGTCTGCTCAAGTTCGGATTAGTAATGTCACCTGATGCGGGTCCAACCTGCTTCTAGGTGATACTGGTGAAATTGGGGTCTTCCCTTGGGGTTCTTAGTCTCATTAATAAAAGAATTTAAGAATGGACTTGAGTGGAAGCTGGGAGGACGGTTTTACTAGGGTTTAGAAGAAAAGCTGAGGGTAGGCAAGCTGTAAATCTCAGCAGATGCCCGTAGGAGGAGAATGGACAGATAGATAGACAGACAGAAGACACACACACACATGCACGCATGCACACATGCATACATACACATGTACACACACATGCATGCACGCACACACACACACACACACACACACACAGAGAGAGAGAGAGAGAGAGAGAGAGAGAGAGAGAGAGAGAGCCATGTCTTTTGAGTTCAGCTGGCATGCAGGTCAGTCACTGTGGCAGCAGAGATGGAAGAAAAAGAGAAGTTAAGCTTTTCTGAGTAATTCAGAAAATTGGGCAGATTTATGACATCAAATGACTGTGGCCCTATTATCTACCATACTGCAGGAACTCTGGGAACAATATGGCATTGCATTAGGGGGTAGTTATTCACACATCTCTTCCCCATAGGTTAAGGGGAACCCACCACCTGCTGCCCACCCCAGCCCTCCCAACTGAAGGAGAGAACTGGAGGAAGAGAGAGGAGAGAGAGAGGGAGAGGGAGAGAGAGAGTGAGAGAGAGAGAGAAAGAGGAGAGAGAGAGCACAGGCAGATAAAACAGTAGGTTATTTATTTACTTATATCTCTCAGAAGCTAAATTTTTAAACAGCTTTTCAATATCCGGTCTCTAATTGGATAAAAAGAAGAAGAAAATTATTAAGGACTGGCCAGTGGGTAACTAACATGTCACACTAACATGACAATATGAGTTTGATCCTTGGATCCCACAGTGGACAGAGAAAACCAATCTTTGAATGTCACCTTCTGACCTTCATGTATGTGTGGTGGCACATACTTGCTACGCACCCCAAGTACAGAAGCAGATACAAACGAAAACATGAAAATATAAAAATAAAAAGTGAATAGCTATTTTGCACCTCTTATAGACATTAAGGGAGTAATACAACACAAAACACCCTTTGGTCAGTTCAGTAAACTCTCCTTCAGTTCTCAAAGTCAACTACATGTGATGGGACTCAGACACCCTCTAGCAGGCGCTACTGCAAACCCTTCCCATTTTATAAACACGGTGTCTTAGTCAAGGTTTCTATTCCTGCACAAACATCATGACCAAGAAGCAAGTTGTGGAGGAAAGGGTTTATTCAGCTTACACTTCCACATTGCTGTTCATCACCAAAGGAGGTCAGGACTGGAACTCAAGCAGGTCAGGATACAGGAGCTGATATAGAGGCTATGGAGAGATGTTTCTTACTGGCTTGCTTCCCCTGGCTTGCTCAGCTTGCTTTCTTAAAGAACCCAAGACTACCAGCCCAGGGACAGCATCACCCACAATGGGTCCTCTCCTCTTGATCACTAATTGAGAAAATGCCTTACAGCTGGATCTCATGGAGGCACTTCCCCACCTGAAGCTCCTTTCTCTGTGACAACTCCAGCCTGTGTCAAGTTGACACACAAAACCAGCCAGTACAGATAGTACAGCGGACTCTACACCACAGGAAAAGGGTCCCAACGTATGCTCAGCGAGTCGTCAGGATGCTCTGCTCATCTGTACCATGTGAAGGATTGCACCATGGGTCAGCATGGTTCTTAGCTGCTGAGAAGAATATAAATGTTGGAGAAACACAGAAATGTTCTCCCTCATCTCCCAAGGTCCCTTCTGAGGTGAGGAAACGATGGAGGATTGCTTTGACTTCAGTACTAGGACACTGGCTTTAGCCAGAGTCTTGGTCAACCAGTTAAGTCATATGGCTACAGGGGACTCTAAAAGGTCTCTTTCCATAGTTAACCGAATTCTTCCATTGATTGACTTTCCTTCAAAATCGTCATGGACCATGTAACCTTACCCTCTTCCATTTTTTTTCTTTTGAGGAATGGAAGGCTCAAAAATGAAGCCCACCTGCCATTTGAAGATTGGAAGAATGTTCTTTCTAACCCTTTTAAGACCTTGGGTTTCATTTTGAAGGAGAGGAGATTTGATGATAGAGTGTGACCCAGACACTAAGGTGGAGAGTCGGGAGTAAGCTTCTGTGAGGAGTGGAGTCCATGAGCTTTCACAGTGGGCAGAGGGTTGGAAGGAAGAAGAAATTGAACGCATTGACGCTTCACAGCTGGGTTCAAGTTTAGCCAACATAGCATCCCACTCAGGCAGGTTATCCATCTTTTACACTGATACCATTTCCCCTAAGTGACAAACTTTAATAAAACAGACTCATACATCAACAATTGGGAATAAGGGATGTCCCCTCCCAAAGTGAGAATTTGCCAATTATGCCAGGATGGTGTCTTTATCATTTTGCTAGCCACATAAGCATTAAGCACACTGGTGGCTTTAAATGGTATGGTACCTGTTCTGCAGCCCTGGGCTTCCATTTTGCACCCAATACTTTCTGTGTTCTCATTGTTTCATTTAAAATGACAAGAAAAGCAGAAAGAAACTTCAAAGTGGTAGGGACAGCCTGTGCTGCGTTGGCTTATAGTCAGTTTATTCTTGTTCTGGCAATAAATAGGGACAAAGCCAGCCACAGGAGAGCAGTATTCTTGGGTTTCATCGGTTTTGAAGATTAAAGTCCTAAAGCATTTGGGATGCCTCTGTGCAGCCCCTGCATCTCCACCAAGAAAGAGGCTCTGATTGCCATTTTCACTTTGTTACAGACTTGTGCAGAGTTAAAGAGGGTTTATGGGCAGCTCTCCATTTCCTGTCTGAAAATCCTGAGGCAAAGAAGGGAGAAAGAAAAAAAAAATAGAGCCCTCCTCCCACAGATAAAAGCAGACCTACCGTGTTTGGTTTGAGTCAAGAAATATTTGTACCTGTGCAAAGCCCACACACACTGGGTGTGCTGGCTGGAACAGAGCTCTTCTGTCATATTCTCAGTGAGTCAGTGTTCCTCGAATCACACCCTTCAGGCTTTCTCTCTGAAGTGATGAGTCATGCGGAATCATGATTCACTCCCGAGTATAACTGGAAGATTGGAATCCATGTTAATTACACCTGTCTCCTATTCTCCATCAAAGTCATTTTCCATCTATGAGTTTCGAGCTCAAAAGAACACATTAAGTTTGGTTAAGAAATGTATATATCAGTTTTTCTCTGTTTTGATCTAAATATAAAGAGAAAGGCTTTAAGCTTTCAGAAGACAGAAAAAAAAGCTGAATGTAGGTGCAGTAACCCATGCTGCATCCAGAAACACAAAAGAGATTTTGACATGACTTACACACTCACCACACACACACACACACACACACACACATACTCATCACATACACACTCACCACACATATACTCACTCACCACACATACACACAAACACACACACTCATCACACACAAACACACACACTCACCACACACATACTCATCACACACACTCATCACACACAAACACACACACTCACCACACACAAACATACACACTCACCACATACACACAAAAAAACATACACGCTCACTACACACACTCACCACACACACACACTCATCACACACAAAAATACACTCTCAACACACACACTCACCACACACACACACAAAAACACATACATACTACACACACTCACCACACACACACACTCATCACACATACACTCACCACACACAAAAATACACACTCTCATCACACACATACTCACCACACACACTTTCCTTAACTGACACATATTTTTAATGAATGCAACATTTTCTCCTAAAATTTGCAAGCTTCACTTCAATAGGGTGCAGTAGCTTATGGGCCTTGGGACACCAGAGGACCACAAGTTCAAAGCCATTCTGAGATGTCCAGAGGAAGACCTCACCTCAAGAAGGAAAAGAAATCAGCATCTTGTATGTGTGTTTTCCTATGTTGGAACAGAGACCTCCAGAGTTAATAAGTGCTTGTGCTCAGGAGATTTGTCAGTAGAATGGAGCCCAACTCTCTCCAAGGAAACCTTCAGAAGACGACATTTCAGAAAACTGTTCACTGCTGACAGCACTGTCATCTCTAGGGCTCATTCCTGACTCAAATAGCTGGTGGTAAAACGATCACAGGTTCGTCCAGGAGACTCTCAGTTGAAGGTCCTGTAGCCACTCTCACCACAGAGTTGGTCTTTTTTTTTTTTTTTTTGGTTTTTCAAGACAGGGTTTCTCTGTATAGCCCTGGCTATAGTCCTGGAACTCACTCTGTAGACTAGGCTGGCCTCGAACTCAGAAATCCGCCTGCCTCTGCCTCCCAAGTGCTGGGATTAAAGGCGTGCGCCACCACTGCCCGGCCAGAGTTGGTCTTTGTGTGGCTTCTCTCCCCTATTTAAGAGGTGCTAGTGGATTCAAGCCCTATTCTTGCACACACACTCACCACACACAAACATACACACTCACCACACACACAAACACACACACACACACACACACACACGCACACGCACACGGCTATGGTGTTTATTGGGGTGGGAGAAGTCATATCCTTGGACTCTACCGAAGACTAGATCTCAGCTGGGCAACTTGCCCTCTTGCCACCCACTAGACTCCAGACTACTGAAAGCCCGCCAAGTTTCTTGGCTTTGTACTAGTTTGCATTACTTTGAAAAGGTTACTGTTCTTCAGTGTTTTCCTGCACAACTTACCTTCCTCTGCTCTCTGGAGCTCTGTCGAGCTCTGTCGTAACTTTGTTTTACTGTTGGGGCCACTGCTGTGATCATAAAAAGAGAAAGAGGCGTGAGAATGTGATCTACGGTGGTGTGGGGGAGGGGGTGCCTCTTCGGGCCCATGCCGAAGCATCCCTTCCCCCCCCCTCCGAGGGACCAAACAAACACCGGCATAATATAGAATAGAGTTTATTCAGGGCATGGGATGGGAGTTAAGGGGGGTAGTGGAGGCAGAGAAAGGCAGAGAGAGGGAGAGAGTAGAGAAGCAGAATCCGGCCATGACCACGTGGAGAGAGGGGGGAGGGGAGGAGAGCCCTAGAGGGGGCAAGAGAGAAGCTGAGAGTGAGAGAGGTAAGAGAGAACTAAGAGAGAGATAACAGAGAGAGGAGGGGCTGAGCAGTCCCCTTTATAGTAGGCCAGGTCTACCTGGCTGTTGCCAGGTATCTGTGGGTGGAGCTTAGACAGAACCCTAACAACCACAGTTTCTTAAACTCAGGTTGGGTTTTTTTCCCCCCTCTTTTGTATTTTTAGATTAAATTGTATGAGTTCTTTGTCCCCAAGTTCCTCACTTTGGTTTCTCTTGTCACGCCAATAAGCTAATCAAGGCAGGAAGCGCTTCAGGTCAGCTATTTGTACATTTTAATCCAAGAAATCCGCTGCGACTTCCTGTTTCTCTGTCATTAGAGAAAGTTCTTCCTTCCATTCTTTGAATGACTTTCCTTCATTTTCCCCAGTGCACTTCTCACAACTGATTTAAAATGCTTTCTTACTTGGTTCGATATTTGTGCCATCTCGGCTTTGACAGTACTGACGTGGTTTTCTCAGCCATGGAACATGTTTTCCTGACTCCTTAATTGCCTGCTGGTTTTAAAATTAAGCGATGGACATCAGAAAAAACATATTCCAGCACTCTGAATCTTGTTTTCTTCCGACGTGCGTTACTTCTTGTTCAGCAGAAACTGCATCACGGTCTGATGGTCTCACATTTGTTTAGTTGTGTACTGTTTACAAGGTCTGGGTACACCCAAGGTGTTTCTCAAGTCCCTGGACCTTGATGAATGAGACTCCACATTGTCGTTATTGTAGCAGGTCTGCAATGGTCCTTCCTCTAAATGTAGGGGTGTTCAACCTTTAACCATTGTGATGTGACATCGTCATCTACAGATGTGTTGGGCTGAATTCATAACTATTCTGGGGTCTCTGTTAGAGTGTGTGTTGACTCTCACACCTATCTCGCCTACCCCATGCTTTTTTTTTTTTTTTAAAAGAACCTTACTGGAACACAGAGAGGCAACTCGCTTAAGTGTTTTCTACTATTGATTTTGTACTTTAATGACACAAATCAATGTACACTATACCATACAAAGCTGTACAGACAAAATGTTTGCAATATTATGTTTCTAAAAAAGATTTTATTTTTAATTATGTGTCTCTGTGGGAGTATTTTTATGTGAATGCAGGTATCCATCACTTGATTAAAAAAAAAACAGCCATCGAGGTCCGAGGCAACTGATCATCTCAAATTGGAGAGTTACAGGATGCCTATGTAAGTAATGGGGACCGAACCTTTGTCCTCTGCAAGTCTCATAAACACTGAGCCAGCCTCACTAAGGAATCCTTTATAGAGAAAGTTTACTGATCTAGAAAAGCAGTCCTTGTTCCTAAAGCAAACCCCTTCTGATATGTTTATTGGATATGGGGGTTATTGGCAAAGTGTGGTTGAGGCATCCCCACCCTTTGGGATCAGAACTATACTCTGGACATGGGCCTTCCCCAGTACTATTACAACCTGTAGTATGACGCCTCTGGCTCCCACTGTAGCGGTAACCTGGTAAGCCCCTATGCTCTCCCCTCTCTCCAGCCCAGGCTAGTGGTCTAGTGAGGTGTCCTTATGGAGCCTGGGTAGCTCCTCGTCTTGCTAAAGTCCCACATTGAAGATTCAGTCATTTCATCTTGGCTAAACACTATTTTGTGTATACTGAGTTCAGTTTTGAGGCCCTGCCTGGACTCCAGCTTCACGTGCTGGGGCTAGGAGATTGGTAGGGCCCCAGGTGATTTGGAGTTTACCTCGGAAGGTTTTTCTCTTGAAGGGTTGTCTGTAGTCAACTGCCTGCAAACAGTTTATGCACCCACGTTCATCTGATTTTTGTAGTTTTCAAAGCTGGAGGTATGTTTTACTCCATCACAACTAGAAGTGTGAGTCCTTCTTATCTTTTGAAAGCCTCATCTCCCTCTTGGCAGATGATACATTACAGATCCCCACGGCTCAACATCTCACCTCTCCTTCAAGTCCCAGCTCCTTGCCTCTCCTCCTCTCCAATGAGGCCAGGTTCCCACAGGAATGTGCGGGTGACTTTGTATTTTCTCTCTCAGGAACAACTGCCGTTCACAGCCCATTAACAAAAGGAGCCAGTAAGAAGCAGGACAGGCAGTGATTGACAGCCCTTCCAGACTCAGCTCCACCCCCCTCCGCCTTTCTTCCCGAGGATGACTCAGGACAAAGCCCACATACCCTTCACAGTTCTGAGCTTTTAGGTTACACTTCACAGCAACAGAAACCACGCTGGTATTGATACAAGTTCACATTTCCAGCTAAGGAAGAGTGGTTGTTTGCAGACAGATGTGCAGACTCATCAACTGATAATCCAGTCAATTCTCATCATAACCCAGGGAGACAGAAAGATGACCTCACCAAAGAGGCTGGCTCCTCCCATGCGCACAATTTTTTGCGTCTCTAAGTCTGCCCTTGATTAAAGCTAATTAGATAAAAATGTTGAGGATGAGGAACTAGTATGCCGCGTGGGTTTTAGCCTGCAATCGGCCTGTCTGCACGGGGGGGGGGGGGTGGTGGTGGTGGTGGTGCAGAAGCCAAGAAGCAAATGAGTGTTGTCGGCTTAAGAAGGCAAATTTCCAATTGCCTTTCTTCAGTCTTAGGGCTAATAGGAATTAGCATCCATTAAACATGTTCCCTGCCTGTCTTTGTGTGCGTGTGAGCATATGTGTATGTGTGTACCTCTCTGTGTGTGGGTGTATGTGTGTGCCTCTCTCTCTCTCTCTCTCTCTCTCCTCTCTCTGTGTATGTGTGAACACACTATTACTTGGAGGCTGAAGGATGGCCTCTAGTGTTCTTCTCCATCTCCCTCTACCTTCTTTATTTAAATGATAAGATCTTTCCCTGAACCTGGAGCTAGGCTGACCAGCAGGCAGTCTCACAGATCCTCCTGTCTAGGCTACCCACACTGCTGGGGTTAGAGACTCACAGGACCTCATCTAGCTTTCTATATGAGATACAAATTAGTATTCTTACCCACTGAGCTATCTCTCCAGATCCATATCTCTGCCTTAAACACTGAGACATTTTGAAGAATGTATTTTTGATATGCCTCATTTAAAAAAATATTAAAACCATAAAATTTGGGAAAATTAATCCCCAGCCAATGGTAAATCGTAGAGTCAAGTTTTGCTCCGGTTGGTTAGATTTCAGTTTGTGCTTTAAGTCTTTATGCTATCCCAGCACCTAACCACACCTACCCTAAACCGGATAATTCCGTAATGCAGGGCTTCTAAACAATTTGGACTGATTTAGCCTCCAGGCCAGCATATATTTACTCAGACAACAGAAAGGGCTTTCAAACACTTAATTCAAATCCTGATTTTTTAACCTTTTCTGTAAAGATGAGGGCATTCATTTTTTACTTTGCTGGGGCTGTGAGGGCTAAAACATTTGGGATCCTAGGGGAGGCCATCAGATGTTCATTACTGTACTGTATGACTACAGCAATAAACAGGCACCCTGAAGACACTGTTGGGGGGGGCGGGGGAGCCCTGATTTAATTTTACCTGACAGTGGCTGGCAGGAGCAGGCCACACTACTCTCACATAAACCCTTCATATATTATGGAACAAGGTCGCCTCATCTCTCAAGAACAAAGATAAGGCACTGCACCTATACTAGAGTAGCAATTTCTAGGGAAATGAAAAGACCTGTTAGGGGGATCCTGGGGTGAGGGTGGGATTAGGGGAGGAAGCTGAAGTCAGTTGTCAAAAGTTTCATAGGAAAAGCAGAAAAACAAATTCCCAGTGTGGGGTGTAGCGGGGCTTAAACCGCTAGGGGTGGCTCTTTCTCCAGTGGGTCCCAAGGACAAGTCATTAAAATCCCCAGGCTTGTCCAGTGGCCAGCAAAAGCTGATAGAAACCTTAGCAGCTGTGGAGACCTGACTAATTAGTTCCGAGGTGTGTGTGTGTGTGTGTGTGTGTGTGTGTGTGTGTGTGTGTGTTGGGGAAGGGGCAGAGGGAGGAGCAAGGACGGCCTAGGGACTGGAAACACCTCAGGCTGACTTTTTCTTTGGTCTCCCAAGGGCCAAACTGCTCTCCAGAGAGGCTTGCAGTCCTTCCTCCCACTGCCGATCTTTGCTCTTTGCTTTAAAAGGATGAGTCTTAACTGGAAGGGGTGGGGCACGGTCAGAATGACATGCTTGTTCTGTGAATGAATACTAGAGTCTTTCTTCACTCATACCCATCTCAGAACGGGAAGTTTTGTAGCCCTTAGGCCTGGCTCTGGGGTGTCCTTTATCTCTACAAAGTGGCACTCAGGATCCTTGTGGTGGGAAAGAGGTTCAAGAAGGATCAGGTTAGGCGATAGTGGTGTGTGCTCCTGTGCGTGCGTGCGTGCGTGTGTGCGTGTGTGTGTGTGTGTGTGTGGTGTACAGATCAGCAAAGCCCCACGCTGGGGGACTGCAGCATTTTTCAGTACAGCGCATTGCAGGCTTCTGCAGTAGTAACCAGGAGGCCAAGCGCATTGTGCTGGGGGTCGAACAAGACAGGCTCAACAGAGAAATTGCAGAAGTTATTAACAAACAAAACAAAACTACTAAACGGACAAAGTAGATGCTTCCAGCAGCGCTACAATACTCTAAGCGGGAGGTCGAGTGCACCCTTTCCCCTCGGCCACACCATGACCCCTCTAAGAGAGAGGTTAAGTTCCTCTTAGTCCAGCTCATCTTACAATTACATTTTCATTTTCCAGAAATGTGAACCATTCTACACAGGGGTCCCCTTACAGCCCCCAGCCCCCGGAGCCCCAGGCTCGAACTCTAGCCCCCAGGGTGTGGGAAGCATAGGGGATTCTGCTACCGGTTGAAGATAATCACGCACAGGATGCGGGAGGGAGGCTGCAGCTAGGGAAGGAATGACTCAGCACGGTCCGGGGCAGGGAGAGCGGGCGGGGCACGGACGCCGCGAGGAACCCCGCTCCGGGTAGTGTGAGGACCTCTAACCTTGATGTATCTTTTGATTGTCCCTTGCTCCCTGTGACAGGTCACGCCACGGCCCTCGTGCAGCTTTCTCGTCACCTACGCTGTGCCCAGAAATCTAGTCTATGCGGGTTGCTAGACATCCTAGCATGAAAGCCCCACCCTTTTCTAGCCGGTGCCTCCTGGTCACTAGGGGAGGAGGATAAATACCATTGCCCGCTTTGTCCAAAGATCGCCCCTTAGGTTTCCGCAATGCTTCTGGCTCCGGGACTCTCCCACCAGCCTGCTTTCGGCATTAAAACAAAATTCTAGAAAAGTTACAACATTGAACTTAGGAATACTGCATCGCCAGCTCCCCCGCACCCCCACCCCCTGCAGGAAGAGAAGAAAATGGGATGTCAGAGAAAGCAAAACAAAGATGTCCTGTACACTCTTATCCACCGAACTTCTCAACTACAAAGACCCTCAACTCTGGGAACGGTAACTGCAGGCCACGCCCTAGGAGGCTCTCGCAGTCCCGCGCTGCTCCAGGCCGCCAGCAGGGGCGCTATTGGAGCGGCAAAGGAGGGACTTCAGTGGAAGAATTCTTTGCACACCCTCAGGGGTTCAGGGAGGAGGGTACCCAAAAAGTTCATCCAAGATAATGGCCTTGGAGACATATCTTTCCTATCTCCCATTTATTCGTCTGTCAACCCTTGAACTTAAAAGGAAAGACACAAGTGTCAAGCGTAAAAACAAATACTTATGAATTATGCTGTTTTCTCCACCATTCTTCAGGGTCCTTCAAATATATATTATATAATAAATTAATATATAAATTAATATGCAAATATTAATTTATATAACAACATGTAAATTAATAGAGTATATATATTCTTAATTTCTACAATATCCATACTCACATTCTTTAGACTTGTATTTTATATGTCTTAGAGCAGGATACCCCTCTAAGGTTTGTTTGCATTACTTTCAAACTAAGCCCGGTGGAGAAAAGGTCATTTATTTATCCATCCTTATACCCACCAGACTTCCCTTCTGCAGCTCATACCCCTGGGCTCTCTTTTAGAATAGAAGTTTGGCTCTTTCTCTTTCTTTCGCTACTTGGCAAATCTTGGTTACATCATGCTTCTTTCCCTTCTGCCCTGAATTGGTTAAACACAGCCTCTTCTTTGTCCCCACAGCAAGGTTGCCTAATGACAGAGCAGAACTATAAAACTAAATGGGTGTCAGTGACAAAGCAGAATTTCAGAGTTCAGAGACTCTTAATGAGACATCATTTCGGCCTCTGGCTAGACCTGCCGATGAGATAATGTCTCTGGCTGAGAAGAGCTTGGGCTGTAACCTGTTAATGACCAGAGGAGCTGGAGATCTCTGTGTCCTGTTTCTGGGACAGCTCTGATCCATGCGGGTGCTGGGGGCTTGCTTTCTCTTGCTGCAGCTTGGAACAGGAGATGGAACAGGAGATCCACTTTGAGGACGGCTCGGTCACATGCAAATCTGATCCTACAGTGCTATGTAGCTCAGGTGGGAACAGACCTCAGTGTCTCAAGCAGGGAGAGAAGCCAATGCTGTGTGACAGGAACAGAGGCAGTACCTCGAAGGCTCCTTGCCCTTCAAACTCCTCCATTAGTCTGAGATAGCCCAGAGACTCCACCCTCGGGGAACAGAGTCTCCTTTCTTCAATGGGAAACCAAGGCACAGAGAAGTTGGGGTGTTTACAACTTGAGGATCCAAGTCTCCTGATGTTCTGTGTAGTGTCTGTGCTACTGCACAGAACTTAATTTTCTCATTTTTTTGGGTGTGTGTGTGTGTGAATGTTCATGTTGGTGTGTGCCCACTGAGGCTAGAGATCAATGTTGAATGTCTTCCTTGGTCACTCTCTATCTAATTTTTTTTTTTTTTGGAGACAGGTCACTTCCTGAACCGGGGGCTTGCTGGCCAGCCAATCCCAGAAATCCTCCTGTCCTCATTTTCCCAGCATCGGGACTACAGATGCTCTGCTGTACTCTGCTCTTGAAATGGGTCCTGGGGATCTGAACTCATGCTTGCACAGCAAACAATTTACTGAGCATTTCCCCAGCTGCCAGACCTTCAGGCTTAAAATATCGCCAGGGATTCCCTTTCGTATGACATACTGGGGGAAGAAGGGAAGAAGGGAAGCAGACAGTCTGTGGAGATAGCATCCCCCTGTGAAATGACTAAAGTAACATTGTCCTGTTCTGATTCCATATTGTGTTTGCTCAGACAGTTCTCAGCCCTTTACCCCAGAGGCACATTGACCTTGGCAACACCTTTGCGATTTCATGACCTTGACCATGGTTCAGATGTATTTACCAAGATAATTGGCAAGTTATGTCCAAAATAACTGCCATGCTCTGCCAGGAAGGAATATTTCAAAGTTACTCCGACTCTCATCTGAGTTTGATGTATCTTTATGGTTTTTACCTTTATATGTATCTGAGCTAGGACACCAAGAGACTTCTTGGAGTCTCAAGTCTACTCTTGAAGATCTAGCTATCAATGAAAAGGACTTAAAACTTTTAATTGGCTTAATCAGTGTACATAGTTCTTTTTCCTTTCCTTTTGTTTTTTTGTTTGTTTGTTGAGACAGGATTCTCTGTGTAGTCCTGTCGGTCCTGAAATCTCTCATAGTCCAGGCTGGTCTCGAACTCAGTACTGCACCAGTTTCTCCTCCTGAGTTTCCATAGCTATCTGTCATAGATCGTTACACCCTGAAGTGGAAGAGAAATGGAACGTCTCTCACTGTGGGGCAGCACACAGCTCAGTCGCTTCGTCTATGCACCGGGAGATGTATTGTTTACGAGCCTCAGTCCACTTTGTCTGCCTTCTCACAGATACTTCCTTGCATGGGACAGGGTGAGGGATTATGCAGCAAGGAGTTGCACAGTCAGGAAAACACCTTTAGCTTTCAATTTAAGCTGTCTGGACGCCTGACATTTTAATCCATCTAAGAACTCTTTTCTAAATGAGCCAGCTACAGACAGTCACTGTCAACTTCAGGCTGTGAGTTAAGGGAAGAGACACTGCCAAAATAAATGCAGTTGGGTCTTAGAGATTTGGAACTAGGGTCTGGGCAGGGCTGCAGGGAGCTGACAAGAAGAGAGCACGGGGACCCGGGGGTGGGGGTGGGTTAGGGTTCTGAATTGTGAGGCTGACTTTTTTTCTCAGCAATTCTCCTAGTCCCTGATGTGTACTTCCACTGTTTCCGTGAGTCTGAGTTTTAGGAGCAATAATGAAGAGCTCTCTGCTCCACAGTTTATGGAATTAGAAGGAACAAGGGGAAGCTGGCTCACAGTGTAAGAAAAACAGGGACCCAGATCATAGCAGAGTTTCCTTCTTTTAAAACAATAAGCATAAAGACATCATTGTCGATAACTCATTGGTGCTTATCCCACACCCACTGCCTGCCCCGTCCTCGAGGGTCTTGTAATGTCACCCTGCTGGCTAGAATAATACATTCGTGACCCATAGAGGTCCTAAATTGTACCATAATTCTTTCCTTTAAAACGCACAGGTTATGGGTAGGGTATAAAGCATGGGATGAAACTCAATGCATAATGCATTTGGTTTGGGCTGGAAATATGGTTAAATTCAAAGGGCATTTGATGAGAGTGTGTTTTTCAGATGTAGAAGTAATCATGGAAGTTTCCAGAAAGAATATTAAGAGATGTAGATGATGGGTCACTGGCAACATTCAAACAATACAAACACTTCTGTATACTCCCATTTTTAGCAAAATGCCATTTTTAAGAAATAAACTTTTTTCAAAAGGTCATTTTGTTTTCTTTTTTTTAATTGGATATTTTATTCATTTACATTTCAGTTGTTTTCCCCTTTCCAGGTCTCCCCTTTGGAACCCCCCCCCGTATCCCATCCCCCCTCCTCCTGCCTCTATGAGGTTGCTCCCCCACCCACCCACCCACTCTTTCCGCCCAGGCATTCTCCTACACTGGGGCATCAAACACCCTCATGCCCAGGTGTCACTCCTCCTACTGACGTCCAACAAGGTCATCCTCTCCCACATATGCGGCTGAGCCTTGGGTCCCTCCATGCGTATTCTTTGGTTGGTGGTCCAGTCTCTGGGAGCTCCCGAGGTCTGCTCTGTTGACACTGTTACTCCCTCCTTGGGGCTGCAAATCCCCTCAGTTCCTTCAGTCCTTTCTCCAACTCCTCCATCGGTGACCCCATGCTCAGTTCAATGGTTGGTTGCGAGCATCGTGAAAAAGGTCATTTTTGATTGTATGTGTGGGTATGTGTACATGAGTGTAGTTACCCAGGACCAGAGGAGGAAGTTGGGTACTCTGCAGGTAGACTTAGAGGCAGTTGTGAGATAGTCTTTCAGGTATTGGGAGCTGCACTCAGATCCTCTGGAAAAATAGTATGTGATCTTAACATCTGAGCCATCTCTCCAGTCCTGAAATCGAAGGTTTGAATCAAGTAGTTTATTTAAATAGTTTGGATAGCCAAAATTAACAGGAAAAACAAAAGCCACTCAGGTAGAGATAGATTTTCTCTTTCCTACTAAATCTTACGTAGCGAATTGTCAATTTGGTTCCAATGGTTTCTTTTCATAACTATTAATTAATTTGTTTTATGTGTGTATTGTATGAGTGTTTGCCTACATGTATGTGTAGTCACCATGTGCCTGAGGAGTGCTGATTTTTCTCTGTGTCAGGTTCCATGGCTCCTCCAGTCTGCTCTTGCCCTGCCCCTTTGCCCCACACACTTTACTCCTCCCACTCGGCTAAAGCTTTTTCAAGGAAAGAATTCAATGTCTGCTGCTGATGCCTTAATTGAACCATGCATTGAGATAGAAACCACACTGGGGACAGTATCCTAAGACATAAAATGTTTGGATCTAGTATGTAAAATATTCGAATGAGACATTAACAACTTACAAGAAGAAAGGAAACCATAAATAATATTTCAAAACAGATGAGAGGACTGGAAGATGGCTTAGTGGCTGAGAATGCTTGCAGCTCCCACCAAGAATTCCCGTCCCAGCACTCACATACGGCAGCTCACTACTACGTGTAACTCCAGCTCCAGGGAATCCAACTCCCTCTTCTGGCCTCCATGGGCACCTGCACTTACATGTGTCTCCCCTGAGATATATAAATACACAAAAATTAAAAACAAAATAAAAATAAACAACGAGCCAAGGGGTTGGGAGATGCTTCAGCATGTAAAGGTCCTTGCTGCACAAGCCTGATGATCTCTGAACCTATTCAAAAATTCAAGGAGAATTACAAAGCTGTCCTCTGACCTTCACATTTGTGTTATAGTACACATAGAATCACACACAAGCACTTTATGTGTATCTATCTATCTATCTATCTATCTATCTATCTATCTATCTATCTATATATATATCCTTATATCACACATAAGCACATTTAGTAAAGTCTACAAAAAAGAACAATGGTTAAGACAATAAAAGATAAAAAAAAAAACAACAAGAACAACAAAAAAACATGAGGCTGGAGAGATGGTTCATTGGTTAAGAACACTAGTTGTTCTTGCAGAGGACCTGGGTTGGGTTCCTGGTACCCACCTGGTGGTTCACAAGGCTCTGTAACTACAATTGCAGGCGATCTGCTGCCCCCTTCTGGACTCTGAGGGCATGAGGCACACACATGGTGCATATAGATGCATACAGGTAAACACTCATATACATAAAATAAAAAATATATGTGAAAAGACAAGATAAATGTAATAGCTCACTCTAATTAGATGATGACCAGTTAAAACAGTGCCAACCACGTAATAGAGCTTTAAATAGAACTGCACTCAACGCTGATGGGATTTGGGGGTTCTCACGCTGCTGGAGACCATATGAATTTAAACACTGTCCATGTGCATGGAATAAGTTCTGTGACTACTGACTAAGGAAATGCTACAACATGGGACAAACTTTATGTCTGTGTTTTGCCTTATGTGTGTTAATAGGAAATCTGGAATCTATTTTCTCAGTCAACTGGATGACATACGTGTGATTTATATCTTTGGAAGAATATTAAATAGCCTCCCAAATGAAATGTGAATATTTAATGACTTGAAAACATCATATACATATATACATACACATACATATGCACTGCATATACACACGCATATATATGTATATCATATACATATATATAACATTATATTAAAAAATCAGGATGAATGATAACATAGAGTATGATCCCACTTTAAATAAAATCTTATATAATGTATAATATGCAATGAAATAATATAAACATATAATATGGAATTAAAACTGTTTTTATATAAAATTTTCTCATTTTCCTTATAGATTTTTTCCCTATATTAGACATGTGGCATTATTAGACATTAGACATTACAAAAGTTTTATGTAGACGAAGGGGATCGCAATTTGCTGATGCTCCTGCCTCTACCTCCCTTGTGCTAGGATCACCATTGGGTGCCACTGTCTGGATTTACACTGTGCTGGGAAGCAAAGCCAGAGACCAGGCAAGCGAGGTGAGCACTGTGACAGCTGAGCGAACCCCCAGGGCTGGACACAGGCATGCCAGCAGACATTTGCAGGCAGGCGACACCAAAACCAACAGGACATTTGTGTATTCTGGGTTTTTACTAGGGCGTATGTTCCCCAAGAAGATTGGTGTAGAGAGCTCTGGGGCTGACAGTTCCATCCTGCACACAGGACAGGCCATCCACTGTCACTGAACCTGTAAACTTGCAGGCTTCTCTGTCCTCGTAACACAGGTTCTCTGTGGTTTCCTCACCTTCTTTTTTGTTTGCTTCAATGGACACTTTGTCTCACAGGCTGTGAATACACAGACAGGCTTGTGACATCATTGAATGCCAAGAGCATGTGCTGGATCATGGACTATACAAAACACATTTCTGAAAGTGATAAAAAAAAAAATCCTGTGTTGTACCATTTCCTGAGAACTATCCTTGCAACTGTTGGCTAGAAAACATTATCCATGATGGAAAGGGGGGAGGGATACAGTATCTGTCTCTCCTCTTTCTCCCCAAACCCTCGGTTTTGATATCACACGGATGGATGGAAACAGCAGGGGCTCAGCTGTAATTACCTTATAAATAATGAATAAGGCACTATTATTATTACTTAAAAAATCTCATTTTGGAACGAGTCTCTTGATAGTAGCTGAAGCTTAATTTAGCCAAATAACTATTCTGCATTAGCTAATGTGGCCCATTATTTTTAGGCTCAAAAGATATTTCCAGATGTACTGTGACAGGGGTGATTTATCACTGTTCTGGGGGGGCCACAGTCATGGCATGCTGGGGCTGTATTCTGGGTTTATTACAAGTTTCCACTGAGACACCTGGCTAAATTAGTTTAATAGTATATTATCCATAGGCTGTTTTATTGGAGAAGCTATGCAAGTCTATCCAGTGTTGTTAGCATTTGCAGAGTTCAAGCTTCACATGAAACCCCTCCTTTAAAAGTACTTCTGATATGAAGTTATAAAGTCATTGGAAATAACTAGGTGAGAGATAAGAGTCTTAGCTTTGAATATCTTCCTTGTTGATTTTAATGTGCTTGTATATTCAAAGACAGCCTGCCAAAATAATGTGATCCCTTCTGAGTGAAGAATTATTAGAATCATGCTTTTTTTTCCCCTTCTGGCTAGATTTCTATGTTTTCTGCTGTAGAAATATGCTAACTATTATACCCAGAAAAGAAAAGGTTTCAATAAAACATGCCACTTAGAGGTCTTTGCCCTTGTCTCTCAGAATGCATTAAGTCACTACCATGGTATGCGGAGAGATCTCAGTATGGTGACCCTGGCCCTGCATATCATCAGAAATAATTGACTGAAGATGTAATTCTTGGAGCTTAATTACATCTACCCTGGCAGCTGCGGCTCCCAGTGGAGGAAGCACCTGTAAGTCTACCCTGAGCAGTCTACAAGGCTGGCTCTGATGGGTTAGGAACCCATCCAGTGTGCATGCTGCCAGAAGACACAGAGCATACAGGCATCCGAGGTGCCTCATGGTCCTAGAGCTGTCTTTAGTGTTACTCTGCAGATAGTACATCTCTATTCTGAAAACTCCCATCCTGCTCATGGACTCAAAGGTGGAGGCCTTATAAGCAGCTCTCTGACCTTGCTAGTGCACTAGACAGCCTCCAAGTCCCTTTGCTCAGACTCTACAGGACACTTGCTGTGTGAGCATTCAAAACAAACAAATTTGAGACAGGGTTTCATGTAGCCCAGGATAGCCTCAAACTCACTACTTACAGCTAAGGATGGCTTTGAACTTGTACTTCTCCTTGCCTCTACCTCCTGAGCACTGAGATGTCGGGCTTGAGTCCCCATGTACTGTTTATGTAGCTCTGGGATCGAATGCAGGGCTTCATACAAACTACACAAGGCCTCTACTGACTGAACATCTCCAGCTCCCATGTAAACTGTTTATCAGTCAGTAGCTCCAGAAACAGACTCAAGCCTGTCAGACCTGGCCGTGGTGTCTGGAGTACAGCTCTGGTCCAAGGGTTAAAGAGGCTCTGCTCTTTTTGTTACCATGTTAACCAACTCCATGACAGCCTTGGCTCCTTATCACGTTGTATAGAGATCTTCCAAATCAACTCCCCAAGCTTCTGTAGACTTGTCTCTGTCTTTGAGGCCTGTCTGTTACTGGACCTGCTGTGATCTTCCCTGTGTGGCCTTGACCTCTAAGACTCAGAGCCTTGGCTTCTGTTTTCTTTCAGACTCATGAGTCTGTTAACATCAACCTTCTAAGTGAGTTCTCCTTCCTTTTACCCAGAAAAAATGTCTTTTCCCCCTGACATTTCTTCATAAAAATGGCATCTTGATAGAAGCCCCAGTATCATCTTCTCTCTAAATTAGTCACCTAGAAGGTGAAAATGTACCACCTTCCAAACTAGCGCTGATGTTCAACCTAATGCCAGGATCTATCTGTTTGTGTGTGTGAATTTGAGTGAGTGTATGTGTGTGTGTGTGTATGTGAGTATGAGGAATGTGTGTGAGTGTGTGAGTTTGTGTGTGTGAGTGTGTGTGAGTATGTAAGGAATATGTATGAGTATGTGTGTGGGTGGGTGTGAGTGTGTAAATGTGTGAATGTGTATGAGTGTGTGTGAGGGTATGAATGTGTGTGAGTGTGTGTGTGTGGTTGAGTGTGTGAGTATGTGTGTGAGTGTGTATAAGTGTGAGCATCTGTGTGTGAGTGTATGCGAGTGTGTAAGTGTGTGTTTGTGTAGGCAGTGGGGTTGTGGGCTTCTGTCCTTTCCTGATCTGTACTTATGTCACTCTGCCAAGTTTTTTTTTTGTAGTGAAATATGTCTATTCTGCAGAAATTAATGGTGAATGTTCTATAATATAAAAGCCCAAACCTTCTTAACTTGATGCAGTGTTTAAGTGTATCTGGAAGAAAAATACTTGAAGAAGACTACAAGCATTTTGGAAAAGAAACACAGTGATAGGCACTTACCATAGAGAATGCTCAAGTCTGATGGAGGAGATTCTGTGATGTACAGGCATGAAGTCACTTGGACAGGATGTTCTGTTGTATGATAAAAGTGTGAAGTAGTACAGTCAAGGATGGATTATTCAGTGATTGGCATTGGGATAACTCACTAGCCATAGGCCATTGCCATATTATATTTTCAAAATAGAAAACTTGAAAATTTAGGAAATTTTCAAAAAAATTCAAAACTTAGAAAAATTTCAAAATTAGGAAACAAAAGTTCTAGAAGAAAATCTAGATGAACATCGATGGGCCAATAAGACACAGAGGCACCTTCCACATATTAAGGCCAATGTCACACAGAAAGAAATGTGTCTAAGTACAGAACAGATTTAAAGCTGCTATATGAAAAATATCACCTGGGGTGAAGTTGAAAGGTCAACTTGTCACAAGCAAACATAAACTTGCAAAAATAATTTTAAAAGTTGAATGAGAGGGGCTGGGGAAAGGGCTCAGGGTGGGCTTGGGAGCACTTGCTCCTCTTTTGGAGAGCTTGGGTTAGGTTTTCAGCCCCCATACTGGGTGGCTCATAAATGGCTGTCACTCTTGTTCTTGGAGATCTGAAACCCTCCTCCACCTCCATGGGCACCTTCATATATATGGTACATGCATATACATTCAGGGGCATAATTATACATAAAATAATAAATAACGTAATCCAAAACACTTAAATTAAGTGTTATTAAAAAAAAAAAACCTTTGACACAACAGTAAGAGGAACCAAAACCCAGAAAAAAATGACAAAGGATCGCAGAAGCAGAAATCTCTTAATAAAATATTAACAAACTAAATCTAGTAACACAGAAAGGGTCATATGCTGTAAGAAAGAAGGATTTATACACTGTAGAAATAAGACAGAGGATGAATTAATGAATTCAGTTCAATAAAAAAATTTAGGAAAATCGAATGCCATTTAATAGCAAAAACCAAAAGAAAACCAAACAAACCAAAACCCAAAAACCAAAAGCAAAACAACAAAACAAAACAAAAAGCCCATGGGAGAACTAAGATTTTACTCATGAAAATGACAGTTTGAGGAAATCCAATGACAGATATAAAATCATCTTGTGCTCAGTAGAGAAGTGTAGACTCAGGATATACACTCAGTGTTCATGAATGAAATTTGGATCTTCGGGTAGACTTGAGGCTCTGTTGTGACTCAGGGAAGAGAAGGGACAACCTGAGAATTGGAGTCAGAGGGCCAAGAGTTGCTTGGAGAGCCAACTGAAGGGAGCGTTCCCTCGGTGGATCAGGAGAGGGCATTGGAACTACACCTGGAAGGAAGCAGAAGGAGTTCTAGAGAACAGGAAATAGAGTGGAAAGTTTGAGAACTGAGGGATTGGAGCTTGGCGTGGGGACAGAAGCTGGACCACTGTTGAGCTAAAGAGTAAGGCAGATCATGAACATGTTACCCAGCACTGAGAGTGGCTAGAGAAAAGGCATCTAAAGCATGGTTCATACTCTCCCTACATTTAAGTTTTTGCTCAGACAAGTTCTACTCTTCCAAGGAGAGTCCACACCTCCCCCAAGACCACCTTCATCCTGTGACATGCTATCCAGCTTTAATTTTTCTTTTCACTTGTCCACAAAACATTTCAGACTCATATATTTTTTGACTTATTGCACATAGGTAGATTTTTATAAGATTTATATTCTGTCCCTTCAAATTCTAGAAAGTTCTCTTGAGAAGGACAGGAACTATCATGAGGCCACTGTGCTATTCCCAGTGACTGAGCAAGACTGAGCCGCTTGTAAGTATCCATTGGGCATCTGCTACAAAGTAATGCTTACCCCATTCCCACATTGGCACACTTTGAAATCTTCCAGTCCAGGCATCCCACAGTGCTCCTTGCCTTCCAGGGGTGCCTGTATTCCTCCCATCAACGCTGGACATGAATGTCAGAGTCTTCTTGACACCTTTTTAGGTCCTCCAACCCCATGTTCTCAATTCTGTGAATTCCTTTAACTCGCTGATTCTATTTCTACATTTTGTTGAGACTTGATAATATAATTCCATACCATAGATCCCTTATAAATAAAGTTCCAGGAGAGTGATGGGGATACTTCATTAATAGGCATGGTTACTATCCATCCAGGAAGAGTCTCATGGATACTCAGTGAAGGTTGACTGGAGTAAAAGAAGACCCAGGGGCTTACTTCTGAAGCATTCATGTAATTTAAATCTTTGGCTACAAGCATTTATTTTTAATAGGATGCTTCACAATCTCACTACATTGGACTCTTCTGTATCCTTGATGAGTGACTCCTGACCCTTTCCTCCTACTAGGATTAAAATGAGAGCCAACATGACAGGAGAGATGGCCCAGTGATTAAGAACACTTGCTGCTCTCACAGAGCACCCGGGTTTAGTGCCTAGCACCTACACAGAAGGCTCCCATCTGCTTTTAACTCCAATTCCAAGACATTTAATTCCTCTTATGGCCTCTGTGAGGATCTCCACACACGGAGCTCATACATATCCCCAGGCACACAAAAATCAGTACAGACAATAAATCTTCAACATAATGTGAAACTGGGGCTGTAGAAGTTGCCTCAGTGGTTGCGAGGTTAAGAGTACCATTTGTCTTGCAGAGAACATGGGTTCAATTCCCAGCAGCCCCATGGTGATTCACAACCATCCCATCTAGGGGATCTGATATCCTCTTCTGACCTCTGTGGTACCAGGCATACACATATGGCACATGCAGGCAAAACACGCACACACATACAATAAATCAAAAGAATCAGTCAAGGGCTGAACTTGAGATGCAGGGGAGGAGCTATGCCGAGGATTAGGATGAATTAGCAGTAGCTGTAGTCAGTTCCATTCAACAGCACTTTCCTGAGCATTGATCTCAGCATGTGAGGTACTGGTTTAACCCATTTGTGACATAATGATGCTGTGTTCATCCTTATCACATAGTGCGGTGCCTCCCTGGGTGTTAGAGGATAGCTTTGTGTGTTGAACACTGTATGAAATGGACACTATATGGTTTTGATGGGATTTGGAAATCTGAACTGTAACTAAGGTCTGGAGTTTCATCACAGTGGTGGTTGTTATTGATGGACCATTTATCCTGTGCTACATGTTGTACCATTGAAGGGCATTATGGTCCACCCCTCTTACAGACCTAGAGACAAAGGCTTGAAGTAGTGGGTGTCCTAACCTGGTGCAAGGCATGAGAGGGGAAGTGGGAGAGGCTGACACTGAGTCTGGCCAGCTGCCTGCAGAGCTCTTATGACTTCTCATCTGCATGCTACAGTCCTGGTGTGAAATGCTCTCAGCAGGGGAGGGTGGGTCAGGGCTGGGAGGGTGCCTGGTCTTTGGCTTCTCTCAGCTTGGCAGAGGAGAGGGAAAGTGCATTAAATATAGAAATCTGTCAAAATTCTGTTTCTAATCTAATGCTTCAGTGGTCTGATATTTTATTGTATGCCTACATCTGCATTTTTGGAAATTCCAATTGATCTTTCACACCATAATTAGTTAAAGTGACAGCTTTCATGGTTTAAGGCACTAAATGGAAGAAAAACGACAAGATTCCTGCTAATTGTCTTCCCCTCAGGGATCATGGGAGCCTTTGTGAGCGAAGTATACTGAATTACTCACCTTTCTATTTTTTTTTTTTTAAGAAATGGAAAGTCTTTAAACAGACCATAGGAAAGAAAGGTCAGTTCTCACAGCACTGAAGACTACAGTCAACAAGTTATTGCATATTTCAAAATCTCCAAAGACTGGATTTTTAACTCAAAGAAATGATAAATGTCTAAAGAGATAGACCCTCCAGCTGGTTTGGTCATTATTGCATAGTGAAATGTCCCATTGCAACCCACAGACATGTGTCAATTAAGATTCATTTTTTTAAAAAGCTACAGTTAACATATATTTAGTCCACATTTTCATAATAGAAAAAATTGAATGCTTCCAATGCAAAAGATTGTAAATATACATATAATGGAAACTTATACCAAGCTACATAAATACATATTATTATTTTGTGTGTCAATCATCAGTAGTGATAACAAGAGCATGATGGGAAGCAAGTATTGACTGAGTCTCCAGTCCCAGATCTGGGCATTTTCCAATACTCTAAAAACATCTTCTCTTTCCTCCAAACTCACCACTTCCGTCTCCAGGCCTTTGAATGTGTAACTTTTTTTTTTAAATTTGAAACACCTTCCCATAATTGAATTAGCCATGGCTAAGGCTCAATGTTTCTTGGTCTCTGGACATAGGCAGAGCTACTGTAGCCATGCTGGTGACTTTGGTGTCACGGACCACACAGAGTTCTGTCCCTGTAACCTTGACTGTGCTCCTTAACTTCAGGGCACATCTATTTATCATCTATTCAATGAGGCTACGAGAAGAGACTTTACATAAGGTGGCAGTTGGGACAAAATGGCACCGACATGGCCACTGGAAATGGCAACAGTCACGAAGCTAGCACAGCTGTCTGATGCAGTGCCAGCAAAGCTGAGTCAAGCTGGGACCAATGTCGTGTGTTCTCCAGTTTGGGCTTTGGTCTCTGCGTGCTGCATTCTTAGGGACTTTCTGCATTAGGATTCATTTTATGTCTTTCCCAAGAAAATTATATCTGAGTCTTTTTAGGAAGTTCTAAACTTACTATCTCTTCTGCTTTTAGAAATCTAACTTTCTCTGATCTTACTTAGAAGTCCTCCTATGTCCTGGAGATCGTGATAAGCACAGATAATCACAAAGATGCTAGGAATTTCTTTATGAGACTGTGACTCCAGGGATCTTCTCACAAACAGTATAACTGGAACAGGGTGAACTTAGTGATAGTTGACAAACTCCAACTGGCCAGGAGACTTGGTAATAGATTCAAGGCCTCTTTTAACAATGCACTTAGAACTCTCTGAAAATGTAGCCTAAAGATAGTGGATGATACAGGGTCTGTCCCCACCCCCCAGAGGAATAGAACTCAGTAAATGAGTAGACTTACTAAAATAACTTTTCCTACTTAATAACATAGATGATAAAAACATGTAAATAAAAGGAATTAGTATTTACTATTCATGAAAAGACTGATTCAGATATTTTCTGTCTGGAGTGCTTTAAGACTGCAAAGGCTGCCGTCCTGAAAGCAGCTGTGATATAATGAATGCATTTGCTTTGGTGGAGACATTCCTTAGAGCCTTTGAATTGGAGTTATAGGGATGATAATAAAAATAAAATCTGTTCTACCTGTACTTTCTAATTGTGACTGATCATGTAACCTCACACATATAATGAAAAAATCAAACACATGTCCGGAGACAAATTGGTATAATCTATACTTCTTGGATAATCACTGGTCCGTCTGGGTTCTGTGAAACCTGTATAAATAAAGAAGCAACCTGATTGCTAGTCAGTCAGAGCTGCAGGATTCCCCTGCTGACTACACTACGCCGCCCTCCCTCTCTGACTCTTTAAGTCCTCTCAGGAACCCTGTCAACTGCTGGGGCAGGTCCCCAACAACTAAATAATTCACAGGAAAATGTTTTACCAAATTAGGAAGTGGGCACTGGGTGGATGCCAGATGCCACGACCTCAGATGCCTTTCCTGCCCATCCTCAAGCTGGTTAACAATTCCATTGTCAAGGCTACCACAGCACCTGCCGAGTGAAAGGTTGGCGTCCTCTTACATTTTTCTTTATTTTGATTGAAAACTCTTCAAGGACAATGGCCTCTTCACTTTAAATGCCTAGTGCAGTCCCTGGGACACAGCAGGCGTTTAATAAATAAATGAAAGAAGAGAGCAAGTTATGAAGTGCCTCCATTGCTATGCTTGTGGCCTGCGACACACCACAGTCTCAGTAGAAATCACGTGAGAAAGGCATGACGGAAACATGCAGCTGAGGAACAGGCATCCGTTCCTCAGCGCATATGGACAGAGTTTGGCCTTCATGGCGGATGTGTTGATCTACAAGACACTTAATACAGAAAGGCCCAGGAGAATGCAGAGCACGAGTATGGGTTTAAAGGAACCTGCTGTGCCTTGGGCCAGAAGAACACTAAACGTTCCAAACATCTCTTTCCTGGCCCTCACAATGGGGTAGGTCAACGCACCTATTAGGACAGCCTCGTGCCAGGTTCATTGTGGCTGACCACCCTACGGCAGCCCTTATTATAGAGATGAAACTGTAGCCTTCAGTCCATCACCAAAGCTCCAGAGTGCATCATGATCTTCGTGTACAGTTTGCCAAACACTGTCCCTGAACGTGGCGTGGCTGTCTTTGGTTTTTTTTTTTTTGTTATTGTTGTTGTTGTTTTTTCCTCTCAAATTGCCTGCAGCTGTGACTACCTCCATGAGAACTGCACAAGATCCGGCCCATTATTGCTCCATAATGGTGGAATCTCATGAGGCCGCATCTCTCTGAGGATTTGTAAGCAATTCTGAGAGTGAGGAAGACGTTTGCTTCAGTGGGATAGCCACTCAAAAGCTGCCTCTTCTACAGGAAATAATCCCAATTAAATTCCTTTGATTCACCAAGCTAGACTTGGGTGGAATAATTTTGTCTCTTTGGTTTGTTGTTGTGGCCCTATCTGGGGTGAATAGATGTTCCTTTTCTTCTCCAGAAGTTGACACGACAATCTCTCAACAGCTAGTCTAATAGAACAAGACAAGCCTGTGAGTGAGTGTGAGCCTTGTCCCCCAGATCTGTATCATAGACACTTTTCTGTGAAGTGAGGGGAACAGGCTTTCTCACGGTCTCCCCCTTCCCACCTCTCTTCTGGATTCATTTTAATCATGGGTGCGGCCTCCTGCACCACGGGTTCACCTTCTCCTCCCAACAGTTCAAGTCAGACCAGTCGCAGGCGGTTTCCTCTTGGCATCTCCAGTTCAGCTCTTCCTTTGTCCTCACATGGTTCTAAAGATTTAATACTGAACTGAACCATTCAAGCAGATCCAAGGGGAAAAAAAAAGCCACGGTGATGAGATGTTATGGAAATGTCCCTCACGTTCTAAGAGACTAGAACTTTTGCTGGACCTGCAGCCAGGGTTAGTAAGTCACCGTGTAGTTGCCGGGAATTGGACTCAGGACTGCCGAGCTATCTCTCCAGCCCTGCAGCCAGGCTTAGTGATGCACCTTGCAGTCACTTAAGACTTAGAATTGAATTGCTCTTTCTAACTCTATGAAGAATTGAGTTGGGATTTTGATGGGGATTGCATTGAATCTGTGTATTACTTTTGGTAAGATGCTCATTTTTACTATATTAATCCTGCCAATCCATGAGCATGGCAGATTTTTCCATCTTCTGAGGTCTTCTTCAATTTCTTTCTTCAGAGACTTGAAGTTCTTGTCATACAGATCTTTCACTTGTTTGGTTAGCGTCACGCCAAGATACTTAATGTGGTTTGTGGCTATCGTAAAGGGTATTATTTCTCTTACTTCTTTCTCAGCCTGCTTATCCTTTGAGTATAGGAAGGCTTCTGACTTGCTTGAGTTGATTTTATATCCGGCCACTTTGCTGAAGTCGTTTATCAGCTGTAGGAGTTCTCTGGTGGAGTTCTTTGGGTCGCTTATGTATACTATCATATCGTCTGCAAATAGTGATAGTTTGACTTCTTCCTTTCCAATTTGTATCCCTTTGACCTCTTTTTGTTATCTAATTGCTCTAGCTAGAACTTCAAGTACTATATTGAAAAGATATGGAGAGAGAGGGCAGCCTTGTCTAGTCCCTGATTTTAGTGGGATTGCTTCAAGTTTCTCTCCATTTAGATTGATGCTGGCTACTGGTTTGCTGTAAATTGCTTTTACTATGTTTAGATATGGGCCTTGAATTCCTGATCTTTCCAAGACCTTTAGCATGAAAGGATGCTGAATTTTGTCAAATGCTTTCTCAGCATCTAATGAGATGACCATGTGGTTTTTTTCTTTGAGATTGTTTATGTAGTGGATTACATTGATGGATTTCCTTATATTGAACCATCCCTGCATCCCTGGGATGAAGCCTACTTGATCGTGGTGAATGATCGTTTTGATGTGTTCTTGGATTCGGTTGGCAAGAATTTTATTGAGTATTTTTGCATCGATATTCATAAGAGAGATTGGCCTGAGATTCTCTTTCTTTGTCGGATCTTTGTGTGCTTTTGGTATTAGTGTAATTGTGGCTTCATAGAACGAGTTGGGTAGTGTTTCTTCTGTTTCTATTTTGTGGAACAGTTTGAAGAGTATTGGTGTTAGGTCTTCTTTGAAGGTCTGATAGAATTCTGCACTAAAACCATCTGGAATAACAGAAAACCTAGAATAGCTAAAACTATTCTCAAGAGTAAAAGAACCTCTGGGGGAATCAGTATCCCGGACCTCAAGCTGTACTACAGAGCAATAGTGTTAAAAACTGCATGGTATTGGTACAGTAACAGACATGTAGATCAATGGAACAGAATTGAAGACCCAGAAATGAATCCACACTCCTATGGTCACTTGATCTTCGACAAAGGAGCTAAAACCATCCAGTGGAAAAAAGATAGCCTTTTCAACAAATGGTGCTGGCTCAGCTGGAGGTCAACATGCAGAAGAATGCAAATTGACCCATCCTTATCTCCTTGCACTAAGCTCAATTCTAAGTGGATCAAAGATCTCCACATAAAACCAGACACACTGAAACTAATAGAAGGGAAACTAGGGAAGAACCTTGAACATATGGGCACAGGGGAGAATTTCCTGAACAGAACTCCAATAGATTATGCTCTAAGATCAAGAATAGACAAATGGGACCTCATTAAATTACAAAGTTTTTGCAAGGCAAAAGACACTGTCAAAAAGACAAAGCGGCAACCAACTAACTGGGAAATGATCTTTACCAACCTTACATCCGACAGAGGGCTAATATCCAAGATATACAAAGAACTCAAGAAGTTAAACTCCAGAGAGGCAAGTAACCCTATTAAAAATGGGGTACAGAGCTACACAAAGAGTTCTCACCTGAAGAATATCTAATGGCTGAGAAGCACCTAAAGAGATGTTCATCATCCTTAGTCATTAGGGAAATGCAAATCAAAACAACCCTGAGATTCCATCTCACACCAGTCAGGATGGCTAAGATCAAAAACACAGGAGACAGCAGTTGTTGGCGAGGATGTGGAGAAAGAGGAACACTCCTCCACTGCTGGTGGAATTGCAGGCTGGTACAACCACTCTGGAAAGCAGTCTGGCGGTTCCTCAGAAAACTGGGCATGACACTTCCGGAGGATCCGGCTATACCACTCCTGGGCATATACCCAGAGGCTTTACCTGCATGCAATAAGGACACATGCTCCACTATGTTCATAGCAGCCTTATTTATAATAGCCAGAAGCTGGAAAGAACCCAGATGTCCCTCAACGGAGGAATGGATTCAGAAGATGTGGTATATTTACACAATGGAATACTACTCTGCAATTAAAAACAATGAATTCACGAAATTCCTAGGCAAATGGTCAGAATTTGAAAATATCATCCTTAGTGAGGTAACCCAATCACAAAAGATCACACATGGTATGCAGTCACTGATAAGGGGATATTGACCCAGAATCTCAGAATACCCTAGACACAATCAGCATATCAATAGATTTCTAAAAAGATGGAAGGAGAGACCCCTGGTCCTGGAAAGACTGGATGTAGGGGAACGCCAGGACAGAGTAATGAGAGGGGGTTGAATGGAGAAAAGAGGGAGGGAAGGGGGCTTATGGGACTTTCGGGGAGGGAGGAAACGGGAAAGGGGAAGTGATTTGGAATGTAAATTAAAAAAATAAAATAAAAGAAAAAAAAAAAAGACTTAGAATTGCTCTCCCACTGAGCTACTCAGCGCTCAGCCCACCTGTTTAATCCGTCTTTAAGAGAACAACCAACCTTACTTGCCTTGGAGTTCCTGTTATTCCATGTTTACAAAAAAAGCTAATGCATAACTGTAATCTTAAATTATGAACTTGTCCATGCTTCTGTCCCAGAGTAACCCATGTGTGTTCTGATCGTCTTTTTGCAGAGTCAATACGTGGCTGAAAGCAGTCTCTTCTTATAAATTAATATCCACTATAGCTATTGAACAAAACATATGGATATTGCTGGATAAATGATAGCTGTTGTAGTACTGTGCTCTCAGTGTGTAAGTCCCTATTTGAGCGAGAGAAAAGGGGTTTGGAAGGTGGCTTACAGGCAGCTAAGAAGGAGAAAGACCTCCAAATCCCAGAAAGAGGAGGAGAGATAAAAAGGAATCGCTAGTGTCATAGACCTAATCGCCGCCCCCCCAGCTGCCTTCCCCTTCAAACACTTTATGCATCAAAATAAAACTGAGACTGAGATGTAGATAATAAAGAGTGCATCTCACTAGAGCTCTGGGTGAATTGTGTAAATTCGGGAGGAAATATGTTTTTTGTTTTTGCTAAGGCAGTACGGCCCTAAACTTGACATATAAATGGACTAACTTCCCAATCAGAAGCTTATTTTTACATCAAAATTATTTTTGAAGCATCATGAAGTCTGATCCACATTAGCAACACCAGAAAAAGACAGAAATTCAGAGCTGCATCTTTTACATTGTTGTAAAATCCTCCTAAAATCTGATATAGTAACTGCCATGCTGGTGAGCGTTTGGAGAGAAGCTGGGTGACTATTTCCTTTACTATGGAAACAGAACACCTAGACTTCTACAAATGACATTTTTTTTTTTTTGTCTTGCGGATGCTCTTCCAGGAACTCTGATTGTTGAGAGAGAGTAGGTGTTTCTAGTAGTCTTCAACACATTCCTTACAATCGAGGGGCTGAACTCATATTGCACTGAAGGGCTTTCACCACTAGAGGGTGGTCTTGCGGCACAAGGGAACAATTAGGCTTTCGGGGAAACAATGTTAAAGGTGCTTTTAGATAAAGCGTAAAATACTCCTTTAAAAAAACCCCAGCGAATTACTTGGTTGTTTTTTTTAATTTTCTATATTTTTTTATTTACATTCTGAATGATTTCCCCTTTCCCGTTTCCTCCCTCCCCGAAAGTCCCATAAGCCCTCTTCCCTCCCTCTTTTCCCCATTCAACCCCCTCTCGCTTCTCTGTCCTGGTATTCCCCTACATCCAGTCTTTCCAGGACCAGGGATCTCTCCGTCCATCTTCTTGGAAATCTATTGATATGTGAATTGCGTCTTGGATATTCCGAGATTCTGGGTTAATATCCCCTTATCAGTGACTGCATACCATGTGTGTTCTTTTGTGATTGGGTTACCTCACTAAGGATGATATTTTCCAGTTCTGACCTAGGAATTTTGTGAATTCATTGTTTTTAATTGCAGAGTAATGTTTTATTGTTTTCTAAAAGGACAAAAAAAACCCCTCCCAAAATTAGTAATTAATTTATTTGTTTATTTATGGAGGGTGTGCATGCTACAGTGTGAGTGTGATCAGAGGAAAATTTGTGGGGGTAGAGAGTCAATTTTCTCCTTTCACCTCGGGTCACATGGAGTCTAACTCGGCTCTACCCACTGTGCCATCTCATCAGCCTTTCACTAGTTCACATGTACCATGTGATAGAAACAGGAAACTCTATACGTCATGCATTGTTCCCTGCACTCTGGAAACGGAGACCGAAGACTCTCTTGAGTGCAGAAATTTGAGGCCATCCTGGGCAGCATAGTGAGATCTTGTCTCAAAAATAAACACAATATAAAGTAAAACAAACGACATCACCATAACCCAATAGCTCCAAGCCAAGACATTCCAGCCTCGTGCTTCCTAAATCACGGTCAGAGCCGTACATGGATGACCTGGACCATCTGTGAAGGGTTGGACAGAACCTAGACCTCAGATGCTAACATCCTACGTCTTAAAATCTTAGCATTTCAAACGCACCAGCACTGAGTTTGCAATTGGCTAATTGGTGTTTACTTGAACAGTTTGCTTTTTAAAAAAATGTTCTGAATAATAATAATAATAATAATAATAATAGTAGTAATAGTGTCCACTGTAAAATGAATCTGTCCCTTGTTTTGTGGTTAGACCAATTATTCGGCCCGGCAGGACAACCCCTTATCACTTATAACCACCTAGCTCTATTTACGAAGCTTATGGGAAGTTGGGGAGAGGATGACCACCCATTTGGGAAGAGCAGGGCACCAGTGAATTGTACAGTTAGACTCCATAGCTTAAGCTCATAGTTTGTAAAGCAGAATTCCTTGCCACTCAAACAAACTCAGAATGATCTATAATGAATAAAAGAAAAAAAAACTCACAAAAGAATCAAAGCATAAAGCTGTTTCCACTTAATAATCTAGAATTCAAGATTAAGACCTTGGAAATAAACAGGCGGTGAGACTGCCCCCTCTTTCACTGGTCTCTCAGCACTGAGATGCCCTGCACACACTGCCTCCTTTCAGCCTCCCTGCATGTGAGCTGGGCATATGTGATTCTGCTCACAGACTAGAAAAGGAAGACAGACAGCTGAGACTGTCCGGTTAGTTATGGGGTTGAAACCCCTGGTCCTTTTTGCCTCCCACAACTAACCGCATGGTCTCCTACACTGCGGAAATAACGCATGTAGGACCTGCAATCCATTGATTGACAGGTGGCTAGAAGTTACTGAAGGGCAAGATAAAAACAGGAAGAGAAGTACATGGGAGAACTTCTAAAAATGATGGAAATAAGCCACGTGTGAATGTGTATACCTTTAATCCAAGCACACGAGAGGCAGGGGTAGGCGGACCTCTGTGAGCTCGAGATTGTACATTGCTGATGTACATAGCAAGTTTCCAGGAGAGCCAGGGATATATAGTGAGAACCTGTTAGGGACATTCAATTGATTTATAAAATGTTCTACTAATTCTTGATATTCTACATCTATTTTCTTAAAACTAATGACTCTCTCCTAGAGGAAGGTTCTTTTAGGCCCAGGGAGTGAATGAACCTTAACAAAGCTCAAGAAGTGAATAAAACTCACTAGTCTCAGAAGGCTGAAAACTGTATAATCTTCAAGGTCCTTCCCCAGGGTTATGTGAGCAGTGACCATGGCTGGGGAGAGGACTTTAGTTCTCAGTCAGGGGGAACCACATGCCTAGTATGTAGGGAACTCTCCAGGGATGCAGTTTTTGTGAGTTGTCGTCCACATTGGTGACACAACTGACTTTATGTCATCCATGCTCCAATTATGTGTGATGAAAACCTGGAAAGTTTTACTGTATAGCTACGTGAACATGTTTAACATGGGACTGTATACTTAAAAATGGCTGAAAGAGGGAGCTGGAGAGATGGCTCTGTGGTTAAGAGCACTGGATGCTTTTGCAGAGGACCAGGGTTCAGTTCGCAGTACTCACATGAGAGTTTACTTCTTGTAACTCCAGTTGCAGGGTATCTGACGACCTCTGGCATCTTTGGGTACTGCATGTGTGTGGTGCCTGTCTATGCATACATGTAAGCAAAATGTCCATACACGTAAAACAATAAAAGTGGTCGACATAGTAAATTATCATGGGTTTTCTGTTGTAATTTAAAATTTTTTTTTGAAAGGAAAGGGTTTATTTGGCTTACACTTCCACATTGTAGCACATCATTGAAGCCAGGGCAGGAACTTAAACAGGTCTGGAACCTGGAGTAGTAGGCCATGGAGGGGTGCTGCTTACTGACTTGCTCATCATGGCTTGTTCAGCCAGCTTTCTTAAAGAACCCAGGACCACCAACCTAAGGATGAAACTATTCACAATAGGCTGAGTGAGCCTCCCCCATCAGGCATTAATTAAGAAAATGCCTTACAGGTGGATCTTAAGGAGCCATTTTCTCAATTGAGGTTCCTTTCTTAACTTGGTCAAATTGACATAAGACTAGACAGTACAGCTGACCCCTTGTCAATTTGACACATAAACACATCACTGTTAAGCCGTACCCAATTTCTAATTCATCTCAAGATCTCAAATTAAAAGCAAAACTAACTTTAAAAGTTCTGCTGTCTTTATAGACTCAAATAAATGAAAACTTCAGTCTCTTTAAAATATCCACTCTCTTGCTTCCTGAAGTCATGTTGATGTCCACCAAGGGCCATGTTGGGGTGTGTGGTCAAGCTCCTTTGAGGAACCCAGAAGACTGTAATTTAAAATTTTAAAGAGAAGAAACAGATAAACAAGAAGTGAAAAGGGAAAGCATACGGAGAAAACCCAACAAAAACCAGAAATCACGAAAGACCCAAAACCCCAAAACAAAACCCAATCAAAGCAAACCATACAAAACAATGACAACATCAACAACAACAACACATGAGAAAGTTTACCAATGCCAACAACGTTATGTTGATAAAGTTGAAAATTTATAATGTATAATTGCTTGTAAAAATATGGGCATTGCTATTTGTACAAGATAGGAGAGAGGACTACACTCCTAATGGTACTACACTCATGAAGATATTTTTCAGTAGTCATGTTCATATAATACAAAACCACATGCTTGGATGATTTCAAAAACAAGTTTTGTAAAACCCAAGAAACCAATAGCTCAGTGTTCTATGAATCCTACCAGAAATTTTGGTGTGACAGAACTCTGCTGGATTCAGTTAATGAGGCCAGTACAACCTGACCCTACCATCAGGCAAGAGCTTTAGGAGAAAGGAGAGGTTAACCTCACTGTATGAATGAATATATTTGCAAAACTTTAGTTATAGACAAGATACATGGAGGAAGAATTAAACGTAGATTTAGATCTATGCTGGCATCTATCCACCTATCTCTCTACTGCTTATGTCTATTATCTCTCTCTCTCTCTGTCTATCATCTGTCTATCTATCTATCTATCTATCTATCTATCTATCTATCTATCTATCTATCTATCTATCTATCTATCTATCTATCTAATCTATTTATCTATTATCTTCTACGTACCCAAGCACAGGATGTTAACTGTTGTTCAACATTAGAAAATATGCAAATATAATCCATGAGATTTAAAGAATAAAAGGAACAGATTTGTGATATTAAAGAAAAGTTATTGAAGTTACAAAATTAATTCATAATAAATTCTTAGTAAGTTTCTTAGCAAATTAGGAATGGAAAAAACTTCCTTTCTTCTTTATATTTGTTCTTTGTTTATGCTGGAGATTGAACCTAGGGCCTCCTGTAAGCTAGAGTCCATCAGAAGAAAATGTTTTCAACCTGATAAATCTGTTTCTTCCAAATCTACAGCAAACCTGTCTTATATAAAAACTTGAAAAAATTCTTTTAAGTTGGGAAAGAAATGGAAAGGCATGATTTCAGAGATTAGAATTGAGCATAAAATGAGATAAAGAATTAAAAATGTAAGGATTTGAAAGAATGCAAATATTATTTATTATCCACAAGCCTATATTGTGTACTCACATTACCTATAGATAGGCGTTTCAAGTTCACAAGAGAAGGAGTAACACGGAATTCAGCCTGCTGCTTGCCTCTGGGACAGGGAGGGAAAGGAACGGGGGGGAGGGGGGCGGGAAGTTACCCAGATGACTTTCATTATGCCTATGCATTTTCAAGATTCTAACTAAATTTCTTGAGACATTAAGATTTGAAAACCAAGGAAAGGCTGTATGGGCGATATTATAAAATCTTCATTATTTTCTACAAACTTCAATTAAGAAATAATCTTCGTAGTGAGCTGCCCAGGTCTGCTTTGAAGCTTCTTGATAAAGACTGCTATTTGTTTTTATTTTATGTATCTACTTGAGATTTTTGAGGTAGGGGCTTGCTTTGTAGTCTTGGCTGATTTTAATTTGTGTGATCCTTCTGCCTCAGATTCCTGAGTGCTAGAGTTACAAACCTGAGTTGTCATTCCTGACTGTTACTCATTTCTTAAAGGACCATTATCATCACCTCATCTTGAGTGAGACAGTCTGGTGAATGAGTACGACCTTAAGATGCAGACACAAACCTCTAGGGAAAATGTGCATGAGGGTACAAGTGTGTGTGTGTATATCTTGGACTTTATAAAGAAATTATTTTTTAATATTTGAGAAATAATAAGATAACATGGCTATATGATTTAATGTAGAAATATTTATCTTGTGCCTTGAGATGCTATTAAAATGAAAATTAAGGAGTGAAAAACATACACCTAACAAGTGCCTGCGGGGCAGGAGTGAGGACACACATGGTGACACAGTCATAAAAACTCGTTGTCAAGGAAAGGGTTTGACTTGAGAAAATACAGAAAGAAAGTTTCATGACTTGTTAGAGAGTGAATAAGTGAACTGAGCTGCTGAGCTGCCATTGGGTAGGAAGTACTCTGTGGAGAGAGGGCAGGAACACAGGGCAGGATGTGCGGAGTGCGGGAGGGTGCTCTGGGATGAGCAGGGGCTTCTGGGAGCATCCCTATCTCCTCCTTCCTTGCCATTTCACCAGAACGACTGTCATTTGGACATTTGCATCATTTTTTCTCCTCTACACCACCACTCTGCGTAAGGACTAAGAGGGAAAGACCTTGCTTTCCTGAGAAACTGACCAAATTGTGCCCCAAGGACTACAGATGCGTGTAATAGAGCCTTGAGATCAAGTCAGCTTCATTTTGCCACTTGGTGGCAGTGGTGGTGGGGTGGCATAGAAAGGATGAAGACTTGAGTTCAAATCCTCAGCACCCGTCTGGTCACCTGAGAGCCTATAACCCCTGTGCTGAGGAGGATGGGGGGATAGGCTGATAGCTGGGAGTTACTAGCCTCCAGCCCAGTTCCAGATTCAATGAGAGACACTGTCTCAAGGAAATATGTCAGAGAATGACAGTGCAGGACACTGGAATCCTTTTTTAGCTCTTGTGACACACACACACACACACACACACACACACACACACACACACACCCATACATACACACATACACACGATATCTGGGACATCTGCATCATAAGAAATGAGAAGGATATTTCTGCCTTAACTAAAATTCATACCCTGACATTCTAGACTTGTAGTAATGGTGCCAAGTTGTTTCTTTGGAAAGTGATTAGTTGCAAAGTTGGATCTCACATGCATGGATTATCCCCCTTGTTAGGGAAGACCTGAATGTCTGTCCCACCCCTTCCCATGCTGTGAAGACACAGCATAAATGACAGGATGCTACAATAAAGTCTCCCCCTCTAAACCAAATCCACTGCCTGTGATGCTCTAATCCTCTGGAACTGTGGGGAGTATTACTTTTATTCTTGATAACCCACCCAGTTCACAGCATTTGTTATAGAAGTATTAAAGATCTAATATGCTAACACCATAAAACAAGAACCAAATGTATGATGCTTTCAGTAATTTTTAGAATAGATTTATATATTAATTAGAAAGCACAAATGACCTAGAAGCATCGGGAGATGTATTACTGTATAATATCTATACATCTGGTGAAAGCTTCAATATAATAGGAAGACAACCAAAAGCTTTATTAATAAACTAGAAAGTCTCTTAGCACCTTCACTGAGAAATAAATTGTATTTGACAAAATACATTTACTCTATCAAATTACATGACTTTGAATATTTTCATACAATTTTGCAACCACCCAGATAATTGAAATTTGGAAAATTTCTTCACTCGAAAGTTACCTTGCGAAGGCATTTCCTCCTCACATTCCCTCTTCCCTTCAGTTAAAGTGCCCAGTTCCAAATTATGTTTTCAGAAACAAATGACAAACCGAAGTGTTATTCTTTTATGAAAGTTCATCTTTTTAAAGGGTAGCAACATTTCATTTTGATTGTGGGTGCTGTTTCTAAAGAAATACTATGTGGCTACTGACACTGGAGGATTTATTAAACAAGATGGATTCCACGGATGCGGAAGGAGTGCAGTCACTGGGTTCTGCAGTGCAACTAACTGGTAACTGTTTGAAGAGTAGCTCATGGCCTTCTTGCTCACACAGCCTGCTGGCTTTGTGAAGGAATATAGCTGACTGGGCATGTGCATGCCTGTAACCCCAGCCTTGATGCAGGAGGATGCTGAATTCAAGACTAGCACAGGATACATATTCACTAATTAATTAATTAGGAAAAGGAGACTACAACTGGCTACTTGAGTCTTGGAGATCCTCTAGCGTTCTTTGTGCCTGAGAAGCAAAGAGAAGCTGTTCCAGGCTCCCTAGGGCTGGTCCATTTTTGGGATAGCTGTACGCGAGCGTTTATTGGCAGAGCTAGATCTAGGGTCAGTGCCTGAGCCCCATCTGTTATCATTTCAGTTGCATACTGCTGCTTCCCCAAACTTTGAAAGAGACGCTGGGAGAAGGTGATAAAACTGTGATATATACACATGAAGCAGTCACAATAAAACTTGCCTTTTTGAATAATGAAACACACTAAAAAACAAAACAAAACAAAAAAACACCAAACAAAAAACCAAAATACCCAGACTTTAAAACCTATCTACAGAGAAACAGCAAATCTACAAAACACAGTTGTCAGGAGAACATGACAATGCATTTATCTGACTTAGGAGATTTTCTTTTCTGATTTTGCAGACTCCAATCGCTGTGCAGGATGCGTTACCATGGTGACAACTACAGATTATTCTCCTGTCCTCTCTATAAACCTCAGACTTCAGGGTCTATGAGTGCCTAGCCATTGACTTCAGAGTCTTCATTTCTATTTTTCAAAAGAACATCAATCCATAAATCCCAGGAAGATATAATGAAAGAGAGAGATGTAAGATGAGGGAATTCTTCAATTTCTCACACCGGGCTTAAATGAGACATGCACATAGATGACAGTATGCTTAAATCCGTAATCCTGAAACCACAATAAGAAAAGAATATGCTTTTCTTCCCTTCTTTATAACTAATCCATGAATTAAAAAAGTACATGGGTGCATAAGTTCGTTGAATTATGGGAGAGGGTCTGATTTGATAAAATATAGCCAGTCATCAGTCATTTATGACTCAGCCCCCTCTGGCAGGAAGGACACATTTATGCAAGTAATCAAAGGTGTATGTCCTGCGACCATTCCAACTAGTAACTCTTTCCTCAAATACCCGGTCCTGCAGCTTTCTGCCCAGAGGCTGCTGGGTATTCACATCTGAATTAGGCACCAGCACGCCTTACTCTTCCAGACGCTCAGTACCATCACCATGAGAGCACCTCATTGACCCTGACTGTTGAGTATTTTCTGCTCTTTTATTTCTTTTGAATCACAGAATATCAGGATGTTTGAGCATCGGGGGTGCCAAGCACTGTCAAGGCCAGTGGAGTGAACCTTGGGAAACAGTCTTGCCTCATCCCTGGGGCAGCCCTTCTGCCTTTGAAATGGAGCCAGGTCATCAGCCACTTTCTACAGCTGCCACCTATCTGTGCAGTTCACAGCAGACAGCTGTGGCCCTCACTTAAGCCATCTTTCTAAATTTCACTTTGGAAACTGAATTGGAAGTCAATTTTAATTTGGATGACTTCTAAGGTAAATCCTAATCATCGTAATGGGCAAAACTTTTTTTTTCTTTTTCTTTTGGCATGGGGTAAAAGGGGCCACTTTGCAAATTGAAATATCTCAGGCCTGTTCAAAAGCGCATCCGTTATAATAACATGATTTAGTGGATCTGTTGATTAAATTTGTAGGACAAAGTGAAGCAGAAAGATGCAGGGCATTTTTTTTTTAGTGTGTGTGTTTTTTCTTCTTCTTCTGGATAATACAATAAAAAGGGAATTTCTGTTAGCAAACAGGCATTTAGCTTATATCTGAAAAGAGATCTCCAAAACAGTATTGTTCTTATAATTATCTCAGCGCCGGTCATCTACGTTAAGGACCTTCCAATAGGATAATGTATTTATTTGTATATAGTTTAAACATTCTTGACCCTGAATATTTAAGCTTTAAAAAACCAGAATATATATTTAAACTTTGTAGGGGAGAGGAGAGATCTTATTGGTATAACAATTACCCAGACCATTCTTGTGCTTTGGCCATAGCAGAGAGTGTGAACATTCAGAGTATGACCTAGCTGGGTGACCTCGATCAGTATTCCTAAACTCTCCAAACATCATTTCCTTAATTGCAAAATGAAAATAATTCTCCTCTCTGTGAAGACCTAAGGACATAGATTTATCAGGTCCCTTAGCCATGGTGTTTAGACGCTTGTCTGCATGCCAGCTACCACATCTCTAAAATGAGAGTGACTCAGGGATTCAAGTCCTTGGGATTCTGTGGTGATGAAGTGAAACTATCCAAGAGAATCACTTTGCACAGTGCTTGGCCCATAGAAATCATTAATAAACATTATAGATTAGACAGAGTATCTTAAAACAAGTTCTCCTTTCTCTTTTCCTCCTGGGATATCCTCCGAGGATAATTCTCATAGGATTATGACTTCATTCTCCATCAATCCTTCTGAGCGGAATATCAGGTGTGGGACTTATTTGCCAATGCGTCTTCTATGTCTACTTCCTCTCCTTTTGCTTTTTTGTTGGGTGACTAGCGTCTTCTAGGAATGCCCAAGAAAGAGGATGAGCTTAAACCAGTACCTGTCAATTCCCAGAAGATTTTTTTTTTTGGGTTGGGAGAAAGCACCCTGAAATAAAGCTTTAGGGTGTTTTCCTGAAGATCTGCACACCCCAAGATTAATTGGTTAAAATGAATACAGATGATATCCCAATCAGATGATACTGAGGCCTTTGCTGAAGCACAGAGAACTCCAGTCTACAAGGGACGTTTTTGTCCCCACCGCTGCTGTGATTCTGACTACTCTGTGGCCACACACTTCATTCCACAGGAATTATCCAATGCTCACTGCTTGAATGTTTTTAGCATCCTCTCTCCCACCCGTAACCTCCCTCCCTTTTGAAGCTATCATGGTTAATCATAGATACAGAGCAGAAATATAACAGTTTATCCATACCTTCTCCCTTGACACTGGTCTTTTAACAGTTAAATCAAGCAAGAGGAAGGAGTTCTTATATTTGAGTATTAACACTTCAGAGAGAGTCACTAAGTAAGAGGCCACAAGGGTTCTCTATCTTTCTATGTACTTGTTTATTTGATTTTATTTTGTTAAGGAGGGTTTGTATGGTGTAGACTAGAATATCCTGGAATTCTCATTGTAACGCAGGCTAGCTTCAAACTCTGGGTACTGCCTCAACACCCCAGTCTCTCAGTCACAGGTATACACCATTATACCTAGATGCTCCTTCGTCTTTTCAGAATTGCACTGCAATGAGGTTTGACATGCAAACATATGAAACCATAAGATTTAGAGGAAGAATCCCAAAGACCACCAGGACAAGAAACCTGGGTGATAGGCCTGGCTTCATTGCCTATACTTGTCTGAGGTCCATCTCCTTACTCCTTCAGACCTCTTTTCGGCATCTTTTGAAGACCAAACACCTGCAGAGTCAGCTCGTGCCTCATAGAACGGCTGTGGAGAACCAGTACCCTAACTCAGGAACGTCGTCTTCTCACTGAAATATCTGTACAGGTACTGATTAGAAGCAGGATGCTGTAGACTCACATGGAGAAGAAATTAAAATTTAGGAACACAAAACCATAAAAGCATAAAATCAAAATTGTTTTTTTTTTTTTAAAAAAAGCATCAGTGTTCTCATGTGTCTCTAGAAACGTCTTGTCTATTCCTCTTAGAAGTAATGTCCGGCGGCTGCAGTGTGGGGGACAGATGGGAAGGGATAATCCACAACTCAGGAAAGACAGCAAAACAGATGAAATTTAAAGTCCCGAAGCACACAAAGAAACAGAAGACTCGCCTGGCAATCATATAAATTATAGATCCCCGTAGCCTGTAAAATAGCTTCTAAGAAACGACTCTAGGGATACTCAGCCTTAGATATCCTGAATCAGACATCTATTTTCCAGTTTGACCTGATGTTGGAAGGTTTTTTGAATTATTTCATCAGGTTTGAATGGACCAAAAATATTTAAAGAGGAGATTTAAAGAAAATGAATCACAGTTACAGCTTAGGCTTTACAAAAAGCCTCAGTATAAATAGCTTTTAATGCTTCTTAAAGTCAATACAGAATCAATATGAGGCAACAACGTAAGACTGAGTTGGGAAAAAATTAATGCAACACGAGGCGAGGATAACTGGAATGCAACACCTTACACACATCTCTAGAGCAGGAAAGCACTCACTACTTAGAACCGCTGAGGTTTAGATAGAATGACTACAAAACATGAAGCACTGGAGTCAGCCACACAAACGCAGGCTCTGAGCCGCTGTCAACCTTTCCTCCCACAAATCGCATCAATTACTGCTCACTCCAGACTCTTCCTCGTGATAACTCTTAGGATTTTCATTCTTTGAAATATCATGGAAATGATATTTTTTCTGTTTATCTTTTCTTAGAAAATAATGTCTGATACTTTTGTTTCATACTATATTCATTTTTAAAATTACTAATAAAGAGGTGGACAAATATACATAGACTTATTTATTTATTTGGACACATGTAAATTCAGTAAAATGCATGGCATCCTGTCAAAGGCAAACCCCAAATGCACAGTCCAAACTGCTCCAGAAATAACTGTGTCACCATGCAGAAAGTTCCTTTGTCATCCCCACCCCCGGAGAAGCAGCCACTGCTGCAGTTTTCCTTGCAGGGGTTGATTTGTTTGTTGCAGAATTTCATGGAAATGGAAACATAGAGCACGTAATCAAAGATTTCTTGCAGTCAGCCCAGCCTTCTATTTTTTTGGTGTTCATTCGTGTTGTGTGTTTTCAGTAGCGACTTCTTTTGATCTTATTTAGCTATTTTCTCAGTCCCTTTGAAGACTGTGACTGGACTGCGACTCTCCGCACCCACTAAGGCACATGTATAGATTTCTGCACATTCTGATCTTTTTTGTCAACAATTTGTTATTCAGTGGGTGCCTGAAGATACGAGTTATTTAATCAATCAATAAGCATTTAGCCACGACTTTTCTAACGCAGACGGTGCCTTAATATTTAACTTACCAAAGAACCTGACTGACACATGGTTTTCAGAAGCTGGCTGCAGAGTCTTCAGAGTCCTGGGATCCGCCCCTTTGCGACTCAGCGGGCATCTGCTGCCATTTTGCAGCAAGAAGAGCCGGTGAGGGAGTGAACTGCTGCCCTGGCTGGGCTCCAGCGTGGCCGTGAGGGCGCCAGCCTCAGGCTCTGTCTCTAGCAGGTGGAAATGCTTATCCTCTACCTTTGAAAGCGTTATGCTTCACATTCCTCCGATTGATTTATTAAGCCACAGTAGAGGTCAGCAAAGAAATCCAGGTGCGGCGTAGATAGTTTTGTAGCCAGTTATGACCTGGATTGCAGAAGCAGCATGTATTTCTTTGCAGTCAGGAAAGTGCAACGGAACAAAACGGGGTTAGCACTGTCAGGTCTGACCTGCAGCAGTGACCTGCCTGAAGTGCTGTCCACAGCAGAGCCTCTGACTCCTACTGGTGACTGTGATGGAGGGTGAGGCACTGTGGAGCAGGCCTCTGGGGAGAAAGGACATTGTCCTGGCTACTTCCATGGGACAAGCCTTTAGGGGTCTGGCCTCATCACCATCATTTCTGCTCAGACAGCATCAAGTTCCTGTCAGTTCCTGCAGCGAACGTGCTCTGAATGGAAACGAGCCTCTCATCTTTAATGCATGCAAGTGTCATCTGCCCTTCTGCTGCAGTCTAAAGTCTATACAGTCCTGCGGCACATTCATGATGCAGTGATGCACCACTTTCAGGACATAGGGCTTTAAATCCGGATGCCCGTTACATTAAATGGCATGTTTTCTTTTAAGCATTTCCCTAGATAGGAGGGAAAGTCAGCTATGAGTCTAGTCGTGAGTATGGGCCCAGTTATACAAAGAAATGAACTGATGTCAAGATACAGAAAGGAAAGATATCCATAGCTTCAACAAATGTACCTTCAAGATGACATTATGCTCATATTTCTTTTGAAAATGTTAAAAATATTTGGCAAGTATGGTACACTTCGATTCTGGGTTGCTGAGTACCAGCAGTTTTCCTTTTATCTGTTGCAGAGATTTAAAAGGTAATCTTAAGGAAACCTATTTGCAAAGACAGAGAGAATGAGGAAGAGAATGATGGGGGAGGATGAAGAGGAGAGTAAGTCCAGGAAATTGGAAGTCAGGGTGTGGCTACTGCAGAGTTTGGGGACTGAGGTGCATTTGGGGGCTTAGCATCTTCTGAAAAGGTTATGCTACAAATGGATGTGAGGCTCTATCTGAAAAGTAGTTACATCATTATGTTACTGGTCATGTATCTTCTTTACTGGGAAAAATCATTTTATTGTCTATTGGGATGTTTAGGGAAACTTACAACAAGTTTATGCAAGTTGTCTAAAGTGAACATTCTCAGTTTCTGCCTTACAGTATAGATCAGTCCACGTTGGGGTGGTACCCAACCAGGAAATGTTTACGGCACACAGGCTAGATTCTGCATCCTGCATCCTGCAGTTATCGAATTTCACAAAGGCAGAGAAGATACAAACTCAGATGAGCAGATCAGTACTCAATCTGGAGGCATACACAGCTTGGGTTTGATGTAGCTGTGTGATTTCAAAGGAGTGCTGTTTCTGAATAGCCTGCTCATGGAGATTTTGTCCTTGTTAAATATCAGATAGTAAGTACCTGTTACTTGGTGGGTATCCCTTCTCTGTTTATTTCCTTCATCCCTCCTTGGATTGATGTATGCACATCAGCACTGATGCCCTTGCTGTATCTACTTGATTGTGAGAGGGATGGAGACCCACCTGCTGTTCTGAGGTAGAACTGTTTAACTGCATTTCTTATGGGAGGATAATTTGGTTCTCAGGAACATGGACAGAAGCCTACCACTCTCCTTGACCTTTAATAATTTCAGCCAATTGCTGCACACACACACACACACACACACACACACACACACACACACACACACACACCCCTAAATGCCAATACAGAAGTTTCTGTGCCAAAGGATTTCAGAATTAGTAACAGAAAAGCTATAGTCATCAGGTGCCCACTTGAAGTTTACAGAGTCTATTATCACAGAAAAAGAAGTGATATCTTTTTAGTGGTCCTAAAACAGTTATACATTGTTACTGTGTAACTGTAATGCAAATATATTTTGCTTTCAACTGATTGACCTGGAACAGTTGTTTGAAGGAATGGAGAGATGTTGATGATAATTAAAATAGTATGAATTTTGTCACCAACTCATATTTATCTTTATTTTTCATTTTATGTATCTATAAATCTGTCTTATTGGAAACTCTCAATTCCATGCTTGTCCTATGATTATAGGAAAATAAATAGATAAAAATGATAAGACTCATAGGCTTTATTGAGAGAGAGAAGATACACACATGCACACATCCAGAGAGATCAGTGACAGAGATGCACAGAGAGACAGACAGACAGACACTCAGAGAGAGACAGAAACAGAGACAGAGATGGAGAAGTAGACCAAATGACCTACTACAGAAATCACTGAGGCAGAAATACGTATGGGCAGGAGAAATGAAAGACAAGCTGTTCCTTTTAAAAGTGTCTTACTCTAACTTGGCTCAGGCACACCAAGCAAATGTCACTTGGACTCTCAGAGCAAATGCTGACAAGAGGACTGGGAAGGGAGGATGACTGAGCAGAATATTTAAAAAGAGACAGGCACCTAGCAGAGGAGAGCACAAAGAAGGGTAATGGGGGGGGCACAAAATAGATTCGGGATGCCCCACCATCCCGATGCAGGTCTGCAGTGAAGCAGTTATAATTAGTGCCTTTTGACAGATGCTATTAAATAAAAAGAGTAGAGACTCGCCCATTCGTGAATACTAGGACTGTCCCTTTCCTCTTCTTGTTCTTGGTCAGGATTAACAAGGGAAAGGATCCTGGATGCTCAGTCAGACTTGCAGATGCCAGCCTTGCCATCAGGCCCAAGTGCTCGCCTCCTCTACCTGCTGCCTACTGGTCCACAGATGGTGCCCCATAGTTTATTTTCTCTGCAGCATCTCACGGCCCTGCAGCACCAGCTGCACCACTCCCCTGTGGGCAGTGTGCTCTGCAGTCAAAGGCATTATCAAGGAGCCCTGCCCCTCAAAAGAAATCTCTCTCTCTCTCTCTCTCTCTCTCTCTCTCTCTCTCTCTCTCTCTCTCTCACACACACACACGTGGGCTTAAGATCTCTGAGAATGACCTGTTAACTTCTGAGGAAAAGTGCTGGCAGAATGGAAGTGAACAATGCCCAACAGAGGTGTGTGCAGAAATAATACAAGTTACATGGAGCGAGCTTGGGTGGAATAATTGCAACTCTTCACCTATATATGAGTAACAGGAAGAAAGAAAAGCTATGGCTTATTCAAGACTTTCTCTCTCTGTCTCCCCCACCCCAGTACTCTTGATCAGTGATAAATGAGAAAAAGAAGATACAGGCTACAGAGAACCATCTGAATAAACGCTTGGCTTTGCATGCCGGCCACAGTCAGGCAACCTGGTGACTCGGTTTGAAAGCTTAGCTTGTATAAACATGGGTGGGCTTCTAATATGGCTTAGACTTAACAGCAACCTCACAGAAGCCCTCTGCTTTAGCACATTTCTCTTCCGTGAAGGGGCAAATTGTCAGAATCACAGTATGTGTAACATGAGAAAGGAATATGCAGGATAAACCTCCCTTAGCCCTCTTTTCGGTCTCCAGAAGCGACTGAATAGAGCTTCAAAAATTTCACTACTTTTTATTTGAAAACTGTTACCTCCATTTAAAGTAACCAGTAAGCCAGTGATATATTGAGCAAATGAAACAAAATGCCAAATGTCTGCTTAAAGGTTTTAGTTATTTCTTACAAATCTCTGCAGTGTCTCTTCGAAACTGCAGGTACTCACAACGCCAGTATGAAAATGCTGCGCCCACGTGCGTTTGGCGTGCCCGCTCTGGTATCTGGGTGCTTCCTGAAGGAAGCCCATAGAGTCCTAAGTACATCCATTATCTGTGAATTTCAGCAGACTCTTTTATTTCAGCAGGCTGCATGCTGAGTTCTTGTCCTGACGACCACACCCATGACTGGTAGCGCTTTGCAGCAGTTTCTCTCTCTCTCTCTCTCTCTCTCTCTCTCTCTCTCTCTCTCTCTCACACACACACACACACACACACACACACACACACACACACACACACCATCCACCTTCATGGCTTGTCGAAACCTTCAGGTTGGGGATACCGCACAGGTGTTAAAAATAGGGAAAGAGGCTTTTGGTGCGACGGAGTTCTCAATAGCTCAGTGAGGCTACAGGCTCCCTGAAGTTCTGCGGCGGCAGAGCGCGTAGGTCTTTTTCCTGCAAATCTTTACCTGGTTAGTTTTAACCCCTCCTAAACATTCCAGACTTCATGTCTCACAAAGAAAGGGGGAAATTCTATGAAAGGTGCCAGACAAATTAGCTGCTGTAAAGGTTTTAAAATGCCAAAATGAACACCCGCTGTCCTGCGGTTCCAAGGGTGTGTAGTGGTACATGCCCCCTATGTATTGAGAAGCAGAGTAATACGGAAAGAAATAAAAATAAAAATAAAAGGAGGCAGGAGATGGGGGGAACTAATTTAAGAAAATGTCGGAAAATAGCTACAAAGACGTGCAAAACTTTTCCTGCAGTAATGTCGCAAGAGCGAAACCTAAGCTATTGTCAGTAACTCAAACATGCTACTTAAACACGAATCGGGGTGCTTAAGAGGGTCCCTGAAGCAGAAAGGGCGAGCTGGGTGGGGGCTGGGGTGGGGTGGAGTGAGGGTGTCTTTGTGATATTGGATGTTAAAAGTTGATGTGTCAGTAGGGATCGAGACTCTTTTATTTGGAACATTTAAGGGTCCGAGTGATGTGGGCTTTAGGTATTAATAGACAAGAAAGATGGGCCGGGGGGGGATAGGAAAGGAAAGGAATGAACAGGGAAGTTATGGGGGTCTCAGAGAAAGTAGGGGGCCTCAGAGAATAGCGGCCAGGCGGGAGCCGCAGCTAGCTCCCATCCTGTCGCTCGCCCCCGCCTTTGCTTTTGCGCAGAATCCTCCCCTTGGCTGCAGCAGCGCGCTGCCCCCACTGGCCTGCGCACCGCGATCGATCACAGTCTGCGTCAGAGTCCCGGCGTATAAATAGAGGTGGCAGGACCGCGCCGAGCCGCACACAGCCATCCATCCTCCCCTTTCCCTCTTCTCCCCCGTTCTTCTCTCTAGGTTCCCCATCTCCGCCCCGGGCCTGAGGGGCGCACCGGCCGCCACCATGAGTTCGTTCGGCTACGACCCGTACTTTTCGACCTCCTACAAGCGGCGCTACGTGGAGACGCCCCGGGTGCACATCTCCAGCGTGCGCAGCGGCTACAGCACGGCGCGCTCCGCGTACTCCAGCTACTCCGCGCCGGTCTCCTCCTCGCTGTCCGTGCGCCGCAGCTACTCGTCCAGCTCCGGCTCTTTGATGCCCAGCCTGGAGAACCTCGATCTGAGCCAGGTAGCCGCCATCAGCAACGACCTCAAGTCTATCCGCACGCAGGAGAAGGCACAGCTGCAGGACCTCAACGATCGCTTCGCCAGCTTCATCGAGCGCGTGCACGAGCTGGAGCAGCAGAACAAGGTCCTGGAAGCCGAGCTGTTGGTGCTGCGCCAGAAGCACTCCGAGCCTTCCCGCTTCCGCGCCCTGTACGAGCAGGAGATCCGCGATCTGCGGCTGGCGGCGGAAGACGCTACTAACGAGAAGCAGGCACTGCAGGGCGAGCGCGAGGGGCTGGAGGAGACTCTGCGCAACCTGCAGGCTCGCTACGAGGAGGAGGTGCTGAGCCGCGAGGACGCCGAGGGCCGGCTGATGGAAGCGCGCAAAGGCGCCGATGAGGCCGCGCTCGCCCGCGCCGAGCTGGAGAAGCGCATCGACAGCCTGATGGACGAGATAGCTTTCCTGAAGAAGGTGCACGAGGAAGAGATCGCCGAGCTACAGGCTCAGATCCAGTATGCTCAGATCTCCGTGGAGATGGACGTGTCCTCCAAGCCCGACCTCTCCGCCGCTCTCAAGGACATCCGCGCTCAGTACGAGAAGCTGGCCGCCAAGAACATGCAGAATGCCGAAGAGTGGTTCAAGAGCCGCTTCACGGTGCTAACCGAGAGCGCCGCCAAGAACACCGACGCTGTGCGCGCTGCCAAGGACGAGGTGTCGGAAAGCCGCCGCCTGCTCAAGGCTAAGACCCTGGAGATCGAAGCCTGCCGGGGTATGAACGAAGCTCTGGAGAAGCAGCTGCAGGAGCTGGAGGACAAGCAGAATGCAGACATCAGCGCCATGCAGGTATAGCACGGTTTAAGCTCAGTGGGGGCGGGGAGGCTCCATAATCGGGGATGCAGGGTGTACCCAGAGAGTGAACGCTAGGGGGTCCTCCAACACAAAGCAACTATCCTACGATAGCTTAGCTTCGGAAAGGATGGGGCATTTGGAGGGGGCGGGGCGCGATTGCTAGCTGGGAATTGCTTGTTCTGGCTGAATCAGTGTTCTTAGGGATGAGCTGGGAGGAAGGGGCGGAGGGAGTTGGAGTTGGGCGTGGCCACCAGTCTAATGCCTTCTCTCTACTGACAACACTTAACTCCAAGTTACCCTCAGTACTTCCTGGATCTCCTGATTAATAAATATGGCTGCTAGCTCCCACTAGTTCTGGACCACCCAGCCTTGGGATAGTTTTGCTTTTAACAGGGACACAAGAATAAAGTCACAATATTTGAGGTCAATTAATCACTGCAATCCATTTTTTAAAAAATAAGTTCTAAGGACACATGCTCCACTATATTCATAGCAGCCTTATTTATAATAGCCAGAAGCTGGAAAGAACCCAGATGTCCCTCAACGGAGGAATGGATTCAGAAGATGTGGTATATTTACACAATGGAATACTACTCTGCAATTAAAAACAATGAATTCACGAAATTCCTAGGCAAATGGTCAGAACTTGAAAATATCATCCTTAGTGAGGTAACCCAATCACAAAAGATCACACATGGTATGAAGTCACTGATAAGGGGATATTGACCCAGAATCTCAGAATACCCTAGACACAATCAGCATATCAATAGATTTCTAAAAAGATGGAAGGAGAGACCCCTGGTCCTGGAAAGACTGGATGTAGGGGAACGCCAGGACAGAGTAATGAGAGGGGGTTGAACGGAGAAAAGAGGGAGGGAAGGGGGCTTATGGGACTTTCGGGGAGGGAGGAAACGGGAAAGGGGAAGTGATTTGGAATGTAAATTAAAAAAATAAAATTAAATTAAATTAAAAAAAAAAAAAAGAAAAAAAAATAAGTTCTTCATCTTTGGGGAAGAAGAAATAGAGTTGTGGAAAGTATTTTAGACAAACAACTACACAAATATATACAGTTTTATTTTTGTTTATATATTTATTTAGACAAACATATACACATGCACACACACGCATATGTGTATATATATATATATATATATATATATTCCCATTCCCAAATATGACCTGACTAAAAGAAGTGTGACAAGGATGGTTAATAATAATAATAATAATAATGATATAAATTTGGTAGTTTTAAAAGACCATAAGCAATTGAGGTCAATTTTCAAAATTGTTCACATCAGTCAACACCCCTCTTCTTCCTCCTCTTCTTCTTTTGTTTCATTAGACTGGGCATTTTAGGCCAACTCCCCTCCCCACCATTATTTTAATGGAGATTTCTTGAAGGTGTACACTTTGGAGTTAACTGAGGCCAGGCCTTAGCATGGATACTACAGTAAAACAAATGCAGTAGAGATTTGTGTTTTGACTTTTGAAAACAATCTTCTGACAGGACACAATCAACAAACTGGAGAATGAGCTGAGAAGCACGAAGAGTGAGATGGCCAGGTACCTGAAGGAGTACCAGGACCTCCTCAACGTTAAGATGGCCTTGGACATTGAGATTGCAGCTTACAGGTAACACGAGAGTTGGCGCAGGCAGTGGGCATGACAGCTCAGGATGGAGAAGATGACCCAGTCAGTGCAGAGTTATAGTGAATCCCAGGCATTCTAGAATAGTCCTGCTTTGGTGTTCCTCCAAGAAGATACAAATGTGCAAGGAATTAACCCTGAAGTAACATAAGCCCTGTTCTTAGCATTCATATTTTAAATCTAATAGGGATGCATAGAAGGTCTTTTTGGGTGGGGTCTCTCGTGAGCTCCTTATTAAATCTTGATTATGCCTAACCCTGCTTGTCCTTGTATTTGCCTTTGAGGTTGGCTGTAGAGGGAAAGCGGTGAATGTGGGCTTAGAGCAAGTCATGAACACATCCAGCCTTGGTCTGACTGTACCCTTCATTCCTTCCCCACCAGGAAACTCTTGGAAGGCGAAGAGACCAGGCTCAGTTTCACCAGCGTGGGTAGCATGACCAGCAGCTACTCTCAGAGCTCGCAGGTCTTTGGCCGTTCTGCTTACAGTGGCTTGCAGAGCAGCTCCTACTTGATGTCTGCGCGCTCATTCCCTGCCTACTATACCAGCCACGTCCAGGAAGAGCAGACAGAGGTCGAGGAGACCATTGAGGCTACGAAAGCTGAGGAGGCCAAGGATGAGCCCCCCTCTGAAGGAGAAGCAGAAGAGGAGGAGAAGGAGAAAGAGGAGGGAGAGGAAGAGGAAGGTGCTGAGGAGGAAGAAGGTATGTCAAGCATAAAGATCTTTCAGAATCTCCATTGCAAACCGGATGTGGATATTTATTGGGAGATCCATGAGCTATGCAGGCCTTGCTTACCTAGAGAATTCTATGTGAGTTTTGCAGTCATAAACAATACACATATGATAAGAACACACATATTTAATAAGCACAGATGATAAATTATAAAAGGTTCATATACACTCATTTAACAGTGGTTTGGGACCCAAAGGAACACTTGATGTTGGTCAAAAGACGAAGAGTTGATTGCATCTTAAAGAACATGAGTGCCAGATGCATAAAAATATTGAGGTGAGGTCTTGGAGAGGAGATGAGCTTCCGGCACCTGGAAGTAACCTCCTTTTACATGTACATGCAAACTGTTCATGGCAAGCACTGTCTGTTACCTGTTCTTCAGGAGAGTGGGGGCAGAGTCTGACAATAGTGTTTAGTAACCCACAAAGCCTCAGTGGAAATGTTTTGCCTAGACTTAACCAGGAGTTTGTATTTTCTTCTTATGTTCAAGCTGCCAAGGATGAGTCTGAAGACACAAAAGAAGAAGAAGAAGGTGGTGAGGGTGAAGAGGAAGACACCAAAGAATCTGAAGAGGAAGAGAAGAAAGAGGAAAGTGCTGGGGAGGAGCAAGTGGCTAAGAAGAAAGATTGAGCCCCGTTCCCAAGTATTCCCGGAAAAAAATCTCCCCAAATCAGGTCAACCTCATCACCAACCAACCAGTTGAGTTCCAGATCCTATACAAATTAAGAAGTCAATATATGTATAATTCTGAGATGACTTAGGTTGGACATTCAATGTTGTGCTATGAATTTCCTCCTTACGCAGAGTATCTGTTTGCTTGCAGAGTGGCTTTCTGGCTTGCTGCCAGCCTGTGCATGGTCCATGCTTATGAGTTCAGGATCTATGGCAATGTGAATCACACAGATGTTTACAATAATAATAAAAAAAAACCACACACAACACGAATAAATGAATTCACTAATGTTCATGTGCAACTTCATGGAAAAATAGTCATTTGAAACTTCAGTGGATAGAAATTAAAGACCTCGAGTTATGTGCAATAAATAGTAAATAAAGTTACACTGAATGACATATATTTTGCTGTGGTTTTTACTTAAAGTACCTGCAATAAGCCACTAACATAAACCATATACAAGTGGACAACTGACTTCCAGTTTTTTATAAAGTAAAAATTGTAATGAGTGCAGTACATAATTGGACGTTCTGAGAGATAGACAAATAGGTCAAGACTAGAAAATATCCCAAACTCTACTGAAAGTAAATATGAATGAGAGCATTCATAAATAGCAGTGTAATTCACCATGCAAAACACACAATGCTAGCTGGAGGGATGGCTTTCTAACAGTTTTGAAAGTATGATCTACTGTTATGTAGTAGTGCAACCTGGATAAACTATGAATTCCACAGTTGTCACTATGGTTACATTTATAATATATCTTTGAAAATCATGGGCATAAATTGAAACCCAAGCCCATGATACAATTAAGAGGAATGTCGTGAGGGGAAATAAGATTATCAGAGGTTATTTGCCACTGCAAGCGTGTTGCCTGGAATCCTGAGCTCATGAATGGTGTGTTGTCTGCTTAATTCTACTGCCTCACATAATTGCCTTTGATGCTATACATTTTAAAACCCTTTAAAGACCACACAAGCAGGTAATGGAATTATATTACTGTCACTCCTGGGGGGAGAGATTAAATTTGCGTGCTGCATTGGTATTGCTCTGCATGTCTTAATTGGTAACTATTTGGATTTCAGTGCCTGGTTGGACACTACATCACATCTTTCCCCCATCCGTCCACATCCATGGTAAAGCCACGGCAACCCGTGCACTTGTCTTCGGTGTGGAATACAGATGATGTCTTTGCCTATTTTCAGCTCTGGTGTTCTGTGGCTCTGATGTCCTTAAGGAACTGTTTGACTTGTTCAGTTCTTTGCTACCTGTTTTTTAGATCACCTGTGAGACTTAGGAATTTTACCTAAAACCAAAGTGGTCTCCATTTAACGTTACAGGGTCTCTTTGCATCACTTGCCTCCACTTGAATATGTGTTACTACACAAATAGGCAAAGCATTTCTTTATCTGTCATGATGTGAGTTTGAACTATGGAGGCTCTCGGCATTCCTTTGTAGATAGGAAGCTCCTAGTCTGAAAGCTTTTCACATGTGTCAGTCAGTCGTGAGTGGATGTAAACATCTGGTTGGTTTATGAAATATTTGATTGAAGAACACATTTCCATATTCAATCCTGTGTGCCATAATAAAATATTGAAAAAAGGCTAAGTTCAATGGATGTGCAGTCTTTTTTAAAAAACACTACTCTAACTTGAGTCCCTGTCAGTCTTTTTTCCCTTGCTCCACATAAGCACAGGCTATGGCTCTCATTCTTCGTCCCCTGTCTCAGTGGCCCTCCTCCCCAGTCACCTGGCCCATGACATAATTAAAAGAAATAACTTTTAATCCATATTTGATTTCGAGTGGGAAAGCAAGACTATCCAAGATTATCTTGAAGAAGTACAAAACACACACTCCTTCATGACATTATACCCTTGATTTTTTTCTCCTTCCCAATCTCATTGATTTCTTGAATCCATGAGCACCTCCCCATGCACTCTGACACTGCCCCCAGGGTTTCAGCAGTGTGTATTGGAGCCACCGCAACCAGCCCCTTCTTCTTGGGTCTTGAACTCTGACTAGGGCAGTGAGGGAATGTAGAAAGGACTGTGACACTGAAGACATGACAAACACATGGTAATAGGAAATCTGGGCTCAGGTGGACCGTGTGTTCTGATGGGGCCACAGTTACTATCTCCACAGCTCAGAACCTCATCGAGTTTATTGGGTACAACACAGGGAAGGAGCTAATGAGTCTGGACAGGAGGTCTGTATAGGTGAGCAGTCTCAAATGGTAAACATAAGGGGAGGGAGAGGTGGGAGGGGGAAGCTGCAATTGCTAGGTTTTGTACACACTTATCTGATCATCTGGGAATGTCAGAACTTGGATCAGAGGAAGAAGGCTTTGCCAGTTTTGAGTCTGAGCCATATGGAGAAAGGCCTTACCATTCGCTCATGGCTTTGGTCCTTGTCATGGCTGTGCCCATGTCAACAATACACATTCACATGGGGCTACTTCTGTTCCCTACATAACTGGCTAATCATTGGGAAAGCCAAGTTCAATCAGGGCACCACCTCCCTCCTGACTAAACTCTTTTGTAGCTTTCTATTCATTTGCATGTAAAACTCAAGAATTTCTAATGTCATCTACACAGCTCCTTGTTGTGTAAGTTTCCTCTGAGGATGATACATTGCATCCTTCAAGGAAACTCTTTAAGCAGGAAGATAACCCAAAATAGATTCAGTCCCTGCAACTGATCAGATTCACCAGGTCCCCTCCCTACCAGAGCAACTAATAATAACTGAGAGTCATCCTCAGATGGAAGGGAGCTGGGCTACAAAGAAGACTCTAGGCAGAGCCAAGGTGCCAGGAAGACTGTCCAACAAGCAAAGCTGCAAAGACAGATCACACCAACTTCCTGGAAGAGACGGAAACTAGCTGAGCTTCCTGGACGAGGTTTAGATCAATTGAGGCACCTGGAAAGGACGCTCTCTAACCCACTGAGCTGCTGCAGGCTGTGTGGCATGCTGTAGGTTCTCAGCTTTGTGAGCTGTCACCTGTGCTGGGGTGGGCTTTGGTGATTCACATGTCTTTGGGTCATTTATGCTCCTGTAAGTAACCCCTCATTTATATCCCTGTAAGCAACCCCAATAGTATACATTGGTTCACCAAGTTGGTCTTTGGTGGTAACAATACATGTCATAGGATCCCTATCTGGGGTGAGTAGACATGAATGTCACATGTCTCCAGGAAATGTTTTGTCACACAACTGATGAGATCTCATCCTGACTTATTTCTCTGTATCCTCCCTGGATGTTTTTTTCTGGCCCACACTCTGGGTGCTCCAACCACCTTGATCTTTTGATCCCATCCTCAAGCCTGATAGCTAATGCTCACAATTCAGTTATAAGCTAATTAGTGTCCTTGTCTTAGGAAAACCTTTTTGACCTCGTCAGTTGGTCAAATGCCACCATTGAATGTGCTCATAAAACTTTGCAGACATTTCACACTTGACTTTGTTATCTGTTTTGTGATCATTGAACAATTTTCTGCCCAACCCCAACACCATGCATGATCTTCAGGCAGATGAGAATCTGAGCTCTGCTGGTCACTTTTTTTTAAGCTTCATTTATTTTACTTTACATGCACAAGTGTTTTTGCCTGCATGTATATTGACACCCCCTTCATATCTGGACCCCCAAGAGGCCAGAATAGAGCATCTGATCCCCTAGAATTCGAGTTACAGATGGTTGTGCACATCCATGTGGTTGGGTGCTGGGAACTGAGCACATTTGTTGCATAAAGTTTTATTAACATATTTTATACATGCTTCTCATTTAGCTTATGTATATATTTATTCTATAAGTTCTGTTACTCTAGAGAGCCCTGACTAATATAGGTACTACACCCAGGATGATATTTCTAGCCCCACTCATTTACTTGAGAGTTTCATGGTTTTATTTTTAAATGTCAGTAATATTCTATTGTGTAAATATAAATATACACATTTTCTTTACCTGTTCCTCTGTTGAGGGACATCTCAACAGAACTTTCCAACTTCTGGTTATTATGATTAATAGCCAGCAATGAAAATGATTGAGCAAGTGGCTCTGTGATAGGATTAAGCATCATTTGGGAACATACGCAAGAGTGTTATAGCTGGATTTTGAGTTAGATTGATTCCCATCTTTCAGAGGAACTGCCACCCTGATGTCCATACTGGCTGTACAAATTTGCACTCTCACCAACAATAGAAGAATGTTTCCACTCCCATTATCTCGTATCCTCACCAGCACAAGCAGTCATTTGTTTTATTGATCTTGCCCATTTTGACAGGTGTAAGATGAGATCTCAAAGTGGTTTCGATTGCCAGGATTTTATTGTTGTTGTTGACTAAGGACGTTGCAATCTCTTTACGTGTTTCTCAGCCATCTGAGTTTCTTGGTCTGAGAATTCTGTTTAGATCTGTACCCCATCTTGTATTTGGGTTGCTTGCTTTTTGATATCTGGTTTTTGAGTTCTTTATTTATTTTAGATATTAGCCCTATATCTGATATGCAATTGGAAAAACAAAACAAAACCAAACCTTTCCCATTCTGTAGGCTGCTGCTTTGTCCTTTGGTGTGTAGAAGTTTCTCGGTTTCATGATGTCTATTTTTTAATTGCTGTTCTTAGTACCTGTACTAATGGTGTTCTGTTCAGAAAGTCTTCTGTAGCAATGAGTTCAAGGCTATTCCCCCTGACTCTTCTATCAGGTTCAGTGCATCTGGTTTTATGTCAGGCCTTTGATCCATTTATGGCTAAGTCTAATGCAGGGCGGAAAGCATGAATCTATCTGTGTTCTTATATATCCAACCATCCAGTTTGACCAGCACCATTTGCTGAAGATTTTTTTTTTCTAGTGTGTGTTTCTGGCTCCTTTTTTAAATTTTAAATAAAGAAATCAGACATTCATAGGTATGTAGAATTATGTCTGGGTCTTCAATTTGATTCCCTTGATCAACATAGCTAGTTATGTGCCAACACCATGCTGTTTTTTGTTATTATAGCTCTGTACACAATTTGAGGTTAGGGATGCTGATTCCTCAGCAGGGTTTTTGTTATTCAGGGTAGTTTTAGATATACTGCTTTTTTGGATTTTTTTGTTTTTTTGTTTTTTGTTTGTTTATTTTTCTACATGAAACTGAAAATTGTCCTTTGGAAATCTGAAGAATTGTGTTGAAGTTTTGCTAGGGATTGCATTGAATGTGTAGATTGTCTTTAGTAGGATGGCCATTTTTTAAAATTATATTAATCCTACTGATCCAATAGCATGGGAGAACTTTTCATATTCCAATATTGTGGTGATTTGAATAGGGTTGACCACCATAGATTCAGGTGTTTGAATGCTTGGCCCACAGGGAATGGCACCATTAGGAGGTGTGGCCTTGTTGGAGTAGGTGTGGCCTTGTTGGAGGAAGAGTGTCACTGCAGGGGAGGGTTTTGAGGTCTCCTATGCTAAGCTCTGCCCGGTGTGGAATTCCAGTCTCCTCCTGCCTCTTGTTCTGTTTCCATGAATTTGTAAGCTTTCTGTTTTTATTTTTTTCAGGTGTTGTTGACATCCAGCTTTAATCTATGGTCATCTGATAGGATGCAGTGTGTTATTTCAAATTTATTTTGAACCTGTTGAGACTCGCTATGTGGTGGAGTATATGGAGAATTTTGCAGAGAGTTCCATGAGGTACTGAGAAGGCAGTGTATTGTTTTTGTGTTTTGTGAAATGTTCTGTAAATATTCGTTAGGTCCATTTGGTTTATAACATGTTAACTCCGAATTTTCTCTATTTGGCTTTTGTCTATTGGCAAGAACTGGGTATTGAAATCTCCCACAAGAAGTGTGAGGTTCAGTGTGTGACTTAATGTGTACTGGTGCTTCTTTTATGAACATGAGTGTCCTTTTATTTGATGTGTACATGTTAACAATTGCAGTGACCTCTGGGTGCATTTTTTTCTTTGATAAATATGTATATGTCCTTCCGTTTCTTTTCTTTAGTTTTGGTTTCAAGTCATACTTGCTAGACATTAAAATGGTTATACCAGCTTGCTTTTTAGATCAGTTTGCTTGGAATATCTTTTTCCATTCTTTTACCATGATGTGAGTGAGGTCTCTCCTTGATGTTAAGGTTTGTTTCTTGAACACAGTAGAAGGATGGGTCCTGTTTTTGCCTTCTGTTAATCTGTGCCTTATTGGGGAATTGAGACCAATGATGTGGAGAGTTATCAATGAGCAATGTTGGTGGATTCCTTCTATTTTGTTGTAGTGCTATGTGTGTATGTTTCCTCTCTTCTGATGTGCTGGTCTGGGATTATTTATTCCTGTGTTTTCTCGGCTTGGTTATTCTTTTCAGGTTGGAGTTTTCCTTCTAGAACATTCTGCAGGGCTGGATTTGTAGATGGATATTGCTTAAATTTGGTTTGGTTATGGAATGTCTTATATTCTCCATCTGCGGTGATTAGAAGTTTTTCTGGGAGCAGTAATTTGGGCTGGCACATCTGGTCTCTTTGAGTCTGCAGCACATCTGTGTAGTCCCTTCTGGGTTTTAGAGTCTCCATTGAGACATCAGGTGCAATTTTAATAGGAAGACCTTATATGCCACTTTGTCTTTTCCCCTTGCAGTTTTCAATATTCTTTGTTTTGTGTTTCATTTATTAAGTACCCAGGGGAACTTCTTTTCTGGTCCGGTCTACTGGTGTTCTGTGTGGTTCTTATACCTTGATAGGCATCACTTTTAGGTTTCTCGTCCTGTTGCTCCTCCTACTTTCCCCCTGACCTCCTCTTCCATCCTTCCTTACTCCCTTTCTGACTCTCATTTGAAAAGAACAGGCTTCTAAGAAATAATAATAAAGTATAACAAAGTAAATTATAATAAGATCAAACAGAACTCATCACATCAGAATTGGACAAGACAGAGAAGGAACAGAACCCAAGAGGAGACAAGAGAGTCATAGACCCACTCCTTCACACACTGAGGAATCCCATCAATATACTAAACTGGAAGCCATGATATATACGCAGAGAACCTGGTGCAGGCCTGTGCAGACCCAGTGCATGCTGCCTCCGTCTCTGTGAGCTCATATGAGCTTTGCGTATGTTCATTTAGAGGCCTTGTTCTCCTGGTGGCCTCCATCCCCTCTGGCTCTAACACTTGCTCTGCCTTCTTTTCCAAGGTTTTCCTGAGCTCTGAGGGGGAGGGATTCGATGGAGAAGTCCCACTGAGTGCTGGGTTCCAAGGTTCCTCACACTCCATAACGTCTGGCCCTGGCTGTGGGTCTCTGTATTTGTTCTCATTTCCTGTATTTTTCTTTGGTTGAAGTATCCATTTCTTCTACCATGTGCTCAATGCCCGAGATTCTTTCTTCCATCTTTTCTTTCTTTTTTTTTGAAGATTTATTTATTTATTATATGTAAGTACACTGTAGCTGTCTTCAGACACTCCAGAAGTCAGATCTTGTTGCGGATAGTTGTGAGCCACCATGTGGTTGCTGGGATTTGAACTCAGGACCTCTGGAAGAGCAGTCAGTGCTCTTAACCACTGAGCCATCTCTCCAACCCCTCTTCTATCTTTTCTAGCCTGTTGATGAGGTTTACCTCAGAGATTCCTGTTTGAGTTCCTAATTTATTTTTTTTTATTTCCAGATTTCCCTCAGTTTTTATTTATTGATTCTTGGTCTCGTTTTCAGACCTTGAACTGTTTTATTCATTTCCTTCCACTGTTTGTTAGTGTTTTTATAGATTTCTTTAAGGGATTTATTCATTTCCTCATTAAGGACCTCTATCATTTTCATAAAGGCTGTTTTATGGTCTTTTTTCGTGTGCTTCAGCTATTTTATAATCCTTAGGGCCTGCTGTGGTAGAGTTGCTGGACTCTAGTGGAGACACACTATCCTGGCTGTGAGTGTGTTTTCATACTGATCTCTAGGTAACTGGGTTTGGGAAGACTGTAGTTCTAGATGCTGATACATTTCTTATCTTTTCTTTATATGGTAGGTGTTTCTCTCCTTGGTTTCTCTTTCTCTGTGTGGTTTTTAGGAGGGTGTGTGGCTGTGTGTTGCCTCTGTAGTGAATTCTTCTGGAATCCAGCTTCGTGTGGCCACTGCATGGCGGGGGTGGTTCCAGTCAAATGTGTTTTTAGGTATTGACAGCTGACACTTAGGAATGGGGATGGGTTAGGAGGCAGAGGTGGGAGGAACTACAGGAGGGGGAAAGGCAGGATGTTGCATGAGGACCTGCTTAGTCTCCTGCAAGTAGGGCAGAGAGTAGGAGAGGTAGTCTGCTACAGAGCTGATTATGAGACTGGGGGATTAGATTTGGAGGAGAGGAGTAACAGTGACAATCTGAAGCTTGTCTATCTGTTTCACTGGCCTACTTGCTTCTCTGATAAGCTTAACCGGGTGGGTTCCTAGGGAATGTGTGCTGGGTTGGGGGCTGGGATTGTAAGTCACTTCATAATGAGAGCATGAATGTATGATGATAGAAAGTGGAAAGCAGTATGCTCTCTTGATAACAACATAAGCTCTATCAAAGCATAAGCAGCAAGTCTGAGTCACTGCTGCATAACAAATCGATCCAAGCCTTCACTGGCTACTGTTATGTGTCGCCCTGACCAAGGCTGCAGGATCTGTTTTAAGGTGATTCATTTCTGTGGCTGGTAATTCTTTTTGACCCAGCCTCTCCCTCTTTGCTGGTTGAGCATCCTTACAGCATGGCAGCTGGCCTCCCTCAATGCAAAGCTGCCCAAAGTCAAGGCAGCACATACCATGTCCCTTATGACATAGCCTTCAAAGTCAAATATCATCATCACCAGCACTCTCCTGGTCACCACTGCCATTGCAGGACATTGGGCATGTGATTATTATGCTTTATAGTCAGGAAGCTTCCATTCTGGACGTTCCTATACAATTCTAATATTAGATATTCTTCTACCCTGTCCTCATCAGTTACTCATTCTTATTGGATTATGTGTTCCAGTTTAAGTTTCACAACATGTTATGGAAATTATAAACAGTTTGACAATGAGTATGTCCACCCAAATGGGTATCTACATACATGATCTTCTAGTATTTAAGTATTCTGCTACTTGAATTATGTGTTCAAAATGTAGTATGGGATTGAAGAGATGTCTCAGAGGTTAAGAGCACTTGTTACTTTTGCAGAGAATCTGGATTTGATTCCCAGCATCCATATGGTAAGCAACCATCCTTAACTCCAGTTCCAGGGCATCTAACAAGCATCTGCCGGCACCAGGTACACATGTGGCACATATGTGTGTGTGCATACATACATATATACATACATACAGGCAAAACATTCATACTCATAAAATAAATACAACATTAAAAAGGTGTTACGTTCATTTTAGTCACTCCTGATAAAGATCTCCATCTTTGTGGGAGGTTAGTTAGTTTTGTCATTTGTTGCATATGTATGTGTGTGGTATGGTTTGTGTGCATGCATGTATATGGATTTATATGTGTGTGGGTGCACATGTGTACAGGTTCATGTTCACCTATGTGTGTTTGGAAGCATGGGGTTGGCACGTTGAGCCTTCCTCTATCACTCTCCACTGTATTCGTTGAAGCAAGAGCTTCAACAGAGCCCTGGGATGGTTGATATGGGCTAGTCTGGCTCTCCAACTTGCTCTGGGGATCCAGACTTGGTCTTCCCAGCAGGCTGGAATCACAGGAGGGTCAGTACTCCTAGGAATTTGCTTGGGATCTGAGGATACAAACTCTGGTCCTCACACTTACACAGCCAGTGTTTCACACACCCAGGCATCTCTTCCTCCTGTATATCCATATTTCTCTTCTATAAAGGCTGGCAGTATACTTTAAGACCTCTGTTTTCTTGCAATAATTTATTTGAAATAAAATTAATGTTACTCTAATTATTGGGGATAAGTAGGTGAGCAGCTAATATAGGAACTTATAGTAAGTTATGACAGAAACATGATGCTAATTATTTTCTTCTGTGCACAGATTTATCCCAGTTGACATCTTTAGATTTAAGAAAAATGTCTTAGGTTTTAAACATGAGTTTACATGAGCAACACTAACTTCTACTAAACAAAATTAATCTATGTTGATTACAAAGGAGCTAAGCAATGTCTTATTATGCAGAAATCTTTTTTAGATTAGTTTGGATTTCTGGGATTTATTAAAGATACCCTACCACCACCAATAACAGCCCTTTATTTTCCCCCAGAGACACCCCAAATTGTAAAGATAAGCTGGGATCTTGTTTCTGGAGCTGGTAACTGAGGTCTTACTCATCAGCCTGCTGCTCTGTTCTCTTTTCAGACACATAGATATCATCCAAAATCATCCTAAACCTTCATCATATCCGCGTACTTAACTGTTGTGGCTTGCTGAATAAGAACTGCCAAATCTGAAACAAGTGTAATATCATTTCTGTCTAGGATTAAATCATCCTTCTGGGCCTGAGAGAACAATCAGCACGTGTCTTCGCCCAGACTCTGTGGTCATAATCTTTTACCCAAGAAAATTTGGATTTCAACCAAAGGCCCATACTCCTGAGTAATGACATCCATGGGGAAGTGAGCTCACACAGACCACATGGTGTTATGGAAGTCCTGTGATTCTTGACTCTGTGAACACAACTGCAAATGGTGCGGACAGTGGCCAGGACCTTTCCATTTCCCCACTATATCTTGTTCTTTCCAAGGAGACTGGACTCAGTGATGTGATTGAAGTCCCCTCGGAAGGTTCCTCTGTGGGCCCGTATTCCCCTTCAGAGGTGTGTCAATGTTTTCTGGAATGCTGGCAGTCTGATTGCTGACAATGGTCTTCATTCTCTCAGTAGATAAGGCAAAGCCAAGACACTTATGTCTGTATTTTGATGGCCAGAAATCTCTTTGGTCTTAGCTAAATGTCATCCTTTCAACGTATAGACAACTCATCACTATAATTTCATATGGCATAGGCCTATTCCTGATATGACCACTGGAAATCAAACATTTCTGAGAAGTTTTCCTCCGGTAAAGACAGAATCCCACAATGAAGATTTCGAGGAAATCTTTGTGGACCTATTCATGTCCAGTGTGACTTGGTACTTGTTTCTAATAGTTTATTCCCTGGAGATATGTCACCATTTTATTATAGAAACACACACCCACGCGCGCGCGCATGCGCGTGCACGCACACACACACACACACACACACACACACACACACACATAAAGCTGGAGAGAACCCTCTGCACAAACTCCCAACCACACAAGGCTTTAAGTGTTGAGAGAATCTCACCTGTATCTCAAGTTGTTCACACAGTTTAAAGCAGAAAAATTGGTGTCAGATATGTCAAACCAGGGGTCAGTTTTGAGGGGAGAGTAATCAGAGTCCTCTATTGACTGGCCCCCACATTGAGTGTGTGTGTGTGTGTGTGTGTGTGTGTGTGTGTCTGTTAAGTACCATTTTCTTTTTTTGCAGTTCCACATGGAGACAGACAACTTGCTGTTCAGGGAACAGGAACCTGAGGGTCTTCACAGTCTTCTGTCTTCCTCCTGCACTCGTGGATTACAACACCTTGTTCCTGTTTGGCAATATTCAGCAACATGAGCAAGAAAGTGCGCTCCCATCCTGTGTTCCTGTCTCCTCCTCTCCAAACCTTGCCACAGTTACCCACAGCAGCGGCCTTGGTTGTGAACACCATGGCTGTCTTCCTAACACTATCCCTTTTGGGATTACACTCAGCACAAATATCACCTGAAAAGAATGTTTTAGACACATTTCCTCAGCCTGCGATAATCTACACAGTTACCCAAGATGAAAGCGTCAAAAACCTAAAATAGACGATGTAATTCAGCTCTGACTTATCCTGATTGACTTTGTTGGGGTGCCATGCCAACGTCCTCGTCACAGATCCTTCTGAGAATGCTGACAGGAAGCAGGGAACAAGATGGGTTTCCTTGAAGCATCTGGAATACTCCCCCACTTCCTCCCAGAAGTCCTTACCTCTCCTAATGCCTTCTGGGTACTGCCGCAGCTCCTCCTGGTCGGCCCTACAGCCCAATGTCAGACAGTTGGACTTTGTGCTCTTTAGCTTAGAGCCCCCTTGGCTCACATGGCCAAATTATTCTAAGACTGGTTGAACAGAAAACTGGGGTGAAGCTGAGGGGAAAGAGGAGGCACCTGAAATACCCTATTATTAGGTCTTTCTCTAGGTCACTGCACCTGGAGGATGTGACTGAGTCCTGTTCAAGGCAAGGATATGCCCATGTACCCCTGTCCAGGAGGAGGAGGAATGTCCCTCAGGAAATGTGCTTCAGAGGGCAAAAGTGTCCGTTACTCAAGGATGAGGCAGTTCTGGGACTCCAGGCTGAGACCGGGAAGTGAGATATCTGAGTCTTTTGAGCGACGCCTCCTCCTTATGAAGCCGGGGACGCTCTTGAGCCACTGGAATCTAATGTGAGACAGGAAGACTGGCACCGTGAGCAACTCTCTGGCGTGGATGCAGGATGTACCATACCAGTGGTCGGGTGTGCGTGCATGCGTGTGTGTGTAGGGGTGGGAGCTGGTCTGTCTCTTCTTGGATGGGCATTTTGGACCTTTTCATAGCTTGGGCCTTGGCTAGGCATACACTTTTGACTGCATTTGAACCGGGTATTCGTCCATTCCTCGGCATAGCGAGTGTGAAGCATGCTGGACAGGAAATGAGAATAGGCCCATAAGCTCATATATATGAATGCTTAGACACCATAGAGTGGCACTACTTGAGAAGATTAGGAAGTATATGGCCCTGATGGAGTAGGTGTGATCTTGTTGGAGGAAGTATCCCACTGGGGATGGGCTTTGAAATTTCAAAACCCCAAGCTAGGCCTAGTGCTTTTTCTTTTCCTGTTTTCTTTGAATCGAGATGTTGAACTCTCAGCTACTTCTCCAGCACCTTGTCTCCCTGTGTGTCACCATGCTCCCTGCCGCGATGATAATGGACTAAATTTCTGAAACACTAAGCAAGCTCTGAGTAAATGCTTCCTTTTTTATAAGAGTAGCTGTGGCCATGGTGTCTCTTCAAAGCAAGGAACACTAACACAGTCACTACCACCACAACTTGTATGAACAGTACTTTTGACCTCTGAAGGTGCCACCATCCTCCATCATCATGCTACTAAGGGATAAGAGACACCTACTCCACACCAAACAAGAAGCACTGTGTCTGTGGCCATTCCCTTGAGTTGCCACTCATTATAATACCTGGTGGCAATTTCCATGGCTGGGCCAATGCTCTCCTCCTCTCCCCTAAGCCTTCCAAAGTCGTCTTTGCTGGTTTCTATACCTCATCACAGAGAAAAATTCCATAATCTAGTTTCCCAGGCCAGGTACTCTGGTGTAATCCCTGATTTTATTCTTCAGGTCTCGATGTCAAATTCCATAGCTTTCCTTTTCAAAATGTAGCCCAGGACTTCTTCCATTTCCCATGCCATTATACCAAAACCTTTTACCCAACTGTTACAATCGTCTTGCAAGTGACCTTTACTTCTTAGCTACTTTTGTCCCACATTCTGGACTCAACAAGGTAGGTAGAGAGGTTCTTCCAAAGTTCATTGATTACATTCCTTTACTTGAAACCCTACAAAGCCATATACTTACTGAGACCTACAAGGTCCTTCTTGACCAGTTCCCACTAATCTCTGACATCCAATCCACTTTTCCCTCATTTATTCCTATCAATCAGGCCTCTTCCTCCTTGCAAACACACTAAACAAGTTTCTTCCTGGAGTCTTTTCATTTGTTCTGTCTGGAATGAACTGCATCAGGGCTGTCTGTGTGTCCTTGATAGGTGGTGAGTGACATAAGCGTCTTACATACACTATCTCTCTGTAACTGAAGATTTTTGTATTCATGGATTCAGCCAATGGTGTGTCAAAAATATTTTTTTTGCATTATTTCTGATGACTATATCTGGAATTTTTTTCTTATTGATATTGTCTAAATCATATAGTAGAGCAGCTATACACATTGCATTTATATTGTGCTAGGTGATATGCCATTTAGTGATCATTGAAAAGTGTGGGAAGATGTTTTTAAGTTTTTTTATATGTGGTATAAGTGCTCAAGTTATCTTCCTGCCCCTGCCTTTGAAGTAGCTGGGTCTATAGGACACCCAACTGTGCATAGTGTCCGCTTAAGTTTCTACCCCAAGGCAGCATCTTCTTTAGGCTTCTTTCCTTCCTCACTCTGGTTTTCTTCTACAGGCTGATAAACTCCTGTAACTAAGGCAGAGATTAAATTTGTTTACTATTATATTCCCAGAACCTGAACTATGCACTTAAAAACATTCGTGTCTACTGATACTTGTTGACCAATGAGTTAATTAATTCAAAACTGTCCGAAAAATGGGATATGCCACCTTGATTGACATTATCATGATTTTTCAATATTTTCAGAAAGTTAAAAAATGAACCTAAGATCCTAAGCTGTACAGAACTAGAGAACAGTAAGGTAGAGCCACGGAGACATGCCAGAGACAATGCACTTGGATCTGTTTTGCAATGGCTATTTATCTTAGATATTAGAATGGAATTAAAGACAAAATCTCAGCTGGGTGTGGTGGCACATATCTTTGATCCCAACACTTGGGATCTAGTCTGTGTGAGTTCCAGTCCAGTCTGGTCTGATAGCAAATTTCAGACTAGCCAGAGATACAAAGTGAGACTCTGTCTAAAACAAACAAACAAACAAACAAAATCTCTATATGCATGTGCGTGTCTATGTGCATATTATAGAGAGAGCCTAGACGATGTTGGGTGTTAGTCCTTGCCTTCCTCATTTCCAGACAAGGTCTCTTTGATATTTTTTTCTGCTGTAAGGATATCTGACCCAGGAGCTTCTGAGTAGTCTCCTTCCTTGTCTTTACTTTCCTTCATACTACAAATACATTTTTTTTTTAAAAAAAATCTGGCTTCGTATGTGAGTTCAGGGTCTTCGAATTCAGGTCTTCATCATGTGGCAAACACTTTACTCACTAGGCCGTCTCCCCAGCTTTTAAAACAGACATTGTAGTTGTGTTTTAAAATTACAATATTAAGTTAAACATTGCCTAAAATTTAGCCTATTGTGATGGTTATTCTTGCTTGTCAGTTTGACTACATCTGGAAATGGAGGGGTGCATGGAGGGGTGCACCTGTAAGGGATTTTTGCTTAGTATGAAGTGGGAAGAGCCACTTCTAATTCAGCTCCATGAGATGGAAAGACACACCTTCAATACAGCTCTTTTGAGGTGGGAAGATCCATCTCAATCTGGGCTGTGCCTTTTGCTGGCAGCCTATATAAAGGACATGGAAGAAGAAAGCATTGTTCTTTGCCTGGTTGCTCTCTCCTCCTTAGCAAGTTCATTCCTTCACTGGCATTAGAACCTACTTTGGAATTCCAGCATATGCTGAAGACCAGCTGAGAGTCATTCTAATAAATTACACACACACACACACACACACACACACACACACACACACACACACCCAGACAGACAGACAGACAGACAGACAGACACCACACACACACACACACACACACATATATTCGTTCTATAAATTCTGTTACTCTAGAGAACCCTAAATAATGATACCTGGTTTTAAACATTTATGTGACATAAAACAAAGAATAGACATGATAATAACAGTGTCCCAGCTTTGGATTCCGAGAATCTATGAAGGGACATGGCCAACAGATGTGTGTCCTTCTGACTGCATGCTTCACCATTTGTCCTTTATTTTCAAACCTCCTGCTCTAGTCCCTGTAAGATTTCTCATTCTCCCAACTCTTTCTCAATCTCTCAAATTGTTTCTATTTGGGGATTTTCTCCAACTCTATGCTGCCTACAGTTTGACCTTTGCCATTGGTATTTACTTTGCCTAGAGCCAATTTTGACCTCCAAACAATCTGAGCACAGATTGCTTATGCTGACTCAGATTGAAGTGGGATGAATCAAATATCAACTCACTCAATGCTACAGTTGGCACATCTTTCGTATCAGCCCAGTGCTATTGTGCAGTCACAGTGAGGTCTTTAAGAAGTGACAAGCGTCAAGTGTCATCTTCGTCAAGATTATTATTATCAGTCAGATATGCTCATATTCATAATCTATAGTTTGAGGCTGTAGTATAAGCTAACTTGTAGCCAAGGAATCAACTAGAATAAACTGGTTACTGTGCTCATGGTGGGTGGGTGGGGAACTATTTGACTGGCAGGACTTGAAGAATGCTAAATGTTAAGCGACATGTAGTCTCCATGAATTTGAAATAAAACAGGGAAGTAATTATAATACATTGTTACTGGAAGCAATTATAATACACTGTTACTGAGTAGGTGGGATTCTAAATGATGTATTCAGAATGGCCAAGTCATTACTAACCAGTGTGTGAAAAAGTAATGAAAAAAGTTGGAAATACTCTGAAACACAGTAGAAATCAAGAAAGACAGAAGTTTGCACATTACTAGCATTCTACATCAAATATCCATTTCACTTAAGATTTAAAGTGTAAAGCACTCCTTGTTAAAAATCAACCCCAGAAAAATGCACTTGCTGGTGACTGTCCTTTGACCTAGGTGAAACTCTTCTCAGTTCCACTTCTGCAGATCAGAAAGAAAGGTTTCAACATCTGACTTACATATTGTGAGACTAAAACAGGAGAGCATGTCTAGTCTGGAGAGAAAATTGCTAATCTGAAGAGAAACACATGTGCTTCAGGCTTTTGACGTGTGGCTACAGAGACGTAGGGTACTGTGATGCAGACCTTTCTCTGCTTTGGCCATTCCTCGACATTAGACACAATCTGGTTTTATTTGTTTATTGGGTGACAATACTTGGCTTGATGCTCACATCTAACCCTCAAAGATAAAAGCCTAGAATAAGGGAAGCACTGTTGGTCCCAGCAGGAGACTAACTGGTTTTTCTTGGCAAAGGTTAGTCCTCAAATGGCTGTTTCTGGAACATTGCTTTGTAAGTGGGTAGCACCTGGATCCTGAGTTGTCTACTCTGGATTCTATTGCTGTCAGTCTATTGCAATCAATAATTACTTAATGCTTTTGCATCTATTTCCTGTAATCGCTTCTGTTCTGCCACCTGGGCAGATGCCTTCTGCTCAACTCTGGGAGGGAACAGCTCCACCCACCCCAGGAACTGGAATTTTGTCGGTGGAACCTTATTTTTCGAATCTTTGAGTCTAGAATATGCACTTTTTCTAAAGAGGCAGACAGAGTAGTTGAGATTTATTCAGCTACAGACAAGATCTCACTGAACCACAACATTTGTGTTCTTAAAAGCTATGTTGTACTTCCTTGATTTTTGTAATTGCCTGCCTACACTTGATGGAAGAGCCAAGTAAATAATACGAGAGACTGTGTGTGCTTAGTGGCCCCCAAAGACTTCGATGTGAATATGTTTCAGATTTTTCAAGGTTTTAAAAGCAACATTCCAACAGTCTTTAGAGTGGCAAGTTGGAGGTTATTGGTTCTACTGTTGTGTACAAAAAAGGTGAGAACACTGACTCATGGAAAGGGGACATAGACCTCCCATTCCAAGTGTGTCACGAAGGCATGACAAGTCCTCAACCACTTTCTTTTCTCTGATAATATTGAGTCATAGGATGTTAATGTGGGCAAGATAATGCTCTTGAATGTTCTCAGCCTTTAACAAATCTTTTCTATTAAAGACTCTCTCTCCCTCCTTCCTCTCTCCTTCCTTCCCTCTCCTGTTAGCGAGAGACATTTGGGGTACTTTGGGGGTGACTCTCTTTACTTCCCATTTTTGATATCTCTTGATAGAGATATTTGTTTCCTGAGCAAAGTGTCCAAACAGTTTCCTAGAAAAATGTTGGCAAATGAATTTACTCATTGTCAAGGGGAAGTTGACAAGTTCTGAAGTGTTCGGTGGCATGTTTCATGGGTGACTGGGGAAGGGTAGATGAGCCTCAGCTCTCCAAATGTCAGGACAATGTGCTTTCTTCTAATTATAAGCTCATCCTGGTGTGCCAAGAGAATGAACTCAGTGGGTGGACACAGCTAACTGTGTTCACAGGGACACAGTGATTATTAAATTCACAACAATGCAGCGGAAATCTCATCCCAGGCTCTGGTAGTAACAGATGACAGTGGGCGGGAAGTTGAAGCGATTTATCCAAATTTGTCCAGATTTTTAATATGCTACATTCAAGCCAGGCTTTATCAGAACTGCCTGGACTTGTTGGGTTGCTGTTAGATTAAAATAAGTTTTATTGGACACTTGGTCATTTTAATCAATCCTGAATATTTTTCTTGTGTCAATCACTGAAGAACAAAGTGTTGATCACAGCCAATGTTAGGAACACACGGCTTTACTCTAAGGGGCCATCACTATAGGTGACTAACCAGTAGAAACACCCTTTTAATTATTTCTAACTTATTATTATCCTAACTTATTATTTCTAGATCTAATTTCTACTTTAAAAGTCTAAAAAAAACCTGGAAACATAGACATAGAGTTTCCCGAACACCAATTAGAATCTTGATATATTTGACACTACTTTTTCACAAAGTAATGTCACACACACAAACATAGGATAATGGAACCTGATGTCCAGGGAACCTGATTGTTGGGTGAAATAATTCTACTACTCCTGTAACAATGTGATTTTCATTAGGAAAGTTGTTATGAGGCATCACCACTTGAAGAGGAACCAGAGCTTCTGCCCAACTGTCAATCTGGATAAATTGTGGACATTGGTCAGTGAACAGACACGGGTCAAAGCAGCAAAAAACAAGACAGAGGCTGCTCCCATCATTGATGTTGTTAGATCGGGCTACTACCAAGTTCTGGGGAAGGGAAAGATCTCTAAGCAACCTGTCATCATGAAGGCCAAATTCTTCAGCAGAAGAGCTGAAGAGAAGATTAAGGGTGTTGGAGGTGCCTGTGTCCTGGTGGCTTAAAGGTCACTCTGGTGGTTAATTAAATGCTAATATTAAAAAAAAAGGAATTAAAGGTAATCCAGCCTTTAGGCTTCTGAATCTAAGTAGGACATAACATGTGAGCATCCATTGCTGCAAAGATTGATATCTGATGGGCTGAAGAGCCAATTCAGTGGTTAAGAGCATCCGTTGCTTATGCAGAGGACATAGGTTCCCTATCCAGCGGTCACATGGCTATTTAGACATGTTTCAGGTCCATTCCAGAGGATGCCATGCTCTCTGCTGGCCTCTGTTGAGTACAGCATACACATGGTACACAGGCATGTGTAGGCAAAAGCACCCTTAAATAAGAAATAAATCTTAAGCAATAATAGGTAGACTCTTTTACTTCTCAAATCTTTGTGCCTATGTCTTATAGACATGGCAATTGAGTCAATATGACTGTTTTAGTCAAGTCATTACTCTTAAAAATAATGATAGTAACAGGAATTCGCCATTTATTAGGGACATTGGATTTATAGCTATTTGTTCTGTGAGTCCTACATCTCTAATTTTATTTAAGTGACTCTGAAATCCAGCATAGACAGAAGAAACCATCTATGGTCAGCATGACGCTTTGCAGAAAGGGCAAGGCAGAGTTGTGATGTTCACACATGCAACATTGTTTCAAATAGTTTGTGAGGTGAAGGGCACACTCTTCCAACAGGGATGGCATTTTATGAGCTGCATGATATTTGGCCCATGAGCTGCATGCCACCTTGTAGAGTGAGCAGTCTGGGGTTCTCCATAGTAGGCATGAGTATGTTCTCATCACTGGCACACCTGGTGGGGAGGAACCCCTTCAAAGCCCCACGCCTGCAGCTGGTGCATGCTGGGCTCTTGGGTCCCTTGCAGCACCCTGGGCATGCCCTGGTGTTCTCTCTACCTGGCAACCTCTGCTTTGAAAGGGTACAGCTGTGAATTTGGCTCCCTGGAGTATTATGTGCTGTGTGGTTTTGATGGTATCTTAAATTGTGGACTGATGGACACTGCTATTGTTCCCATGGATTTCATAAAATCCCTCATGCAGTGGACCCCGAAAAGTGTAAGAGCATATTTAACAGATTCTGTTACACTGAAAGAAGATAGTGTTCCTGGTTTGGCTAAAGGACCAGTGTTGGGGGTTGGTTCTAATGCTCTGAATTAATCTGACCCCCAAAATCAGGAATCTGAGGGTCCAAATGCTGAAGGTCCTTGACTCCAGATAGTGTTTGATTGATCAGTAAATAGCCAATGACTAATGACTGGGCAAGTAGACTGAGGTAGGACGTTTGGATTTGCGGGGACTAGGAACTGGAACCCAGAAGCATCTTGGGCAGCAAAAAACAAGGGAGCCGCCCAGAAGGAACCAGGGAAACAAAGATAAAATATAGAATTAGAATTAGAGGGCATTAAGCCAGGATGTGTGCTAGCAGCTGTGGGGAGGATTAGAACTGCCCAGCCTTTGAGTTAGTCAAGACATTGAAAATTAACTGGTGCTTGTGTGTGTGTGTGTGTGTTTCATTCATGAATCCAGAGGGCTCTGGAGGGTGGTGGCTGGGAGCACGACACCCCCCCCCCCCCGGGGAGCACAAAGCCATATTGCTAACTCACCACTACAGACCAGCCAACTTTGTTTTTTTTTAAAGATTTATTTATTTAATTATATGTAAGTACACTATAGCTGTCTTCAGACACACCAGAAGAGGGCGTCAGATCTTGTTAGTTATGGATGGTTGTGAGCCACCATGTGGTTGCTGGGAATTGAACTCAAGACCTTCAAAAGAGCAGTCAGTGCTCTTAACCGCTGAGCCATCTCTCCAGCCCATTTTTTTTTAAATATCTATTTTTTTTGTTTTGTTTTGTTTGTTTGTTTGTTTGTTTTTTGAGACAGGGTTTCTCTGTGTAGTCCTATTTGTCCTGGAACTCACTGTGTAGACCAGTCTGGCCTCGAACTCAGAAATCCTCCTCTCCCAAGTGCTGGGATTAAAGGTGTGCGCCACCACTGCCTGAAGACCAGCCAACTTTGATTGGCTATTCTGTGCAAGGGCTCTACAAGTTCAACTTTTATGACGTCTTCAAAGCCGTATATACCACATGGTGGTGAGGAAAACACCTATCAGTGGCACACAGCAATGTATTAGCTGCTTTTGGCGGTGCTGACTTTTGTGCTGACACTGCTCTGGCTCCTATGGAAGCTGCTAAAGTTTGGATTCAAACCCAGCCTGGCTATGCCAACACATTGAGGAAAGCCATTCCCTAAATGTAGAGAGAAAAGAGGCTTGAATGCATTCTATAAGGGCATTGCTCCCCCGTGGGTGAGACAGATCCCATACACCATGATGAAGTTTTGTGGTCCATCTCTGACTCTCTGAAGAAACAGTTTGGGTTAACTGAGTAGACACGTGAAAGTAACATGGACTGAATCTGCTTGCTGATTGATGCTGAAGAAAGCACAAAGGAACTTGTATAGATTTGATGTGTAGAACATCATCTGTTCCTGATATAATTACTGTACTACCTTCAGGCCTCAAGGCAATGAGGTGGGAATGATAGAGTAAGACACCACAAGTCCTTCTCTGACCTTTGCATGTGACTGCATGCGTGCATCCATGTATACATGCATGTACCACACAACCCAACACACACACACACACACACACACACACACACACACACACTTTGATGTTGGAAATTATATGTACATTTGAACACATTTTATCTTATATAATTATTAATACTATTTATTTTGCATTGAAGTCACATATGCAAATTAATGTACTGATTAGTTTCTTGTCTACAAAGTAATGAATCATTTATCTGTTGCTTTGATCTAATTTAATATTGAATATGAACAAATAGTTATGCCTGTGTCTGCTATAGTACTGGGAATTTTCTGTTTTCATCATCAAGATAATCATTATCACTATTAGTGTGTGTGTGTGTGTGTGTGTGTGTGTGTGTGTGTGTGTACACAGTATATGTGAACACGGTCAAGCACATGCCAGGGTGCTTGTGTTGAGGTTTAAGAATAGCACTTTGGAGTTGATTCTGTCTTTCCACTGTGGGATCCAGGGATGAAATTCAGGCTGTCAGATTGGCCAAGCAAGCATTTATTGGCTTTGAGAATTCAAAAGTCTGGAAACTGTCATAGATGTTATGGAGAACCTCAACTTCCATAGTCTGCAGGCAGAAAAGGAAACTTACAGGATAACAATGACCCCAAGGTATACAACTGTGCTGTTCCTGATGGTATTTGAACTCTAATCCAGTGCTGCTATCAAACATCTGCATTTCTAAAGAGAGAGGGATCTTGGAAATGGAGGAATATTGTGCAGTCTTAATAAAATAACTCACCTAAAAATAATTTCTGCTTCCCTTTGGGCAAGTTATGTAAGCCACCAGAGAAAAGAACTTGTTCCAAACTGGAACTAGCAACCTATTTGTTGTGGAAATGGCTATCCTAATGTTTTAATACTGTCTGTGTACTGACTGGCAGTAGACCAAAACACAACAGAAATAACTTCCCTTAAAAAAGTTGAACATGCAAGTTTATCAGGAGAAATTTATGTACACTGTAGCGGTGTGGTAGAATCACATAGATATCAGTGGAGGACCTCAGCTTCCACAGTCTGCAGATACAGAAGGGGAAACTCACTGGATAATGACTCCAAGGAACACAACTGTGCTGTCTCTGAGGGCGTTCAAACTCTGATCCAACCCTGTTGTCAATCTGCACTTTTAAAGAGGGAGGGAGGTTGGAAATGGAAGAATTACCATGCATTTTTAGTAATTTATGGTGTAAATGATGCCCTAGAGACAAGGATGTTAAATGAAAGACTAATGGAATGGCTCCTCTGAAGAGAAACAGAGGAATTAGATGGGCATCCTTATGATATGAGTTGTCCACCATGGGTGAATCTGAGAGGTGGTGTGTTGTAGGGGCTCCCACTGTGCACCTCTGGAGCTGGACTCCAGGTTAATTCTCAGTTCAGTGGTCTAACTTTCGACTTATTGTCCCTGTAGCCAGAGACAGACTATAGAGATACAAGACTCTAGCTTCCTGAACTCTTGGAGGTTTGGATACACTTTCTCACTGTCACTGAATGTATTTGGATGCATGGATTTCAGATTGTTTTCTTTTAAATTAAAGTGCAATGCTTGTCATTCACAATAGAACCTGTAATTCCAGGGGTGAAGCACAGAGTCCCCAGGGGTTCTTAATAATCATTCTGTTTACTTGATGAGTCAGCAAGGCCATTTATTGATTTAGAAATGCTCACATGGATTATCAAAGGAATATTGCTTTATTGTTTGTGAAGAGGCCAAGATAGTGATTCTGTCTTTTATCGTATGTGGAAGGATTACTAAGAAAGAAAGTGAGGTGGATGGAAACAGAGCTGGTGTGTGTGTGTGTGGGGGGGGTGTGGGTGTGGGTGGGTGGGTAAGTACACAGGTCCAGCCTCAGGGAGAGCTCAACTGACTGATACCACTTTTAAATAGTACATGCTGAAAAACAGACAATACAAAAATAAAAAAGTGTTTCTGTACCCCAGGGACCACTGCTGATAGTCCTTTGTCCTCCATTTGTACTTTTATTTGACGTGATTGTTTTTAGCAACAAATGATTATTTTCATAATAATGTTTATATAAACATTATTAATATAAGCATTTATAATATAAACATTAATAATATTTAGCAGCTACTTAAAGTTTATAGGGATTAGATCATATAGAGCTAGCCTTTATTCTTACTTCTTATAGGTAAGGCCATTTATTGATTTAGAAATGTTTAGGTGGGTTATCAAAGAAACGTTTTACTCTCTGTGAGAAGGTCAAAATAGTGGTTCTCTCTTTTCTGATATGTGGAAGTGACCCCAGGAAAGCAAATGAGGTGGTTGGAAGAAGTCAGGGCTGGTGGGGGGCTTCCTTCTTAGTTCTGATCATTCTCAGGTCTTGGGGGAGCTACCTACCCTCCTCCACTTTTGATTGGACTGACAATCAAGATGCTTCTGTTATTGGTGGAGGTGGGAGGCAAACATGATGCTGTTTTCTGGAACTTTCATCAAAGCAACATAGTTCTGGGCTGAGTCAGCCTTGGCTGTCTGTGACCTCTGTCCTAGCTTTCCTTTCCCAACACTTGCTTTGTCAGTTGATTTTTCTCCAGGTGTTACCCTGGATCCCTCCAGTACACTCATTTTATTTTTTAAACTCCACATAGAGTGGGATTTTTTGATTGGTTATACTTAAATAACCCTATTTCATGTTGGGTGTTATGGGCATTGCATCTGGAAAAAAAATGAGTGTTTTAACATAAACCACGAGTTGTTTTAAAGAAAAGATATAAATAAATAAGTGTGTAGGTGATATACAGGTTTGGTAAAATCTGAGGTCTGGCTAATGACTGGGGAAAGACCATTATAAACCTGCCATGAACTCTGAACTTCCCTGTGTGCATTCAGTGTTTCAGATTGGAGTATCTTGAAAAACGTTAACGAGAGCATCAAAGGAGGATATCCTTGGGCTGGTCTCAATAGGAAAAACAAAGACTTGGAAAAATAATGTGCTATTAATTTATACATGGGTGTAAAGGTCTAAGGCAAATGGCTTTGGAAAGGAAATAGTATTATTTTCCTTTGGTCTAGACCAGGGCTTTTCATCTAAAACTGTTTACTAACTAAATCAAAGGCTCATTTTTTTAAAAAAATAAATCCAATAAGAGTATTTTATATATTTTTTGGTATTATTTCTCCAATTAATAAAAAGCAACAGTATAAATCCTTTTCAACCTAATTAAGAATCAGTGTTGGACATGACTATTAACCAGAGTGGATATTTCTTGACTATTTAAACCCCATCATCTAGACACACATGAGTTCCCTGGTTGTGATTCAACTCCATGGTACTTGTAATAGTTCCATTTTTACCTCTTACCTTGAGATTTACTCTGGCCCTTGGGATGGAACCATCTATAGATCGAAGACTTCTCTCACCAAATCTCTTTTCATTTACCCATGATGCTTTTATTTTTATTTCAGAACTATAGTTTTAAAGTTTTGGGGTGAAGCTTGGGCTAAGTATATGTGGCAACACATACATGGAAATAACTTACACAATGTTTTCCAGTGAAACTCTCTCAGAGAACTGAGATGGGCAGGTCACTAACAATTCCCAGAGACAGTGTACTCTGGAGGAAGGCGGCTGGTTCTGTGCAGCAGGTACCTCATTGTGAAATAACACGTCACCAAACATCTGGCTTATGTTTCCAGTATGACCTTTATTGAGTAAGGACTGCTGTGACATTTTACATCGATCAACATAAGGTTGCGAACTGTGCAGGTCAGCAAGGTTCTCCCATGAACAGAAGTCCATTTTAAATGCACCAGTGAGGTAAACATAAGTATTCATATATAGCTTTCTTAAGGCTAAGAGAGTTCTGTTTCACTTATTATTTTTGGCTCAGTTGGTACTTTGCATAATACATCTCAAGACATCCCCCCGAGTACCCCTCTTCCAACAGCTTAGGAAACTGGCGAATTCCCTAGGTACATACACGATCATGCATTTGAATTCCCCCAAGGACTGAGGAGGGGGGCACCCTGAGCTTGCATGCAGTTCCCTCATATTGCACAAAGGAAAATACAATGTCTGGAGCCCCCATGGGAGAACCCATTCTGTTTTGAAGCTGTCAATCACATGCATTTTGAAATTGTCGTATGGCTTAACCTTTTGCAATGGACTCCCATCTTAGTCACCCTGGGCGACTTCCTTGACTATGGCGTGTGAGGTGACCTTTTCTACCTTTTTGGTTGACACCAGCTTCTCCTCAAAGGTCTCCTCATGCTCTTCGACCTTTTGAGTGACGGTTACGGATTTGGTGATGTATTTGGTAGCACCATCGCCCCCCTCGCTGGTGATTTTTTCTACCTTCTTGGTCACCACCACCTTGTCATCACTTCTATCCTCCCCTTTCTTTTCCTCCGCGGGGCTCACGTCTAAGCCATTAGTGACCACCCCCTTCTCCTCCTCGCGCCCACTGCCCTTCTCCTGAGTTTCCTGTTCCTCCTCCTCTTTTCCTTCCACCTCCCCATTGATAGCTATGTCTTCCTTCTTGGATTCCTGCGGGCTTCGGTCACTCCCTTCCTCCTCACTGCCCCCCTCCTCCTCCTCTGCCTTCTCCTTCACCTTCTCCTGCTGCAGAGGCTTCTCCTCTTTGGCGTCTTTCTCTAGGCTCACCTTTACCGACTTGCTGATGGTGATCACCTCCTCCACAGCCTTCTCTTTCACTGGGGACTCGGCCTTCTTTTTATCCGGAACGTCTTTTGGCTTCTCCTCCTTTCTCTCCACCTTCTCTTCCTCGGGTGATTCCTTGGTGACTTCCTTCTTCTTCTCCTCCTCAACTTTCTCTTCCTCCTTCTGCTCACCCTTCCCGGCCTTGGCTTCTGGCTTTGCTTCTTCCACGGGTGATTTTGGCACAGGGGACTTGGCTTTCTCGGGCTTCTCGACCTTGATTTCCTCCTTGACAGCCACTTCCTCGACCTTTCCCTTGGCTTTCTTTTCCTCCTTAGCTTCTGCTTCCTCTCCTTCACCTTCTGCCTCAGCCGCTCCCTCTTCTTCCTCCTGCTCGCCTTCATCTTTTTCGCTGGAGCCTTCCTTCTCAGATCCCCCTTCTTCTGCCTGATCTGACTTGACACCTTCATCTTCCTCCTCTTCTTCCTCCTGGCCTTCCTCTTCTTCCTCCTTTTCCCCTTCCTCTTCCTCTTCCTTAGCCTCGGGAGACTTCACGGGAGACTTTTCTTCATCCTGTTCCTCTTCCTTTTCTTCTGCCTCTTCCTTCTCCTCTTTGGCAGAGGCTGCTAACTCCTCTGCGATGGCTGTGAGGGTGTCTTCCATTTCTGACTTCTCATCTTCGACTTTAGTTTCTTCAATGATCTCCTCTACAAATTTGTGTTGGACCTTGAGCTTGGGGGCCTCGACTTTGGTCTTCTGAATCTTACTGGATATTGTGACTGAGGGCTGTCGGTGTGTGTACAGAGGCCCGGTGATGCTTCCTGAAAATGTGCTAAATCTGGTCTCTTCCCCCTCCAGGAGTTTCCTAAGGAGTGAACCAAAGAGGATGAGATATCAAGAAAGACTTATTTGGTCTTCTAATCCTCATTACCACATGCTTAATGTAGTGGGCACTTTTGAATAAATAGAACCACAGAAGGAAAAATTCTTTCCCCCAGTGCAGTGAGTGCCTACTGCCGGTTCATCAGTGTGTTTATCATATCCTGTGGCAGATTCTCCAAGAATGCCAGCCAGTTCTCTGCTGCAGTGTCTAGCCACTCCCAGTAGACAACTAACCACACCCAGCCAGTAAATCCAGCTCTGCGGCAGGCACGCCATTGGTGTAGTATGAATGTGCTAAAATGGCCCCTAGTGGCCAACCCACTTTGTCTCCCAAATCATGCCTCCCTCATCATCTGAACTGTCAAGATTTGTATGAATTTTCGAAACAAATAAAATGGTCAATTTAAGAATTAAAACTGTTGAGCGTAAGTCAGAATGTTGATGAATTTAAATTATAGCTACATACTAATAGAGGTGAACCAAGTTATAATTTGTTCTACAGTTTCAGTGACAGACTGTCTATTTGTACAATCATTTGGTTCCCTTAAAAAGAAAGTGCAGTTTATTCTTGCTGTAACAGTCTTACAGGAAATGATTGCTTCTCAAGAGCTGTATGCTTTGAATCTGGCCAATAGAAAGACAGCATTACTCAGGAGACTTATCACCAGTTTACAGATAAAGAGATCAGACCTATATTTGCTATATATAAACTAAATGCTTAGTTCTATATGTTTCTATACATACATGTTTGTATAGATCTAGATATGAGGGAATCATACTTTACATATGTAGATAAATATACATTAAATTTACATTTATAGCCAGATTGAATGCATGTATATCATCCATAGACTTAAAATAAGTGCACCTATATTCTAACGTGTCTATGTCTAGTCTCAGCCAGAGGGTGGCAACGGTAAGCTGTAACAGGGAAACAGAAGAATGACCTGGTGTTTGTCCTTGGCATTATAAAAGAGAGCCATCAGATGAAATATTAAAAATTAAAATGTCATTTGCTTGACAGAATACAGATGCTTAAAACAAAAATGTAAACCTATTGTTATGCCCCCAGCAACTCAAAAGTACCATTCTTTTGTGCATCTTTGGGCTTTTTTTTCCTACAAGATATTTTGATCCCCTCCCCCAGTTCCTCCCTCCTCCCTGATCCTCTCCATAGTCACTCTCTAAAGCTGAATAAAATTGACAAAACTCTATCTGTAATACTTAGGATTCGATTTGTAACTGAGCTGGGGAATCAGGCTTCTGAGCCTGTCTCACCCTGCTAGCTTTGGCCTAAGTGGGGTAGGCTGTTCGCAGCAGCCTCTGCAGTGCCTGTAGCGCCTGCCTGGACCAAGTCTGCAGAGATCCTGTACCTGTACGCAGCGATCTCGATATCCAGGGCCATCTTGACATTCAGGAGATCCTGGTATTCTCGCAGATGACGAGCCATTTCCCACTTTGTTCCCCGAAGCTCATTTTCCAACTGCTGGATGGTGTCCTGAAAGTTACAGGGAGTCTCTAGAAACTTCTTTCACAAGACATTTGCTATCCCCTGACCCGAGCTCGTTCTTCCTCCCTCATCCCCCGCCCCGCCCCCCCGCAATCCCTCCAGTTCCATAAACCTTGCAGACAACACTCCTAGCTATCCCTTCTTTTATGGTAGTGAAATTCAAAACGAAGCAACAAAAATCAACCAGACAGTTCCCAGGCACAACACACACGGAGATTGGCAAGCCTAGAACGCCCCTCCAAGGGAGCACTAAGGAATCTGAGGAAGGTCCCTGGAGTACTTGGTCCCCCCATCCCCACCCAAATTCTGAACAGCTTTAAGAGCTCAGCCATTCGCTGCTGGAGGCAGGGTTGGGAGTGTGGAGTAGGGGATGAGGGGTGGGGGGTAGGGTGGAGGAGTGGGGGGGCTGGGGGTTGGGGAGACGGGGGGCGGGGCCGGGGGAGGAGAGGAAGGAGACAGGAATATAAGAGATTATCTGTGCTTCTGCTTATTAAACGCTGTATTTCTCAACGACCAGAATGTGTCGTTACTTTTATAGTAGAATCTACCCTGGGAAAGCAAGTTTTTGAAGGAGATGGGAATTTCTAAGTAGTTGCGGCAGGTGGGTGGGACAACGAGGAGGGGCGGAGCACGGACCTTGGGCTAAGGCTAATTCGCGTCTGCGGCGCTCGTGTGCGCACTGGAATGCCACCACCAGGGAGCGCGACCAAGAGGGCCCCTAGGCGCGCTCTCGAGTGTCGCGTCGGGGGCGCGCGGCACTGGCGCTGGCGCAGGCCGGCCGCGCAGCCGCGGTTCCTACCTGGTAGCTGCTGAGGTCGTGGTTGTGGCGCTCTTCGATGTCGCTGAGCTGCCGCTCCAGGGACTCCTTAGTGCCTCGCACCGACTCGAGCTCGATGCTCTTGGACTGCAGCTGGCGCCGGTACTCGGCGATCTCTTCCTTGGCGGAGCGGATGGCTTCCTTGTTCTGCTCGGCCGCCTCGGTGAGCTTGGCATAGCGGCATTTGAACCACTCTTCGGCCTGGTGCATGTTCTGGTCTGAGTGACACTCGAGCTGGGAGCGGATCTCCTTCAGCGCGGTTGAGATGTCTGTCTTCAGGTAGTCTTTGCGCTCTACCGTGATGTGCGACGCCTGGATCTGAGCCAGCAGGTCGGCCACCTCCTCTTCGTGATTGCTCCGCAGGAAGGCGACCTCGTCCTGCAGCGACTGCACCTTCTTGTCCAGCTCCACCTTAACCATCGACGACTCCTCAATGTCTTTGCGCAGCGCGCGAATGGCAGCCTCGGTGTCGTCCCGCAGCCGCGCCTCCTCCTCGAAGCGCTCCTTGAGCCGGTGGATGTCCTCTTCCAAGTGATCGGAGTCCAGCTGCACTTGAGCCTTCTCGTGGTTCACCATCTCGAGGGTGGCGCGCAGCTCTCGGATCTCCTGGTCGTAAGCATCACCCAGCTGGGCGTGCGAGGCCTGCTTCTGCCGCAGCGCCTGGATCTCTGCCTCGATCTCCTTGTTCTGTTGTTCCAAGTAGTGCACTTTCTCGATGTAGCCGGCGAAGCGGTCGTTCAGCCCCTGCAGCTGCTCTTTCTCGTTGGAGCGGGACAGCTTGTAGTCGGCGCCGGAGCCGCCGTTGAGCAGCGACGAGGACTGGCTGAAGTCGAGGCTGCTCTCGGCCGAGCTGAGCATAGCCGAGCTGTAGGCGAGGCGCGGGGCGAGCGCGCTGCGCTTGTAGGAGGAGGACACGGTGCTGGGCGAGCCGCGGGACCAGGACTGCGAGCGGAAGCCGCTGGATGGGGAACCGCTCACGCGGCTGAAGCTGGAGCGGGTCTCGGTGACCCGCCGGTAGGCGGACGGGTTGCCCAGCGGGTCCAGCGTGTAGCTCATCTTGGAGGCCTTGGGGTGTGTGGCTGTCACAGCGTTCTGCGGGCCTCGCCGCAGCCCCTTTATAGCGGAGCAGCTGGTCCCGGGCCAGGGCCCCGCCCCGTGGAGGCGGCGGCCGAGGAGGCGGGGACTGCGGGCACCAGGCCGGGGGTTGGGGGAAGGGGGAGACAAGCCCTGCGGTGATTCAGCGGCCGCTCCACGTGGGCCCGAGCCACACTGGACCCCACACTTGGGTATCGCCGGGCCGGCCCTTTTCCAGCGTCCCCTTGGGTTCCAGACCACTTGTCACCCGGGAGATTCCGCTTCTCTGCTTTTCACCTGCAGTTTGCAGTTCACAGCTTTGGAGCAAGTGTCCTTCCCCAGCGCCCTTTCTTTGTCTCGTCACTCTCGGCCCTTTGGGCAGCTCTTCTCCGGCCTCCTGGTTTTCCTTTAGCCCCCTACTTCTTAGTCTCTCTCTTCCTTACTTTTGGCTTTAGGGTCTGATGTTCTTTATCATACACACCCCTCCCACCTCTCCCCATGGCCCTTCCCCCTCTATTTTTTTTTTAAAGTTCTCACCTGGGATTTCCCTTGAAGCCCTTTCCCCTGGGATTTTTTTTCTTTGCAGACTCGTCTTTCACCCCTTAAACTCCCCCCACTCTCTTTTTTCTTCCCCCATCCATCCTTATCTTCCTTGCCCTCCCTTTCCTCCCCCTACGCCTTGTCTTAATGCAGCAAGAGATAAGCTTAGAGTTATGCAGAAGAACAAAAAAGAGAGAGAGAGAAAGAGAGTTTTTGAGGAATGGCCAGCAGGAAACCTCCGGAAAGGGGACAAAGAAGACAGGCCGGGGTAGTCATTTGTGTTAAAAGTGGAAAGTGGTTCTCCAGTCGGCTTAGCTGTTGGGGGACGTCTGCAGCTTTCAGCAGGTAAGGCGCTGCGACGCCCAAGGATCCGGCAGCACCAAGGACAGCGCCCAGGCGAGCCCAAGGGATGGTGCTGGGATCGCAGCCTACCAGAGCCCAGAGAAGGGTCACTTCTGGCTCATCTCCCCCAGTGAATACTATTAAACCTGTTTGTAGCCACTGTTTGTTTGTAGGAAACAAGCTGGAAATCCCACGCTAAGACTTCTCTGCAGTGCAGAGTTGGCACAATGAGCAGACTGCAGATTTTGAAAAGAACTGAAGTCCGTTAAACTAAGTTAAGGAAAATAGAGACTTGAAACCCAGTTTGACTTTACCAGCAAATGATGGATGCTAGGAAAAGAGGAGACACAAGGCCTGAAATTTGAAGGTCAACTATTCATTGGGAAGGGGAAATCCGAGATGAAAAATGCAGGGAGAGAGCGTGTATGTTAAGTTTGAAAGATGCATAGTCATCTTTCTGTCTGGGTACTACTTACGTGTACTATTACAACTGACAGGGCAACTGAGTTAGTTTTAAATTCATTGAAAGGTAACTGGACAGACTCATCTCAGGCTTGAATAAACCAGGTGGTCCCCCCACCCCCATTTTAAAAATGCAACGTATTTCCTTATGTAGATTTTGATGGCTGATTTGGAATAGATCCATCATCCTTTAAGCATGTCTATTCAAACAAACATTCTACAGACGGTTTCCTTTGGCTGTGTATTTTAACTGAAAATGCCCTTCTCTTTTGGATTACAGTTTGGGAAGATTCAGAGTGAAAAAGTTCAGAGTCCTGTCAGAGAAAGTAAGGGATGCCCGAGCTGGGGGTCACAGGAAGGAGTGACCGTTGTGAAATACATGCTGTGGGTCAGAATAAACCAGTGCTTGGAAGCAGAGGCAGCCGAGCGATGTACCTTTTTTCGCATATATTCTCTAATCTCTGCTTCGTTATGTGCCGGAGTTGCCTTAATCAGTAAGTAATCACAGACGCCTTCCATTGTGAGGCTTTGATTTTGTAGTTTTATAAGCTCCCAGCCCATACATTTTAAGGTAGAAGTGAGTTTTTAAAAGGGAAAAGGGCTCGCTGAAGGAGTTACTTTTGGCTCTCGAATGTGAAACTGCAGCATTGCGGGCTGCGGGGGCGGAGAGTGAGGGGGCTGGGTATGAGGCCAACCTGATCGGCTGAGTGTTGCTTACTGCTCAAGCAGAGAGAGCCAAAGACTCAAGTCACTAAGAATGGCGTTCCACAAAGTGGAGGACTAACTTGTAAATACTGTAAAACCCCAAGTTTATTGATTTCCTATGGAAAAGTAAATGAAAATGAAAACTTCTGTGGGTCTCTCAGATGTGGGCTAGCAGGGTGGGACCTCAGCGGGATGACATGCAGATATTACTGAGTTCTCTGCATGGCTGCCTGCTTCTACTAAGATATATAAAGCTGCCAGCAGTATCTTGCTGCACACTCATAGGAAAAGCTCCCTGCAGTGATAGCACACGGGTAGCAAACAGGCTTCAGCTATGAGTTTTCTGCGGGGCTTTGGCCATGAGATGACTCTGCAGAGACATTTACAAGGAAGCATGTGTTTAATTTCACAATCAGCCTGTTTTGCCTCGTGTCTAAACCAGCTCAAAAACTGTTAAACATCCAACCAGTTGCAGAAAGTGCTGCTTGCAAGCAAAGTCATGGCCAGTTACTTAGGCTAAAGCTGGTCCTGAGAGCTTAACATCTTAGCTTCAGTGTCACCTGAACTATTAATCTGGGCCTTAAGGGGTGAGGCAGGGACTTATAAGTTCCTCTGTTAAGGGGACAATGTGCTAACAGTTTAAAGATTAGGGCTTCAGTCCCACTGTACTTTTCTGCAGCCTTCCACTTTATACTCTTGTTCTTTCATTTCTCTATTTGTCCTGAAGGTGACTTGAAGGGTAAATCCACCATATGGTCTTTTTAAAATTATTATTATTTTTTAAAAGGTTCGTGGCAGCCATTCTTTTTTTCCTCCTTTCTCTCCTGAGTTTTTAAAGAAATTTTTCTTAATATTTTTCATAGAGAGAAATGGTTTGCATATTTCCTCTCTTGGTTACATTATAGCTATAGAACTGTAACATACTAGCAACAGAGATGATCGAGAAAGGGTATCTGACTTTGCTGCATTGTGGGGCTGGCACTGAGTTTACGACCGTACTTTTGTGGTTTATTCCAAAGAAGGAAGCTGTGCATATGATTCAGATATAAGAGTTTTAATGAAATTATCTCCAAATTGTTGCATAAGATACTGTCCGTTTTGAATTGCTTTTTGGAGAATGGAAGAACTTTTTTTTTTTCTATTTCTAATTCCTCCACTGGGTGAAATGAGAATGTTAACTTGAGTTAAGAGGGAAGCACTATAAGGGATTTGAGGGTCTGCTGCTGGTGAATCAATTCCAGAAAAGCCCAAAGAAGGAGACTTAGGTTTTAAAAAAACGCTAGAGCTTCTCCAGGAGTAATTCTATAGCTAGAGCTCAGCACAGATGAATTGGAGTGGTATTGTTATATTAATTTGCAGCATGTTTTTAATGGTCAAGCTGGTTTTACTGAGAGTCAGGACAGTTAGCTCTTGATTGAAAATGGAAATATGATATTTGTACAAGAGACCCATTTATTGGGTCAAAATGAAGATTATATATTATATTATATTATATTATATTATATATGGATCATATTTTCTCTCTTTTTTTGCTTCCTTACTTTTTTCTTTTAGGGTTTTACACACACACACACACACACACACACACACACACACACACAAATGGAGAGAGGCAGCAAAAACTCTGGAAGGAAGAAAGGAAGGGAAGCAGGGAGAGAGGGACACACATTGCTCAGTGGGTAGGGTGCTTCTGCCTATGATGTGATCTCAGCAGCCTGCTATGATGTGGGTCCCATGATGTTGCCTGGGAACTACTTCTAAAACCTATAACGAATAATTATTTACGAATTTTCCTTTGGTAGCTGTTAAAGGGGTGGTTGATATAAAAGGCTCAGAACAGAGTTTGCTGGAAAGGAGACTATGAGTTGAAAAGAAAACCAGACCACTTACTTATTTCTGCTTGAGTCTCAGATGTCAAAGTTCACAAACAGACCAGGCTTGTTTATGTGTTTCATTTGTTGGAAGGAATGTAAAATATCCCCAGGAGAGAAAGATTTTTCTTATCAGAACAATTGGGTCGTATATGTGTATGCTGCTGTTGTTTTTAATTAAAACAAATCCATCTGGTGCAGCATCTCTTTTCTGGCATTAAGTCCCCTTGAGTATGCTTACCAAATACTTTATACATTGAATATTATATTACATTATATTTCTGCCAGCTTCTGCCTTTATAAAGTTAGTTTGAAGTCTTCAGAAATCTTAAAATATTCCATCTTTGTGGATGTGAACGTAGTCAGCTTGAACATTTTCTCTGTAGAAATGTCATGTTTTCTGGGGCTAAGCCTCAGCTCTCCGTGTACACCAGCATGCTGCTTCCCCTTTTTGCTGTGTAATGCTAGCTCCCTGCTGCTGTGAATTCGTGCTAGAAAAGCCGGAAGAAAGAGACTTAGGCTTTAAAAAACCACTAGAGCTTCACCAGGGGGAATTCTATAGCTAGAGCTCAGCGCAGACGAACTGAACAGGCATTGTTATATTAATTTGCAGCATATTCTTAATGGTCAAACTGGCTTTCCCGAGAGTCAGGGCAGCTCTTGTTGAGGTGCACATGAACTCTTAAAGCTGCGGTGCCTCTGAGTTTACCCAGTGCAGCCTTGTAACATTGTATCCTAGCTCAAGCTTACTGTGGCCTGACAGGTCTTCTTCCTGGAGGAGGTTTTATTAGAAAGAGCTTTATAACCATAACACCTGTAATCTATGGTTCTGAGATTAAATTTCTGAGCTAAACGCAGGGATATGAATTTAAACCTGTCATCTAATAATTGTCATCATTTCAAACCTGAGTTCTTTTCCTTAGTCTTGACCATCCTGAAAAGCGGGCTTCTCTCACAAAAGTCTGAAGATGACTTATGAGCAGAGCCCCGGGTCCCTCTTGGATTGCCAAGAACATCATATGTATTAAAATATTTCATTAATTTGTTGGGTATAAAATAGAAGTTTACAAAAGGAAGAAATTTACAAAATGAAGAAAGACAGAATTATATCTTTTTTTTCTAGGTTTGAAATGAATTTAAATATAGACTGTAGTATTCAATTATGTAATATTATGCCTATTTGCAAAATAAATGGAAAACACAGTGCTGTGTGCCAGAGAACCTGGGTTTGAACCTTCTATTTAACCTGCAATTTCCAATCTACACAAAAAGATTATTAGATGTTCTGTAGATCAAGAATGATTAAACAGAGCAAGTGTGGCTGCCCTTGACTGTAATCCTAGCATTTGAGTGGTAGAGGCAGGATGATCAGGAATTCAAGGATACTGCTACTATGTTGAGTTCAGGCTAGCCTGGGCTAAATTGAGTCCTTGCCTCCAAAACCAAAAACAAGCACAATCAATCAAAAAATTCTCAACAAGAACAACTAGTGCTGTTGCCCATCAGGAAAGCCAGACTGGGTTTGGAATTAGCTTCCTATCTTCTCCTCATTGATGGAGGTAAATACCATTGCGAAGTTGAAGGCTATGTGTGGTGTGATCTGAGATGTGTGATGAGACCAAGTGAATGTTTTGATGTGTGGTCTGGTTGGTACCTTGCAGCCTGAACTAGGAAAGCTGGAGCACTGCGTGTCTTTCTACTTAATGGGACCCAAAACCCAACAATACCATCCGCAGGCTTTCACATTCAAATATTAAAGAAGCAAGATGAAACAAATCAGACGTGGTAGCATACGCCTGTAATCCCAGCTACTCAGGATGCTGAGACAGGAGGACTGCTCGGTCCAGGACAGCCTGCTTCAAAAGGAAAAAGGCAGAAGCAGGGCGGAATTACAGCAGTGGTAGCTGCTTACTGCTCGCCCACTTAATCTAGCACAAGGTTCAGTCACCACTACAGAGAGAAACCAAGCCCAAATTAGCGGCAGACTCACATGGCACTAGCATGGGGGAGGGGGAGAATACGGGGGCGGGGGGATACGGGGCGGGCGGGGGCAGAACACAAGTGATTCTTCTTGTTTTACAGTTGATCTAATTGACTGAAAGGTTTGTTCAAGGCCACACATCTGCCAAGTGGTGGCGCTGGGACCAGAACTCAGATCTGCTGTCAGTGTTAACGTTGCAAAACTCCCTCACTAGACTGACAAATTCAGTCTCAAACTGGAACTATCAGCACAAATGTGAACGCCGCAAAGAGGAAGATCATGGTAATGCGGTTACAATAATTACTGACCATTTACGTGCATCCAGTGTGTTAAACATTTGGCCAAAACCTCTCTGAGTTGTCTTATTTAATCAACACAACTTCTTCAGATGATCTTGTCGTTATCTCCATCTTGTAGAAAAAATGCAATCAAGTACTGGGACACAAAGAAGTTAAGTATACACATAGCTGCAAGGTCATCAGAAGGTCATGGTTTCCAACTTTAAAAAAGCAGTCTCTCCTTTTAAATACCTCTCATTACTGCCTAATTATCATGCTACGTTAAAAACACCCAGGCAATGTTATGCACACATATTCTTCCCCCTTCTGCAATCAATAACAAAAGACTTTATTTTCTCAGATGAATATGTTTGTTTCATTTGTGACTTTATTAAAGACATTAAAATACATTTTGAGTCGCTTGCCTTTTTTTATTGTATTTTCCCCTAAATTAATTTTCTTTGTAATTCGAAGGACATCCAACTCACTCAACTCACTCTGGTCCATGCTCTGTGTGTGAGACCCCTAGTCATGGCATTAGATCTGGTGTCTGTCATTCACATTTACATATGCTTTGGGTTTTTAAAAGATTTCAATTCATTCCACACATAATTTACCATTCATTAACTTATTTATTACTATCTTATTTACATTTGAATTATAAAGAAAATCTTTTAATTTTATTTTTATGATCCTTCCTTCTTTTTTTCTTTTAAAGATTTATTTATTTTTTTATGTATATGAGTACACTGTTGCTGTCTTCAGACACACACTAGAAGAGGGCATCGGATCCCATTACAGATGGTCGTGAGCCACCATGTTGGTTGCTGGGAATTGAACTCAGGACCTCTGGAAGAGCAGACAGTGTTGAGCCATCTCCAGCCCCTCCTCCCTCCTTCCCTCCCACCCTTCCTCCCTCCCCCCTCCCTCTCTCCCTCACTCCCCCTCCGTCTCTCCCTCCCTCCCTGGACATTTCTTCCTTCCTTCTCTCCATTTTCTACCCCATCCTCTTTCTTCCTCTCTTTTATAGATCTCATGCTCTTCAAACTACATCGATTTTTGAGAGACCCAGTAACATTCATTTATAATTTGGCCATAGAAATAGCTTGGCCCACTGTTCTTATTGGTAAAGGTTTACAATGGGATGTCTGGCAAGGAAGAAGCTTTTAAAAATCTTTTGAAATAGTGAAAAGACAGCCATGAATAATTTTAAGTGAATCTCTTGATCCTCTATTTTATATACGACAGGGTTATATGATTGCATTTATATATGTTGCTTGGAGACAAGTCAGTCTTAATTCACTTTTTTGTAATTTATGGGATAAAGTACTCTGACTCACTCATTTCCATCCATATAAATCTGCTTCTATTTATTCACTATTAGGGTCAAAGAAGAGAATCGTTTTTCATTTTTCTTGAGCAAGAGTTGACCTTGAAAGAAACATCTATTCTGTATTAGTCATGGCAACAATTAGCTCCTGGTTACGTATTACATAAAATTATTAGAGACTCTATCCATAGTGACTCACAGATAATTGGCTGTTTTTTTCTGACTCCTAATAGTACACACACAACCCTGTCCACCTGCCATGTTCAATACATTATGAGAACGCAACTCCTAAGAGCGAGGTACTTTTCTTCCCAGGGTGAGCTTATGGTTTGATGAGGCCACTAAGTGTGGACAGAGTCACCACATTGCAGCAGAGGGAGTCATTGATTTAGGGTTTGTCAGTCTCAGGTGCTTCCCATGATGCTTTTAGAAAACTGCCACTTGTCAGTACTTCCCCGTTGTTTCTCTAGGTATGAAGTCATCTTTTGGTCTCTAGAGCTTATGATTGGCAGTCTACTTAGGTATTACTACTGCTAGTCATTTCACTAACATCTTAACACATGTCTGCCTAACTATGCCATTCTAGGTGGTAGACATCAAGTCAGTTTTGTGTGTGTGTGTGTGTGTGTGTGTGTGTGTGCATATATGTATGTTTGGGTACACCATGTTGTTCTGCTAAGAGTGATTGTGTAATGAGTATCTCTGTGGATGAGTACATAAAAATCTACCTCCCTTTCTCCCAAATAACACCAGGCAACATGTGGGCATCGGGAAGCTGTTTGAGAGGCAGAATCCTGGTTTGGATGAAGAGAAGAAGGAACATTCAGCTAGTAGGAAGACACAACAACCACAGGGAGAAATGTCTTCAGGATATCTAAAGAGAAACAAAGAGTGTCCTGAGAAGACAGGGGGTGGGCAATTCAAACAGCTGGTGACAAGGATGAGACTAGTTTGGGGAGGGCGGGGACCTGCAATGACTTGTGAGACATAAAATAGGCAGAAAGGGCAACACAGTCAATCATGGGTTGTGCTTGAGGAGTCCTGAGGTCTTAGCACGGGGCCAAAGCATCCAGTTTTAGGTTGGGAGAAAAGAAATGCAGTCCCGGGGAGAGTAAAGACAGAAAGTCAAGGTTGACATTTACCACAGGCTGCAGGGGCTGCAGAGATTCCATGGAGGGCTCTTTTGTCATGAAACTATTGTACTTACATTATGACTGGCCAGGGCCAGACAAAGTATTTAATTAATTAGAAGACTGACCTGATTGTGCTGGTATGTTAGAAAAATCACTTTGGCAGAATAGTTTGGAAGATAGAAGGGACTGAAAGTAATCAATTTGGAAGCTATTCCAATAACGCAGATGAGATTAAATATGCGTATTTGGGAAGTGGATGAGGAGAAGCTGGGGAGGGGGTAGAATGTACAAATGTAGCAAACAGCAAAATAGCAATACAACGCTTGCATTCCTTCCTGTGGATGCTGTAATTGCCACAGACTTGGGGACTTAAAAGAACACACAAAGGTCTTGTCTTCTGGTCTTGGGAGTGGAAAGCTGGAACTCATTCACTGACCTTGAGTTAAAGACAGTGTGTTGATAGGTCTGTGACCCTCATGGAGATTCTAGATCGAGTCCATTTGTTCCTCTAATGTGTGTTCTGGAATCCATCTGTGAAGAGACCCAGATCATGGACTCCAGCTTCTCTCCTTACTGACCTCTGCCCCACCACCTAGATCTCCTCTCACAAGACCTTTGTGACTTTTTTGTACCTTCAGCATAACCTCGGACAAGCTTTCTATCTCAGGCTCCGAACTGGCCTTCCAGGGATGCTCTGAAATAGTGCATGTCCAGTGAAAAACCCAGAAATGTATCTAACCTTATTTTACTTTTTTTTTTCTCCTTGTATCTTGGAAGGCTCAACGTATGGGGACATGTATCAGCATGGTCAATGTCTTCAGAGGTCTCCTTGGCAGGTAGATGTCATGTTCTCCCTGTCTCTCTGTCACTATCACTTTCTATGGGTCTGTGCCATCACTTTCTGATATAATGAGGATACTAATCGTTGGATTAGGGGGCATCATTTTAATTTATTACCCTCCTTTAAAGTCTCATCTCCAGATAATGTTATATTCTGAGATGCTGTGTGGCTAGGGCTTCAACATGAGAATTTTGAGAGTACTCAATTCAGTTCCTAATAGACTGATTCTCTCTCTCTCTCTCTCTCTCTCTCTGTCTCTCTCCTCCACCTTTCTCTTTCTTTCTTCCTTTCTTTTTCTTCTTCTCCAAGACAAAGTCTCGGTGTAGCCCTAGCTGTCCTGGAACTTACAGGAACTCACCTGCCTCTGCCTCCCAAGTGCTGTGCCACTGTATCTGGCTGTTTTCTTAATCATATCTGCAAGAGACCACCTTTGGCTTGGAGAATAGAAGTTCACAAGGGTGAGGTAGAAGATGGGGCATCTGTATCAAGAGAGTATGATTTAGAATACAAAATTCAGAAGGAAAAACACATTTAAAGATATGGAGGTAGGGGCTGGAGAGATGGCTCAGCGGTTAAGAGCATGCACTGCTCTCGCAAAGGACCTGAGTTTCCACACCCAAACCAGGCAGATCCCAGCTTCAGGTGAGTTGACGCCCTCTTGTGGCTTCTTCAGGCAACTGCATGCATATGTACCTACCGTAACACAGACATACATGCATACACGTAATTACAAAAATAAAAGTAAACCTTAAAAAAAAAAAAGAATTCAAAGTTGGAACTTTCACTCTGTGGCCCAAGGTGCCTGTGCTACACAGAAGGGAACTTCATTACACTTAATTTAAATTGAGTTTATATTCCTAGATGGGTAATGGACTCCTTGATGCTATTGTAACTTTTGTAAGTTAACTACCCAAACCTTCTTTTTCTTCATTTGTAAATCAACAATGATAAGGGGGTCTGATTTCATAACATGACTCTATAAAGAACTTGGTGGATTAGACCATATTCAGTAGGCCCTAGAGAGTCACATGATCAGTCATCTCCTCTCTATCCTGACTGGCAGAACACTGGGTATGTGTTCTGCAAATCTAAAGAGAAACGCCTGGTTCTTTCATGGAAAGGTGTAAAGAGACACAAGAATTTTGCCAGAGTAAAAGGGGCATGGAGGATGTGTTTCAGCTCACGGGCTGAGCTGTAAGACTGTTAGTATAGATCTGTTCAGTCAGCGCTGTTGAATGCTCAATTTCAGCAGCACCTCTAGTGACAACAGGTTTCCACATGACTGAGTATGTGAATGTCTTTATTAGACCCCTTCCCAGTATGTAACATGGAAGAGAAGATTGCCTCATCACAGGCAACCCCTGCAGCAGTGGTATAAGGTGGGTTTTCCTATGGAAAACTTCTTGCTGATTTCCATTTCTTTTCCTTTCCCACATTCTAGGCTCTTTCTCATTGTTCTTGGAAACTGGAAGCATGTATTGACTTATGCTGAACAGTGCATGCAACCTGCTGAAACTCCATTTATCTTTGAACTCAGGCATAACATGATATGGCTTCCAGTACTGTCTCTGGCAGAGCAAAAAGCCAAAATGCTACCAAAATAGATGTGGGAGATGAAGCCTCTTTGTGGAATGAGGGAGGAAATCTTTATCTGCAAAATCTAAAGCTATCTTGGTGCCTGAATTCACATCTGAACTTCACTGACTCCCAGTTCCTCATCCCCGTGAACCTGGACGTAACTATTCAACAGTTTCCTTGTCTGATCCGTGATAAGTCCCAACCTAAGTGACCTCTGAAATGTGCTAAATAAATGGTGGCAACAAGTACAATTGTCCGTTTTCCTTTATTAGGCTCAACAATGTCACAAGATTTACTGAGCTCCTGTGGTATGCTGGGAACATATTCTAAACAATGTACTCCATATTCCTAATGTATTCCAGCTGAAGTGCTTCCCTGTTCATTTTTAAGACAGCAGTGAGAGATGATGCCGAAATCCTCCTCACTGAGGAGTTTTAGGTAGTGAAAATAGCTCCTTCTCAGGTCTAGTGCTTTTTTTTCCCCAACATACACACACACACACACACACACGTGTTTCCCATAATTTGTGAACCCTTTTATTGGAACTCAAAGCCCTAATTTTCTTGTTAGTATGGCATTTGGTTTAATTATCCATTTAAGTGGTTAGACTTAGGGCTTTTTGAATCTTTCGTTTACAGGCTGCTCTATCAATAGGTGAGAGGCAGAGGGAAATTATAAATATATTTCTGCAAAAATGGTGTGGGGGTGTAAACAGTTACGCACTCGACATGCTTGTTATTAGAATATCTGACAGACAGCTTGCTATTTTCTCAGTTGACTGCTAAGCCTCCAGAAAAGACTTGGAGGCCTCCTTCCCAACACCATTCTTCTGAAACAATAATTGTCACAGTGCTCAGAAACTTCCTGTGCTCATGAGAACATTAAAAAAAAAGTTATAATCAGAGAAAATACTGCAACGTGCAAATCTGAATGCAAATCACCTCATTTTTAATTACATTATGGGTGTAAATTACCCCCAAGTGCCAAACATGTCTACCCTGGATTCCAGAACTCTGTTTTGCAATTATATCTTCTGGTATGTCTTGCAATCTGACAGTAGCAACAAATGTGTAATAGCAATAATTATGAAGCCAGGCTATGGTGTGCAGCTTAATATAACATCTAGAATCTATATTTGAAATGTAAAATCCAACCCTGTCAAACTTGCCTCAACACCCAAAGGGGAAACGCTTTTTTGTGTGTTCACAACAGCAGGGATAGGAAATAATGAAAATATTGAATGTAAAGACTAAGGTTTTGGGAATCATTGATCAAGAAAGCATTAGCATATTTAGTGATCTTGGGCCGCCCTTGGCATTAGTTTGCTCATGGTGGTAATAGGTCCATCTAAATGGGATGACATCTTCTGCGAAAGCAGGAGAGTTATAGGTGTGAGAAAGCTAAGCCCACGTGGCATGATATGCTGGTACATATGTGACAGACTGGACATGGGCTGGCTAAAGAATAGAGATGGGTCCTTCCTCCCTGTGCTGATCCTGAGCTTTCAGTGGATGATTTTACTTTATGTTGTCATTTTGGGGTTCTAGATTCCTTCAGTTTGTTTCTTTGCTTCTGTACCCCAAGACGATGGATGACCTTACCTACAGACTTAGAACTGGTTTTCAGCCAAATCCATTTTGTGACTCCAGAAAGAGGAAAAAGCATACTATGTCTTTTCAAGACCAGCCTCTGGTAAAATACACGTGGTTTGTGTTTATCTGCCAGGGGTGGGAACAAAGCCACATAGATCAATCCACTAGTCTCTGGCCATTCAGGATGGACTCAACCAAAACTCTATTACTGTAGAAGGAGAAGAGGATAGATTTTGGTGGACAAATAAATCTCCATTTTTGGAAGGTGTAACATTCAGTATACCCCCACAGTGAAACACTAACTATCGGAGTGTCCTTAGTGACCTAGCAGGGTACACAAGGCTGTGTACACAAGGCCACACTATCTTAATAGTGACTCAAGGGAGATACAGTAAAGATGTTAATCTAGCTGATTAGAAGAATTTAATGACAAAGTTGAGGTTGGAAATACATCCTCTTGGCTAGGGTGTACCCTCCCCCACCCAGCCTTTGAGTGGGAATTTCAGACCACTGCTTCCCACCTAGGGTGAAGCCCATTGTTCTTCAAGGACCTGCAGTTTCCTGAGAGGGATTAGCCCCCTGCTGAGCAACCGAACTGGTTTGTGGAGTTTCCAGCCTTTGGGAGAAGAGACACGCCCCCCCAGCCCCCCTGCCTTTATATTTGGAACTCCCCTTTAAACTTTGAGCCTTGATCAGAAAACCTTTTGTCTTGGCTCCTATTTCATCCCCAGCTTTCTTTCCAGGTGACCTTGGTTCCCTTAGACTCCGGCGGCTACACTAGGGCATGTAGCTCTGTGGCAGGGAGAGAGAGAGAGAGAGAGAGAGAGAGAGAGAGAGAGAGAGAGAGAGAGAGAGTGAGTTTCAGGTATCAGTGCTCCTGAACACATCAGAATCTGAATTCAAAAACAAATCAGTTGATCAGTTGTGAAGGAATTGACAGAACAAAGGGACAGGATGTACTAAATTCTAAGACTATGGTTTTGTTTTGTTTTTTTTCTGGACTGCTTTGTCTATTGTCCACTTTCCAGCTAAAATCTTGTCTCCTGGACTTCAGCTCCATTTTTCACTCCTGAAGATGTCACTCACACTCCCCCCCCCTTTTAGGTTCCCCCAGCATCTCACTTGTCAGCACGATGTTCAGGGAGTCTTCTGGTCACAACTATTTCACATTGCACATTGGACATATCTTGTCCCCGCAGCAGGACTCAGAGCTCCTGAAAAGCAGGGACTTCTTGTTACTGGCTCACTTTTCTCTCTTTACTCTCTGTAGCAGAGTGGAGAACAGATCTGTCTCACTTCTGTCTAGGACAGTGCTGTCTGTCTTATAAATAAAGCAACTGCTTTGTAACTAGACAAATTGAAGTAAACGGAACCAAGGAAAGTGTCAGAGACACGGATCTGAGATTCAAGGGAAGAGAAAGGAGCAGGGTTGACCCGTGTCGTCCACAGTTTTCTTGAGTATAGCTTTTGGCCTCTTGATTTTCTCTCAGGACACTTGTTTGAGAACTTTTCATCCTTGGGTCCCAGAGTGTAGGTCAAACAGAAGCAAAGAGCGAGGTTGAAGGAGTCAGGACTGTGGCTCTTTAAGAGAATGTCTGTGTAATGGCCGTGGCAGCCACGGGGCTCCTGACTTCTCTCCACTTCTTCATCTTCCTCAATTCCGGTTTACCTGAAAGGAACACTAGGGAGACTACATGGCTCAGGCCCATGGATACTTGTGATTAGACAGTACATGCTAAGGTGAAGAGGAAGGCAGAAGCAAGAGTCTGTTTTACTAGTGGTCTTTTCCAATCAACACGGAGAAAAGATTTGAGTTTTGGTTTTCTGCATCCCAGAAGGAACTGTGTAAGTCGCATGCTGGGCGTGATACACACTTATCGATTCTATTGATTGACCTTTCCATTTTTCTTGCTGCTGAAGTTCAGTTAAAATCCCATATTGAATCTGCTCTGTTCTGATTGGTGTAGAAGGAGAGACAGGAGAATGTCCTTTGAGATTGCTATTGTTGGGGATACTCATGGGGAGCCTGAACCTCTGGTTTCAGAGGCTAAGAAGGAACATCTATCTGCCTTGCAAACTGGTGTTTTCCATTCTGGATGGCAAGGGAAGTTATGATGGGGTCAAATCACACATGGCCCAGGAAACCAGAGGGCAGCATACATATCTTGGGTTATTTTTTCTTGGCAACCCAGTTATTTTAGAAAAATTTGTGTGGGCTCTTGTTAGACAGCTGGTAAAAATAGCAAGTGTCACATGCCAATATTTTTTAATTAAGCATTTACATCATATTTTATACTTCCAAAGCACTCAGATTTGCTTGTCAGGGATGTTGCTTTGTGAACTGTATTTATGACAGTATTTTGACTTTACCTTGGGAGAAGGGGGTGGCGAGGAAAGAGCTTTCAGGTGTCAGGGAGTGAGGACTGGAGGCTGATCCTGGGCCCTGGTTCCTGTCAGTACTTGTTTGGTTCTGTTTCTATGAGTAGAAGAGAATTATAACATCTGGAGAGAGATAAGGTTTTTGAGAAATTAACTTAATCGAGGAACAACTGCAAAAAAAAAAAGAGGCTTATTTGCTCTAAAACCAAACAAAAGCACTTTCCTCTCAAGTCTGACCACCTGAGTTCAATCTCTGGAAACCATAACAAGCCAGATGTGGTGGCTCACAACTGTAATGCCATAACTGCCTTGGTGTGATGGACATTGAAGAGAAGAGAATTGTCTGGGAGCTAGGAGGATGCGGACAGATGCTGCCTGGGAAGGCAGAAGGAGAATTAACCCCTGAAATTGAAAACGGTGTTCTAAAATCTACACACCTACCATGGCATGGTGTACACACACACACACACACACACACACACACACACACACACACACCCCAAGTCAACTTAATTAAAAATTAAAAAAAAATCTCTTAAAGAGGAGAGTCTATATTTGTTTTAAAATAAAACATATTAAATGGGAGTTAAGAGGCTTCTCAAATGCAGGCATCCTGGGGGAGATGCTAAAGAGAGAAATACTTGTACAAGACTGTAATCATTAACATCCTGCCATAGAGGAGGTAGGACCTGAGAGGACCCATCCTCCATGATGATCTTTAGTTAATTGTTGCTGGGGACAGGGGTGGGGGTTGGGCGTTGGAGAGGGGGTGGGTCCTGGTCCTCTTAGTGGTGTAGCCACTGGTCCAGTGTTCATGCCATACACATACCAAGCCAGGCAACTTAGAGAACTTGTGATCAGGGATGCAGATGTCTTTCTTCCTGGAACCTAATGGAATATTCTGGGACACTTTTGAACTGTTGTTTCTTTTATTGTTTTCTATCTAGCTTACCATAGTAGTCCCCTGACCAGAAAGTTTCTTCCTTTAGGCCTCTGCATTTGGAAATTACTGTATTTTAGAACAAGCTGTCATTCTTACAGTTTAAAAAACTCCCTATATTTTCTAGTGCCCCAGACCGCTTACATCATTGAAATAACAGAAAAACATAGCCCCAGACTTTGGCTATTAGTAATTTGTATCATATCATTGATCAAGGCATTTTCCAAATTACTGTGGTTGATTTCATCTGGGTAGTTTTCTATTTTTAATTTTCTTTTCTTAAAAAATAGTGTTTTTATTAGAGCTGGAGAGATAGTTCAGCGGTTAGGAATACTAGCTGCTCCCCCGCACATTCCCCCACCCCCACCAAGCACCAGTGTTTGGTTCCTAGCATTGTATGTATGGTAACTCAAAACCAAACGAGTAACCCATATAGTAACTCCATTTCCAAGGGATCTGATGTCTTCCTCCGGCCTCTGCAGGCAACAGGACACACATGTGGCACACAGACATGGATGCAAGCATAACTCATAAAATAAAAATTAAGAATGTTTTTCATTAGCACATATTGGTCAAACATCACAATGGGTTTTATTGTATTTTCACACACCTATATAGTGTATTTCAATCATATTCACCATACTACCCTGTGCACTCTTACTGGTCCTCTTCCTCTTCCTCCTCCTCATTCTGTCTTCCAACAACAATTAACTAAAGATCATCATGGAGGATGGGTCCTCTCAGGTCCTACCTCCTCCATGGCAGATGTTGATGAATACAGTCTTGTACAAGTATTCACAGGCCCTGTGCTAGCCTCACTTATTTTTTTTTTAGTAAACTTTATTCATTTGATCAACTAATTGGTTGCAATTCATTGAGATCCCACAGTGGTTATAATTTTGGGTTAGGAACTGAAAGGTTTTCCTATAGGCCTCAGGCTGTAGAGTTCAGAATGTGTCTAACAGACTTGAATGCTGTCAGACAAGTTTCTGAGGGTGTTACATTGTAAAATGAATTAACTATGGAGTCTTCTTATAACTCAATGCAGTACTCACCCCATTTCTCTCTCTCAATTCCGGCAGATGCTGTAGTTACCACTGGAAAATCAGGAGCAAGGTCAAGTCTGGAGAAACTGTACTGGAAGCAGATTCTGGCATTGGTGGTGATCTCTGTGACTGGGAGCAACCATTAAGATGGTCAAAGGTGTTTAGGACACTGTCTATACATTCACTATAATCTTACAGTCTTAGTGACCTTTCTTATTGCTGTGATAAAATTCCCTGAGAAGGGCAACATGAGGCAGAAGGGGCCTGTGTGTACTCACAGTTTAAAGGTCATCAAGGTCATCATGGCAGATGGATCATGTTAGCAGGAGCTTGGAGGGGGGCATCACATTCCATCTTCAGAAAGGAAGCTGAGAAGGATGGAAGTCGTGGGTCAGCTCAGGTTCTCCTTGCATCTGTCTAGCAGTTAGGATGGATCTGTACATCTTACACAGCCTCTCTAACCTAATCTAGACAATCCCTCAGAGGCTAGCCTAGTGGATTGTCAGCTTAGGTGGGTCTAAGTGAACAAGAACCATCAACTGTCACACTTACAAATGGAAACACGAGGTGGTGGTTGTGCTTCTAATTTTATGATTTAGAAGGCCAAGCTTCCAAGAAGTGTGTCTTCCTTTTTAAATCCGAGGATTGGAAGAAGAGCGCATGTTCTCTGCAGCACACATCTGCCCACTTGTGATGCTATCCCCACTTTTGTCAGGATTCCGAAGTTTTATGAAAGAAACAGAAGATAGTTTTTGTTTTCCTGGTATCTTCTCTTAGCCTCTAAGTCCTCTTATCTGGACCAAATAAAGTGACTAGAGGAGTGTGATTGGATCTGATGCTTGAGTGTGTGTGTGTGTGTGTGTGTGTGAAAGAGAGAGAGAGAGAGAGAGAGAGAGAGAGAGAGAGAGAGAGAGAGAGAGAGAGAGAGAGAGAGGCAGATGCCAGAGTCTTACATGGCTACCTTATTGACCACTTGGGGGTGAGTGTCCTTATTTTTCCTCAATGAGGCCATGTTTCTTTCTTTCCATTATTCCAGTGTTGGTGCTGGAACCACCGGCTAGTGCAATAGGCTCCTATAATTCAGCCACAAACCCACTTGTCAATGTTGTTCTGAACATCTGGTGTACAGCCCTTCAGAGGCTGCATCTTGTCCTCTAGGATTATGACACTGATATAAAGATCTCCGAGCTGGGAGAACTCTGGGGAACCCTCAGAGCACAGAAACCTTACTAACAGCCGGGTCTGAATGATCCCCAATGGCTGCGAAGATTATATACCTGCCTCTCCATTCCAAGGTGACCTAGGTTTGGAGAGTTGCATGAGAAATGAACATGCTAATAAAGGTAAAATATACACCAACAACCAGCCAAAGCAGACTGTAGGCAACACAGTCTGGTGTGCAATCTCTTCACTCTTTTCTTCCAAGCCCCAAACCTTCTATTAGCTTAAAATGACAAGTTAAAAGTGTTAATTTACAAAAGCAATTTTGAATTTCTATCTTCAATTGCTTAGCCCACCCCTAGGATGCTCTGTGCATCATTATTAATACTCAGATACCTGAGATGAAACCCCTTCTCTTTCCCATGGATCTTCTTTGCTCTGTTAATGTTACTGCCTGAGTGTTATACTGTCTTGTTGCTGTTTGTTTCTCGTGGAATGCTGTCAGACAAACGTGTTGTCCATGAAGAGGTCTTACCTGTTAGACACTTTGTAGATTCTTGGCACTGGTGTGTGTGTGTGTGTGTGTGTGTGTGTGTGTGTGTATGTGATCTGTTAATAAAGAACATCTGGTCTCAGTTTCTACACTCGACAACAGAGCAGTTAATTGATTTGAGAAAAGCAAGTTCACCTAGAAAACCATCTGTTTGGGAACAAAATTCCTCCGACTCCAGGCATGGGGTTTTGTTGGTCCTGCACCACTTTTTCCTGTGATCTCCAAGTTGCAGCTTGAAGTGTGGGATGCATAACGTTCAGTGAGGGATGGAAAGGGACTGCAGTGACAAACAGGTGCATCTGTACACACCTGCGACTACAGTCTGTGAATCAGCTCACTCTTGTTAAATCCTGGTGAGTGCAGTGAGCTTAAAAGATCCAGTTTGCTCAGTTTCTGTGGTGGTTTGAATAAGAATGTTCTCCATGAACTCATGTACTTGAACACTTGGTCTCTAGTTGGTGATGCTGTTTGGGGAGGTCTTGGAGGTGTGGTTATGTTGGAGGACATATGTCACTGCGAGTAGACTCTTGAGTTTTTAAAGCCTTGCAACATTCCTGGGACTGACTCTCTCTCTCTCTCTCTCTCTCTCTCTCTCTCTCTCTCTCTCTCTCTCTCTCTCTCTCCTTCTTGCTCATGATTCGACACATGAGCTCTCAATTTTGTGCTCTATCTGGCATCCTGCTATACCTCCCTGTTGTGGCAAACTCTTACTCCAGGACCATAAACCCAAAGAAACTCTTTCCTCTTTAAGTTGCCTTGGTCATGGTGTTTTATTACAGTGACAGAAAAATCATGAATCAAGTTTTGTTTCTGCTGTATGTAGAAGGCCCTATCCATCAGTTAAATGTGTTGCTAGATCTGACCTTTGCCAGGCAGTGCTGAGAGCTGAATATGGGACTTGAACATGCTTGCGTATCAGCCTTGGGGAATTCAAAGTCGGTTTTACATTCTTCTCCATCAAAACTCATTAAACAAAGACACATCTGAGCTAATAAAAGGCCAAATGTATTCAACCGAAAATGAGAATTAAGAGCTGGAAGGAGTTTTAATAGATATCATCCGATCCAAACCTGCATAGTCACAGAAGAGGGAAGTGGGACCCAGCAAAGTCTTGGCCTTCTAAAGTCACTTCACTTCTTCAGTGTGAACCTGAGCTGTGAGTCATGGTTTCCGTCTCCTGACCAGGATCCTTAAAGTCAGTGGAGGAAATAGCTGAATATTTTCCTGCAGAAACTGAGAAGTCACACGACCAACTTCACACAAAACAACTGCAACCAACACCACAAGCCACTGTAAAACAATACACCCTGACCACTGTGGGGCAGAGTTGGTGTTGGGGCAGTTGTCAGAATTTTTGTTTTAATTTTGATGTTCATCAGCAAATTCTGAAGTGCAGTCTATATGGAGAGCAACTGTTTAAGGATCTGTGAGGGCATGGCTGAGACAACTCTTAGCTTCTGAGGTGTCTCTGTAGTTGGAGCAGGGTAGGAGGTATGCCTCTCTGGGCAGAATGTTTTCATGATAGCTTTAATAATACATCTCAAAGTCAGATGGAGTACCTGACATGTTCATCTCCCCAGTCTCTTCCATGGTTATAATTTTGTATTTAATTGCAGATTATGACTTGGAATTAAGTTAGTTCTTATTTATATTTCTGTATTATATCTCAGTTTTAATACCAGACTTAATTGGATTTCAAGAATAATGTTTATTCTGTTTTCCAAATAGGCTTACTCTTTGATTTAATTATGTCATCAGAAAGTTAGTTGGCTTTGCCTAAATATATTCCTATAATTAGAAAATAAAATAAAAGTGAACCAGTGTCTCCAAACTACAAAAAGAGCAAATGCTAAACACAGCAGAAAACATCCGTTTCCTTCACCCAGTCTGTCCTGGCGCAGTTATTTTGATTAATTCAGGCAGCTAAAGCCCAGTGCGATAAGCTGAGGGAATCACAAATGACAGACTTCTCAAAAAGTCTGGAGGTCAGGATGTCCGAGATCAAGTGTCTGGTGAGGGCTGCAGGATCCTTACCCAGTGGAAACAGAGAGAGCTCTTGGAGGTCTCCTTTAAAAGGATACAAATTCAGGAGCTCTGCTGTCTCACGGCTCACACCACAATGTCATATTGGGGGTTAGAACTTCAACATGCATTTGTGGAGTGGGGAGAGATTCAAACATTCAGTGTACAACATTATCTCAGTTGTGTGTGGGCACACACACACACACACACACAGAGAGACACAAGTAGGAAAGAAGGCTATCTGAAATACTGTTTCCTAGATGCTATACAAACACCTTGGTTTTTGAGACAAGTGCTCTCACTGGTCTGGAATTTGCTAATTAGGCTAGATTGGCTGGCAAATGAGAGCCAGAGACTTGCTTGTCTCTATTTTCCCATCACTTGGATGACAATGTCCACAGACTACGATATCTGGCAGTTTTTTTGAAAGAGAGTTATAGGGATCAACTCCAGTTCTCACAATTGCAAGGTAAGCGCTTTGCCAACTTGATTCCCTAATGTCTCTTCTTGTCTTGTAGATGGAGAATGAGCTGGAGTTTGGGGGGGGGCAAGGTAATGATGATCAATGGCTTTCTCAGGGTCTGTCTCAAGTATGTAAGGGATGAATGCCCTGGGTACCAATAGCACCTGGGTCTCTCTCAGCTCACACTCAGCACCTGTTGATGGTCCATATTTCAGACTGTAACCTGCTGCCTCATTCATTTCCATAGCTTACATGACTTTATTAATCTATCACAAAGGAAAGCCAGGGCCAAAGCAGTTATCCACGGGCAGCTGCAACGTAGAAATAAACACCCGAATGATAAATCTAAGCATCCGCAGAGCTGGCTTCATTAGTTTCTAGGTTAATTGCATGTCTCACAATTAAGTCTAATTGACTTGTTTCAGGCAAAGCCAGCCTGTGAGCTCGACTGTAAATCTGTCCTATTCAAAATTCTGCAAGCTGGGAGTCCTGAGCGACAGTTTGTGAAGTTGAGGACAGATCCAACAATTCATTGGTGATATCTGAAAGTGCACCGTGAAAGGTTTTGAAGTGTGCTACATGAATACCGTTCTTCAATGAGCCTTAAGATCATACTGATGGTAGGTGTTACTTAAGGAAAACAAGATGGGGTTTGTAAATGAGGTAAATGACTGAATAAAACCAGAATGCGGAGACAGATACTCTGCCCACTCTGGTTTAATCAGTGACTGCTGGGACTAAAGTAGTTGGGAAAGTGAGAGATCTCAGAGCCCTTTAGGATTCTAGCCACTAACCAGAAACCCTATAAAATAGGACTCTTCTAACATACATACACACACACACACACACACACACACACACACACACACACATATACATATGCATATATACACATACATATATATATGTATACACATACATATATACATATATATATCTTCTAATGTGTGTGTGTGCGCATGCGTGCACACGTGCATGTGTGTGTATGCTAATGCTTCCTTATGTATGTGAGAAAGGAGGCCAGAATCTGACATGGAGTGTTCTCCTCTATTTTGTTCTACCTTATTTTCTGAAAGAGGATTTTCCCAAAACTAGATTGGCTGGCCAGTAAGCCCTGGAGATCTGCCTGTCTCCCACTTTGACCAGTGCTTGGGTTGTAGATACACACAAGTATATCTGGATTTCACCTGGGTGTTAGGGATACAAACCAAGGTCCTCATGTGAACACAACACTCTCTTTACCAACTGAGCTACCTCCCCAGCACACCTACTTGTAAGATGTTGAAAACACATTCTATACAAGCTTTCTTTCCGTGGGTGTGTCAGAGGTACTGTTTTGTTTGTTTATTATGAACTGGTAGAGTGTCCTGGTTTGTTTTTGTCAACTCAACATAAGCTTAGACATATCTGGGAAGAGGAAATCTTAACTGAGAGCGAACCTTTGTAGGTTGGCCTACAGTACTGGTGAGAGAGAGATCCCCTCCCTTCCCCTCTGTCCTCATCACTGGCAGCAAGAGAGATGGCCCCTGCAGGGTCATGAGAGCAAGAGAACATGCCCTGCCCCTCACCTGCTGCAGCACTCAGGAGAGCTGGCCCTGCCTCTTATTGGTTGTGTGTGGAGTTGGTGAGAGACAGATAACCTCCCTTTTGCCCTCACACAGGCATGGGCCAGAGAGCTGGCCCTGGTGGTGTCATGTGAGTAGGAGAGCCAGAGAGGAGCCCTACACCTCACGTGGGCAGCATGGTAGTCGAGCTGACTGTGATGTTGGGGGAATGGGTGAGGTGGCCCTAAGGGTGGGGATGTGAGAGAGATGGCCTTGAAACTGGTCTGCCATGCAGCAGTGTGGAAGAGGGAGAAGTACATTCCCCTAGTCTCACCCCTCACCACTCACAGCAGGTGGGAGAGCTGGCCCTGGGGTCATGAGAAAAGAGGTGACCCCGACCCTCACCTGGTGCAGCACTTGAGAGAGCAGGTTCCGCATCCTGCCTGGGCAGTAGAACTGGCCTAGATGTGGTGGTAGCAGCTCTGAGCCCACGAGTGCTGTAGAGCCGGCCCTTTCTCTTGTCTGATGGGCAGTGGTGAGGATTTGGGAGAAATGTCCTCCTCCCCTCCCTTGTCTCTTGACACCTATGGCAGGTGGAGAGCTGGCCCTGGGGTCACGAGAGTGGGGGAACTGACCATGTCCCTTACCAGCTGCAATACTCAGAGAGTGGGTCATGCACTTTGCCTGAGCAGTGGGATAGAGCTGGCCCTGGTTGCTGGAGTTGCTGGTGACCAGCTCAGATACCTTTCAGGTCCAGATCTAGGGCTTTGAATTTGCCCACCCCAACATCTGCCCTGAGGATGAACTGCTGAAATGCATGAGAGGGCCAGTCCTGCAGATCCACAGCTGTAGGATCTCCATGACACAGGGCAGCCAGGGGATGTCTAAGAGGAGTCCAGGTGAAGTTTCAGGATTGATGGAATGGTGGAAGCCAGAGGTCTTGCACCAGACTAATGGTTGTTGCAATGAACATTCGAGGCAGAGAGATATGGACAAAGGGGTGTAATGTGGGATGCACTGTATGTGACATATTACAGATTCTACAGCAAGAATTTTTTCTCTGTTGTGGGGGAGATTGCAAGGTAGCAGGTAGGTGTGAGGGGAGGGGAAGATGAGTGGGATTGGGTGCATGATGTGGAATTCACAAAGAACTAATGAAAAAGTTTTTAAAAACCCAAAATGGCCTATAGGCCCGTCTATGTGAGACTTTCTTTTCCTTTCTTTTTTTTTTTTTTAAATTATTTATTTATTTTAGGTATATGAGTACACTGTAGCTGTCCTCAGACACACCAGGAGAGAGCATCAGATCCCTTTACAGATGGTTGTGAGCCACCATGTGGTTGCTGGGAATTGAACTCAGGACCTCTGGAAGAGCAGTCAGTGCTCTTAACCTCTGAGTTATCTCTTCAGCCCCGTATGGCAGACTTTCTTAACTGACGATTTATGTGGGAGAGCTCAGCTCACCGTGGGTGGAGGCACCCCTGGAAAGGTGGAAGCAGACTGAGGGAGCCACGGGGACAAGTCCATACGCAGTGTTCTTGCATGACCTCTGCTTCAGTTCCTGCCTCCAGGTTCCTTCCATGAATTCCAGCTCTGATGTCCTTGAGCAATGGAGTGTGATCTGAGAGTTTTAAGATTGAACAAACCTTTCTTCCCCAAGTCACTTTTGGTCATGGTGTTTTATCACAGCTGTAGAAACCTAACTAAGACATGGAGGTGGGGTAGGGAAGAATGTGGGGTGGGAATTTTACTTTGAAAGGAAAAAAAAACCCTAGATGATTTTGTTAACTGCACTTTCTACAGCATAGCAGTTCCCAGGTTATGAGTACAGGTCACACCCCACTGGCGACTCAGCACCCTGACTTTGTTGGTCCTGTCCTATGGCTGGAGGATGGTCAGGAAATCTATCCCAAAAAATCTATCCCAAAAAAAAATCTATCCCAAAAGCTAGGGAGGTGAAGGCAGAGAAGGAAGCCGATGCTACTGGGGTGGAGCGAAGCGGAGCAACTCTGTGAGAGCAGTCGGTACGGAGAGGGAAGAGAGGGAAGAGAGGGAAGAGAGGGAAGAGAGGGAAGAGTGCTTGCCGCACAAGCATGAGGGTGTGAGTTCGAATCCTCAGAACTCAGGGCGAGCATTTGTAATCCAAGGTTCGCACAAGGAAGTGGGAGGCAGAGGGAGGAGAAGCCCTGGAAATGAGCCAGCAAGCCTGGTGCGCTAAGTGGGGGAAATAACAAAGAAGACCAATCCCAGACAGGTAAAAGTGAGGCTCTCCCCTGACTCCATAATTACACTGTAGCATGTTCACTCGAGCATGCGTGCGCACGTGCACACACACACACACACATATACATACACACACATACACATACACACACACAGAGAGAAGCATGCAGACATACACACACACAAGCAAGCATGTACACATACACACACTCAAGCATGCACACACACAGAGAGAAGCATGCACACATACACACACACACACACACACACACACGCAAGCAAAAATTCACACATATGCACACAAGCATGCACACATGCACACACACACATGCATGCACTCACACGTTAAAAGGTGAAGCTAGATTACTGTTTATTTTGTTACTCTGTTCACAAAGCCTCCCAGAGGCTTGTCTGCATAGACTGTCCACACAATATTTACTGCACATGCTGTTCGCGCCAAGCACAGGATCTAGACACTGAAGAGAAAGGGTGAACAAAACAAATGCTTGTTAACTTGCAGTTCCCCGGAGCTTGCTTTCCTGCAGAGAGAATGCTTTAGAGAGCCCTGCCAGGCTTGCAGCTGGTTCAGAACTCAGATCACATTGAGAACGTCCGGCTGCAGTCAAAGGAGCTACTGATTAAGTTAGCCCGACAGCACCAGCCCAAGGGACCCAGCAGTCAGAAATGTGAGGCTGGGAGACTTAACTGTGCCACTTAGTTCAGAGAGCCTTATTTCATAGTTAGCAAGGCTAGTTTGTCTGTTTTGCTCAGGGCCAAGGAAATTAAGACAAGTATGCAGAGAGCTCCCCCTGCTGGGAAGATGCCATTGTTACATAATAAAGCCCGGTAGAGAGGGGCACCTCAATGAAATTAGCAGTCACTCCATTAGCTTTTTAAAATTTATGGTACTATAGATGTTCACACTAGGTCTTGCACATAGAAGAAAAATACCCCTGCATTAATCTATTTTGCTCCCTTTAATATATATGTGTATGCATGTATGCATGTATAACACACACACACACACACACACACACACACACACACACACACACACACACACGGTCTGATTTATGCAGACGTCAGCTCTAAAAGCATTCCTTGTTAATGCTCAGCATATGCTGTGTGCTGACTAGTTTTATGTCGGCTTCACTCAAGATATAGTAATCAGAGAGAAGAGAGCCTTAGGTGAGAAAATGCTCCCAGAAGATCAGACTGAACCCAAGGTTGTAGGGCATTTTCTTAATCAGTGATTGATAGGAGAGAGTCCAGCCCGCTATGCGCTAGTGGTCCTGGGTTCTACAAGAAAGCGGGCTGAGAAAGCCACGAGGACCAAGCTTGTAAGCAGCATCCCTCCATGGCCTCTGTATCAGCTCCTGCCTCTAGATTCCTACCCTGCTTGCATTCCTGTCCTGACTTTCTTCAGTATGAAACAGTGATATGAAAGTGATATGTAAGTCAAGAAAAAAAACCCTTTGTGTTTCCTTCATAAGGTGCTTTTGGTCACAGTGTTTCATCACAGTAATAATAATCCCAACTAAGACAGCTGGCATGGGCCGGGATCACAGCATGGGTTCTCACCTGGCAGGTGTCATGTGTAATTGGGATGTCTAATCACAGACCTACAGAAGCTGCTGGGCAATGAGTTCCATGTGGTCTTCTTTTTGTCTTTTTCTACTTTGCATCTCTCTCTCTCTCTCTCTCTCTCTCTCTCTCTCTCTCTCTCTCTCTCTCTCTCTCTCTCTCCCTCCTCTCTCTCTGTCTCTGTCTCTCTCTCCTCTCCCCCCTCCCTCTCCAAAGGCTCTGATCCTGGCTTCTCACAGAATGCAGCAGTGTTTTGCCGGGTGGGCCCTTTTCAGTTACTAGCTGAATCTCCCTCTCCTCTTCTCTCCTCTCCTCTCCTCTCCTCTCCTCTCCCCTCCTCTCCTCTCCTCTCCTCTCCTCTCCTCTCCTCTCCCCTCCTCTCTCCTCTCCTCCCCTCCCCTCCCCCCCCCCCGTCTCTGCAGTCACCCTTCCCTGAATGTGTACCCTGGTCCTCTCTTAAGCAATAAATTTAAGAGCAGACACTGACTCTAATGGAGAGACAGATGTGTAGACAGGAGCTTTCTAGACCATAATGCATTAGAAATGCTTCAATTTTGGCTGTTTTACTTTCATTAGAGGGCAGGGATGGTATTACGTTTACTATCTGGTTATTATTATTATATATTTACTTTATTTACATTTCAAATGGTATCTCCTTTATGCGTTACCCCTCCGAAAACTCCCTATCCCATCCCCCTGCTCACCCCTCCCCCCCAATTTCCTGACTTGCATTCCCCTATTCTGAGGAGTCGAGCCTTCACAGGACCAATGATCTCTCCTCTCATTGATGTCTGAAATGGTCATCCTCTGCTACATATGTAGCTGGAGCCATGTGTCCCTCCATGTGTACTCTGGTTGGTGGTTTAGTCCCTGGGAGCTCTGGGAGTACTGGTTGGTACGTATTATTGTTCCTCCTGCAGGGCTGCAAACCTCTTCAGCTCCTTGGGTCCTCTATCTAGCTGCTCCATTGGGGGCCCTATGCTCATTCTATTGGTTAGCTGTGAGTCATGGGTGTTTTGATCCACTTTCCACTAAGGATCAAAGTATCCATACTTTGGTCTTCCTTTATGTGAGTTGTATCTTGGGTATTCCTAGCTTTTGGGCTAATATCCACTTATCAGTGAGTGCATACTGTGTGTGTTCTTTTGTGATTGGGTTACCTCACTCAGGATGATATTTTCTAGCTCTATCCATTTGCCTAAGAATTTCATGAATTCATTGTTTTTAAAAGCTGAGTAGTACTCCATTGTGCAAATGTACCACATTTTCTGTATCCATTTCTCTGTTGAGGGACATCTGGGTTCTTTCCATCTTCTGGCTATTATAAATAAGGCTGCTATGAACAAAGTGGAGCACGTATCCTTATTACATGTTGGAGCATCTTCTGGGTATATGCCCAGGAGTGATATAGCTGGGTCTTCAGGTAGTGCTATGTCTAATTTTCTGAGGAACTGCCAAACTGATTTCCAGAGTGGTTTTTACCAGCTTTCAGTCCCACCAGCAATGGAGGAGTGTTCCTCTTTCTCCACATCCTCTCTAGTATTTGCTGTCCCCTCAGTTTTTGATCTTGGCTATTCTGACTGGTGTGAGGTGGTGTCAGGGTTGTTTTGATTTGCTTTTCCCAGATGATTAAGGATGTTTAACATTTCTTTAGGTGTTTCTCAGCCATCCAGTATTCCTCAGTTGAGAATTCTTTGTTTAGCTCTGAACCCCATGTTTTAATAGGGTTATTTGGTTCTCTGGAGTCTAACTTTTTGAGTTCTTTGTATATATTGGATATTAGCCCTCTATCAGATATAGGATTGGTAAATATCTTTTCCAAATCTGTTGGTTGCCCTTTTGTCCTATTGACAGCATCCTTTGCCTTACAGAAGCTTTGCAATTTTATGAGGTCCCATTTGTCAATTCTTGATCTTAGAGCATAAGCTATTGGTGTTCTATTCAGGAAATTTTACTCTGTGCTCATGTGCTCCAGTTTCTTTCCCACTTTCTCTTCTATTAGATTCAGTGTATCTGGTTTTATGTGGAGGTCCTTGATCCACTTGGACTTGAGCTTTGTACAGGGATATAAGAATGAATCGATTTGTATCCTTCTATATGTTGACTGCCAGTTGACCCAGCACCATTAATTGAAAATGCTGTCTTTTGTCCACTGGATGGTTTTAGCTCCTTTGTCGAAGATCAAGTGACCATAGGTGTGAGGGTTCACTTCTGGGTCTTCAATTCTATTCCATTGATCTGCCTGCCTGTCACTGTACCATCACCATGCAGTTTTTATCACTATTTCTTTGTAGGATAGCTTGAGGTCAGGGATGGTAATTACGCCAGAAGTTCTTTTACTATTGAGAAGTTTTCGCTATCCTGGCATTTTGTTATTCCAGATAAATTTCGAAATTGCTCTTTCTAACTCTATGAAGAATTGAGTTGGAATTTGGATGGGGATTGCATTGAATCTGTAGATTGCTTTAGGCCAGATGGCCATTTTTACCATATTAACCCTGCTAATCCATGAGCATGGGAGATCTATCTTCTGAGATCTTCTTCAATTTCTTTCTTCAGAGATGTATGTTCTTGTCATACAGATTTTCCACTTGCTTGGTTAGAGTCACAACAAGGTATTTTATATTATTTGTGACTATTGTGAAGGGTGTCGTTTCCCCAATTTCTTTCTCAGCCTCTTTATCCTTTGAGTATAGGAAGGCTACTGATTTGTTTGAGTTAATTTTATATTCAGCTACTTTGCTGAAGTTATCAGGTTTAGGACTTCTCTGGTGGAATTTTTGGGGTCACTTAAGTATACTATCATAACATCTGCAAATAGTGATACTTTACTTCTTCCTTTCCAATTTGAATCCCTTTGACCTCCTTTTGTTGTCTAATTGCTCTGACTAGGACTTGGAGTACTATATTGAACAGGTAGGGAGAGAGTGGACAGCCTTGTCTATTCTCTGATTTCAGTGGGATTGCTTCAAGTTTCTCTCCATTTAGTTTGATGTTGACTACTGGTTTGTTGTATATTGCTTTTACTATGTTTAGGTATGGGCCTTGAAATCCTGATATTTCCAAAACTTTTATCATGAAGAGGTGTTGAATTTTGTCAAATGCTTTCTCAGCATCTAATGAAATGACCATGTGGTTTTTTTTTCCTTTGAGTTTGTTTATGTTGTGGATTACATTGATGGATTTCCGTATATTGAACCATCCCTGCATTCCTGGGATGAAGCCTACTTGATCATGGTGGATGATTGTTTTGATGTGTTCTTAGATTCAGTTGGCAAGAATTTTATTGAGTATTTTTGCATTGATATTTATAAGGGAAAATGGTCTAAAGTTCTCTTTCTTTGTTGGGTCTTTGTGTGGTTTAGATATCAGAGTAATTGTGGCCTTGTAAAACGAATTGGGTAGTGTTCCATCTGTTTCTACTTTGTAGAATAGTTTGGAGAGTATTGGTATTAGGTTTTCTTTGAAAGTCTGATAGAACTCTGCATTAAACCCATCTGGTCCTGGGCTTTTTTTGGTTGGGAGACTATTAATGATTGCTTCTATTTCTTTAGGGGTTATGGGATTGTTTAGATCATTTATCTGATCCTGATTTAACTTTGGTACCTGGTATCTATCTAGAAAATTGTCCATTTCATCGAGATTTTCCACTTTTGTTGAGTATAGGCTTTTGTAGTAGGATTTGATGATTTTTTTTTTTTAGATTTCCTCAGTATCTGTTGTTATATCTCCCTTTTCATTTCTGATTTTGTTGATTTGGATACTTTCTCTGTGCCCTCTGGTTAGTTTGGCTAAGGGTTTATCTATCTTGTTGGTTCTTTCAAAGAACAAGCTCCTGGTTTGGTTGATTCTTTTTATAGTTCTTTTTGTTTCTACTTGGTTGATTTTAGTCCTGAGTTTGATTATTTCCTGCCGTCTACTCTTCTCGGGTTTATTTGCTTCTTTTTGTTCTAGAGCCTTCAGCTGTGCTGTTAAGCTGTTAGTGTACGCTCTTTCCAGTTTCTTTTTCTTTTTTTTTTATTTTCTAAGTTTTTTTTATTTACATTCCAAATCATTTCCCCTTTCCCGTTTCCTCCTTCCCCAAAAGTCCCATAAGCCCCCTTCCCTCCCTCTTTTCTCCATTCAACCCACTCTCTCTTCTCTGTCCTGGCATTCCCCTACATCCAGTCTTTCCAGGACCAGGGGTCTCTCCTTCCATCTTTTTAGAAATCTATTGCTATGCGAATTGTGTCTAGGGTATTCCGAGATTCTGGGTTAATATCCCCTTATCAGTGACTGCATACCATGTGTGTTCTTTTGTGATTGGGTTACCTCACTAAGGATGATATTTTCAAGTTCTGACCATTTGCCTAGGAATTTCGTGAATTCATTGTTTTTAATTGCAGAGTAGTATTCCATTGTGTAGATATACCACATCTTCTGAATCCATTCCTCCGTTGAGGGACATCTGGGTTCTTTCCAACTTCTGGCTATTATAAATAAGGCTGCTATGAACATAGTGGAGCATGTGTCCTTATTGCATGCAGGTAAAGCCTCTGGGTATATGCCCAGGAGTGGTATAGCCGGATCCTCCGGGAGTGTCATGCCCAGTTTTCTGAGGAACCGGCAGACTGCTTTCCAGAGTGGTTGTACCAGCTTGCAATTCCACCAGCAGTGGAGGAGTGTTCCTCTTTCTCCACATCCTCGCCAACAACTGCTGTCTCCTGTGTTTTTGATCTTAGCCATCCTGACTGGTGTGAGATGGAATTTCAGGGTTGTTTTGATTTGCATTTCCCTAATGACTAAGGATGATGAACATCTCTTTAGGTGCTTCTCAGCCATTAGATATTCTTCAGGTGAGAACTCTTTGTTTAGCTCTGTACCCCATTTTTTAATAGGGTTACTTGCCTCTCTGGAGTTTAACTTCTTGAGTTCTTTGTATATATTGGATATTAGCCCTCTGTCGAATGTAGGGTTGGTAAAGATCATTTCCCAGTTAGTCACTATTTGCAGACGATATGATAGTATACTTAAGCGACCCAAAGAACTCCACCAGAGAACTCCTACAGCTGATAAATGACTTCAGCAAAGTGGCCGGATATAAAATCAACTCAAGCAAGTCAGTAGCCTTCCTATACTCAAAGGATAAGCAGGCTGAGAAAGAAGTAAGAGAAATGATACCCTTCACGATAGCCGCAAACCATATAAAGTATCTTGGCATGACTCTAACCAAACAAGTGAAAGATCTGTATGACAAGAACTTCAAGTCTCTGAAGAAAGAAATTGAAGAAGACCTCAGAAGATGGAAAAATCTGCCATGCTCATGGATTGGCAGGATTAATATAGTAAAAATGACCATCTTACCAAAAGTAATATACAGATTCAATGCAATCCCCATCAAAATCCCAACTCAATTCTTCATAGAGTTAGAAAGAGCAATTCAAAAATTCATCTGGAATAACAGAAAACCCAGAATAGCTAAAACTATTCTCAAGAGTAAAAGAACCTCTGGGTGAATCAGTATCGCGGACCTCAAGCTGTACTACAGAGCAATAGTGTTAAAAACTGCATGGTATTGGTACAGTGACAGGCATGTAGATCAATGGAACAGAATTGAAGACCCAGAAATGAATCCACACTCCTATGGTCACTTGATCTTTGACAAAGGAGCTAAAACCATCCAGTGGAAAAAAGATAGTCTTTTCAACAAATGGTGCTGGCTCAACTTGAGGTCAACATGCAGAAGAATGCAAATTGACCCATCCTTATCTCCTTGCACTAAGCTCAATTCCAAGTGGATCAAGGACCTCCACATAAAACCAGACACACTGAAACTAATAGAAAGGAAACTAGGGAAGAACCTTGAACATATGGCACAGGTGAGAATTTCCTGAACAGAACTCCAATAGCTTATGCTCTAAGATCAAGAATAGACAAATGGGACCTCATTAAATTACAAAGTTTTTGCAAGGCAAAAGACACTGTCAAAAAGACAAAGTGGCAACCAACTAACTGGGAAATGATCTTTCCAGTTTCTTTTTGGAGGTACTCAGAGCTATGAGTTTTCCTCTTAGCACTGCTTTCATTGTGTCCCATAAGTTTGGGTATGTTGTGCCTTCATTTTCATTAAATTCTAAAAAGTCTTTAATTTCTTTCTTTATTTCTTCCTTGACCAAGTTATCATTGAGTAGAATGTTGTTCAATTTCCATGTGTATATGGGCTTTCTTTTGTTTCGGTTGTTATCAAAGACCAGCCTTAGTCCATGGTGATCTGATAGGGTACATGGAATTATTTCAATCTTCATATATCTGCTGAGGTCTGTTTTGTGACCAAGTATATGGTCAATTTTGGAGAAGGTACCATGAGGTGCTGAGAAGAAGGTATATTCTTTTGTTTTAAGATAAAATGTTCTATAGATATCTGTTAAATCGATTTGGTTTGTAACTTCTGTTAGTTTCACTGTTTCTCTGTTTAGTTTGTGTTTCCCTGATCTGTCCATTGATGGGAGTGCGGTGTTGAAGTCTCCCACTATTGTTGTGTGGGGTGCAATGTGTGCTTTGAGTTTTAGTAAAGTTTCTTTTATGAATGTGGGTGTCCTTGTATTTTGAGCTTATATGCTTAGAATTGAGAGTTCATCTTGGTAGATTTTTCCTTTGATGAGTATGAAGTGTCCTTCCTTATCTTTTTTGACTTCTTTAGGTTGAAAGTTGATTTTATTCAGTATTAGAATGGCTACTTCAGCTTGTTTCTTGGGACCATTTGCTTGGAAAATTGTTTTCCAACCTTTTACTCTGAGGTAGTGTTTGTCTTTGTGCCTGAGGTGAATTTCCTATATGCAGCAAAATGTTGGGTCCTGCTTATGTATCCAGTCTGTTAGTCTATGTCTTTTTAATTGGAGAATTGACTCCATTGATATTAAGAGATTTTAAGAAGTGATTGTTGCTTCCTGGTATTTTATTAAAGGTGGAGTTATGTTTGTGTGGCTCTCTTCTTTTTGGTTTGTTAAAAGAAGATTAATTTCTTGCTTTTTCTAGTGTGTAGTTTCCCTCCTTTTGTTGATATTTTCCATTCATTATCCTTTGAAGGGCTGGATTTGTGTAAAGATATTGTATAAATTTGTTTTTGTCATGGAATACCTTGGTTTCTCCATCTATGGTAATTGAGAGTTATGCTGGGTATAGTAATCTGGGTTGGCATTTGTTTTCCCTTAGGGTCTGTATGACATTTGCTCAGGATCTTCTGGCTTTCCTAGTCTCTGGTGAGAAGTCTGGTGCAATTCTGGTGTAATTCTGATAGGTCTGCCTTTATATGTTACTTGACTTTTTCCCTTACTGCTTTTAATATTCTTTCTTTGTTTAGTGCTTTTGGTATTTTAATTATTATGTGACAGGAAGAATTTCTTTTCCGGTTCAATCTATTTGGAGTTCTGTAGGCTTCTTGTATGTTCATGGGCATCTCTTTCTTTAGGTTAGGGAAGGTTTCTTCTATATTGTGTTGAAGACATTTACTGACCCTTTAAGTTGGAAAGCTTCACTCTCTTCTATACCTATAATCCTTAGGTTTGGTCTTCTCATTTTGTCCTGGATTTCCTGGATGTTTTGTGTTAGGAGCTTTTTGCATTTTGCATTTTCTTTGACTGTTGTATCAATGCTTTCTATGTATCTTCTGCATCTGAAATTTTCTCTTCTATCTCTTGCATTCTGTTGTTGATGCTTGCATCCATGACTCCTGACTTTTTTTCTAGGTTTTCTATGTCCAGAGTTGTTTCCCTCTGTGATGTCTTTATTGTTTCTACCTCAATTTTTAGATCCTGGATGGGTTTGTTCATTTTCTTCACCTGTTTGATTGTGCTTTCCTGTAATTATTTAAGGGCTTCTATCTGTTTACCTGTGTTCCCCTGTATTTCTTTTTTTAAAGATTTATTTATTTGTGTATTTATGTATTTATTTATTTATGTATTTATGTATTTATTTATTTATTATATGTAAGTACCTATAGCTGTCTTCAGACACCCCAGAAGAAGGCATCAGATCTCATTATGGATGGTTGTGAGCAACCATGTGTTTGCTGGGATTTGACCTCAGGACCTTCAGAAGAACAGTCAGTGCTCTTAAGTGCTGAACCATCTCTCCAGCCCCTCTCCTGTATTTCTTTAAGGGAGTTATTTATGTCCTTCTTGAAGACCTCTTTCAGCATCATGAGCTGTGATTTTAAATCCAAATCTTGGTTTTCCGGTGTGTTGTGGTATCCAGCACTTGCTGTTGTGGGAGAATTTGGTTCGAATGGTGTCATGTTGCATTGATTTCTGTTGGTAACTTTCTTTTTTTTTTCTTTTTTCATAATTTATTTTTATTCACATTACATACCAACCACAGTCCCCCTGCCTTCTCTCCTTTCAGTCCTGCCCTTACAACTCCCTCTCCCAACACCCCCCCCACACACACCTTGAGTAACACCCAAGCCTGGTTACTTGTCACAGCAGGACTAAGCACTTCCTCTTCCACTGAGACCCAACCAGGCAGTCTAGTTAGGGGAAGAGGATCCAGTGGCATGCAACAGAGTCAGAGACAGCTCCTGCTCCAATTGTTAGGGGACCCACATGAAGACCAAGCTGCACATCTGCTACCAATGTGTGTGGGGCCTAGGTCCAACCCCTGAATGCTCTTTGGTTGGTGGTACAGTTCTGGTGAGGTGCTATGGGCCCAGGTTACTTGACTTTGTATGTCTTCTTGTGGTTTCCTTGACCCCACTGGCTTGCTCAACCCTGTTGTCCACTCTTGCACAAGACTCCTAAAACTATCTGCAGTTTGGCTGTGGGTCTCTGTATCTGTTTCTATCAGTTGCTGGGTGATGCCTCTCAGGAGACAGTTATGCTAAGTTCCTATCATATGTGTCTTTCTGAGTCTGTGTTACCTCACTTAGGATGATATTCTCAAGTTTCATCCATTTGCCTGAAAAATTCATTATGTCTTTGTTTTTTAATAGCCGAATAGTATTCCATTGTGTAGATGTACCACATTTTCTTTATCCATTTTTCAGTTGAGGGACATCTAGGTTCACACATGGTATGCAGTCACTGATAAGGGGATATTGACCCAGAATCTTGGAATACCCTAGACACAATCCGCATATCAATAGATTTCTAAAAAGATGGTAGGAGAGACCCCTGGTCCTGGAAAGACTGGATGTAGGGGAACACCAGGACAGAGTAACGAGAGGGGGTTGAATGGAGAAAAGAGGGAGGGAAGGGGGCTTATGGGACTTTCAGGGAGGGAGGAAACGGGAAAGGGGAAATGATTTGGAATGTAAATTAAAAAATAAAATAAAAAAAAATGGAGTACAGAGCTAAACACAGAATTCTCAACAGAGGAATCTTGAATGGCTGGGAAGCACTTAAAGAAATGTTCAACATCCTTACTCATCAGGGAAATGCAAATCATAACGACTCTGAGATTGCACCTCACACCAATCAGAATGGCTAAGATCAAAAACTCAGGAGACAGCAGATGCAAGGATGTGGAGAAAGGGGAACACTCTTCCATTGCTGGTGGGATCACAAACTTGCACAATGACTTTGAAAATCAATTTGGTGGTTTCTCAGAAAATTGGAAATAGTTCTACCTCAAGACCCAGTATACCATTCCTGGGTATATACCCAAAAGATGTCCCACTATACCACCAGGACACTTGCTCAACTACGTTCATAGCAGCAGCTTTATTAATAATAGCCAGAAACTGTTGGTAACTTTCTTAAGTTTGACTTTTGTCATCTGGTTATCTCTGGTGTTAGTTGGTCCTGCTGTTTCTGGCTGGCATTTGTCCCTCCTGTGGGCCTGTAAGCCTGTCTCAGCACCCCTGGGTGACCGGCTCTCCCTCTGCACAGTGTGCTGTGGCACTGCCCAGCTCCTGTGTGCAGATGGAGCCCCAGAGGGACCCTGTCCCAGCTGCTCTGCCACTCCTGTGTTCCCTGTGCTTCTGGCTGTACCTGCCTGCTCAGTTACAGGAGAGAAGATGGAGGCCTCACCTCCAAAGCCAGGAGTCAAATCACTCCCTACTGAGCGGTTCTCCCCTGGCAGGATTGGTTCCCAGGCCTACTATCTGGTCTTAAACACTTAACACAGTGCCTAATGTATGTTGTGATAGAAATTTAAAGACTAAGATATTCAAGGGGTTGGGGAGAGAGATCAATTGGTAAAGTGCTTGCTACAAGATGAATTCAATTCCCTGTGACAGTGTAAAGATCCACGTCTGAGGAATGGCATTAGAGCTTGAGGTCCAGTCTTGGTACCCATGTGCACATATGTGCTGGTATACCTGCACATACACACCACCGCCCTTACACATACTATACAACTGCACATACATACACATGCACCTGCACGTATACATGTACCTGGACATGAGTGAACACAAGTATCTACACTCTTTATATATATACATACAAAGATACTAATTTTTCATATTCATAATTTCTTAAAATTAAAATGTCAGAGGCTGGAGAGATGGCTCAGTGATGAAGAGCACTGGTTGCTCTTCCAGAGGTCCTGAGTTCAATTCCCAGCACCCACATGGAGGCTCACAACCATCTGTAACTATATCCCATGGGATCTGATGCCCTCTTCTGGTGTGCAGGCACATATGAAGACTAAAAGCCCACATATGCAAACAAATAAATAAATCTTAAAATAAAAACGTCAAACATGGTCACATAGAGAACAATGAAGTAGATCACTCTTTCTATGGTAAAGTCAGTTACTGCTCAATTAAATTATTCCTTGAGGAGTAAACATTTTTTATGAAAAATATTTTTATATTTATATGTTATGGTAAATTTAAAAAGGGAAGCTGTTGAAAATGTGATTCAATCTGTGCAGTATTGATAAAACACAGAAACAGCATTGAAAGGAAGTTCTAAGGAATGTTAACAGAGGATCTGTGATTTCCTGTGCATCCATTTTCCCCCTATAACGAGGACATATTGTGTCTGCAGTCAGAAAAATATCTATAATTAAACCCCATGATATAAAGACTTCATTTCCATTTTAAAGTCTTTAGAATTCCCAGTGGTACACAGGATAGAAGATAAATCACGTTGTTTGCTGATTATACCAGGCTCAGAAAATCACCATTTAGCTTCCTTTTTCTTTAAACTGCTTTCCCTCAATTGCCTATTCCAACCACAATTAATTTATTCTTTTAAAAATCTTTTTATTCATGCATACTTATTTCTAGAAATTTTAGAAAAGTCTAGAAAGCATAAGAAAAGTTGAGCTGGGAAGAAAATTTGTCAGAATGCTACAGATCTTTAATAGATAATGCTGCTTCTAGAAGCAAAGGGTTACTGTGCAAAATTCCCAGTGCCAGGTACATGATACTTTCATATTAGTTGTTGATTGTGGTGACTCCAGAGCCTCCCTAAACAGTATAGGCCTTTGTCTGTCATCTTGGTCACCTACCAGAACTGGAAACCACACATCTCAGAGGGTCAGAAGTCCTTTTTGGGTTGTATTTTAGATATTTTTTTAACTTTTATTTTATTTTCTGTTTTTTTTATTTACATTCAAAATCATTTCCCCTTTCCCGTTTCCTCCCTCCCCGAAAGTCCCATAAGCCCCCTTCCCTCCCATTCAACCCCCTTTTGTTTCTCTGTCCTGGCATTCCCCTACATCCAGTCTTTCCAGGACCAGGGGTCTCTCCTTCCATCTTCTTGGAAATCTATTGATATGCGAATTGTGTCTAGGGTATTCCGAGATTCTGGGTTAATATCCCCTTATCAGTGACTGCATACCATGTGTGTTCTTTTGTGATTGGGTTACCTCACTAAGGATGATATTTTCAAGTTCTGACCATTTGCCTAGGAATTTCGTGAATTCATTGTTTTTAATTGCAGAGTAGTATTCCATTGTGTAAATATACTACATCTTCTGAATCCATTCCTCCGTTGAGGGACATCTGGGTTCTTTCCAACTTCTGGCTATTATAAATAAGGCTGCTATGAACATAGTGGAGCATGTGTCCTTATTGCATGCAGGTAAAGCCTCTGCGTATATCACCAAGAGTGGTATAGCCGGATCCTCCAGGAGTGTCATGCCCAGGTTTCTGAGGAACCGCCAGACTGCTTTCCAGAGTGGTTGTACCAGCCTGCAATCCCACCAGCAGTGGAGGAGTGTTCCTCTTTCTCCACATCCTCGCCAACAACTGCTGTCTCCTGTGTTTTTGATCTTAGCCATCCTGACTGGTGTGAGATGGAATCTCAGGGTTGTTTTGATTTGCATTTCCCTAATGACTAAGGATGATGAACATCTCTTTAGGTGCTTCTCAGCCATTAGATATTCTTCAGGTGAGAACTCTTTGTTTAGCTCTGTACCCCATCTTTTAATAGGGTTACTTGCCTCTCTGGAGTTTAACTTCTTGAGTTCTTTGTATATATTGGATATTAGCCCTCTGTTGGATGTAGGGTTGGTAAAGATCATTTCCCAGTTAGTTGGTTGCTGCTTTTTCTTTTTGACAGTGTCTTTTGCCTTGCAAAAACTTGTATTTTAGATATTGTTGACTTGAGAGTCATTATTCTTTTCTGCCTAGAAATGAAAGGATTAAGTAAGGGAGGAGAGGAACTGTACATGGTCAGTGCTCAACACCATCATTACTAGGTGTGCATTTCGATATCTGAAGGTTTTCAAAAGCCTTGGTAGAGTTCCTTATGTGAGCTGGGCATGCAGTCTTAGCCTCAGCCACACCGGACTATGCCTCTCTATTCAGTTCTTCACCTGTGCACTCAGTTGTTCTGTGAAGAGGCAGACTTTGCAGCCCAGGCTTCCCATCAGCTCCTTGTCTCACCTTGCCTTACCTTGATGGTTGTCATGATGCAAAGATTCCCTGCAATGTGCTTGGTTTTCTAAGAGCTGAGGATCAGGGACCCGGGGGAGGCTGGCAGCTAGTGAGAAATGCGCTGTGGGAAGGGGTGGACTGCAAAGGAGGAGGAAGAACTAAGCTCAGCATAGACTCTTGTACAGATATCCTGTAGGGAGGAGGAGGAGAAGGAATAGGAGGAAGAGGAAGGAGAGAAGGACAAGGAGAAGGAGGAGGAGGAGGAGGAAGGAGGGAGAAGGGAGGAGGGAGGAGGGAAGAGGAAGGTTCCGAGGACATCCTGAGCTAACGCAGAGCCTGATGATAAACTAGAGAGCAGCAATGAATCAAAGGCAGCCTCCAGCCAGAGTCTGACATAGGACACCCTCCCTTTTCACATTTCATGTTCGTGTTTAAAGCTCCCATTCTAAAGACCCATAAAACAACAGTCCCTGCTAGTAATGATTTCCTGCAGGTCGCCTGGAAGCATTAGAAAAAGTGTTTCCTTTTAATAGGCTATTCGGGGAAGATAAAATCAATAACTCCTAGGCAGATATCTTGCAGATGCAAATTTATACCCTTCTCATATTCCTGCTTAGCATCTTGTCTTCTATAAAAAACAAAAACAAAAAAAAAGTAGTTACACAGGATTGTTGCCTTTGGCGAAAGAGATACTGGCTGGCACATCTCAATATGCAGATAATGAGAGAAATGATCATGACAATAGATATTTTTTATGACAATAGATATTATATGGAAGCTTTTTATACTACTGTAGTTGTATCCAGCTTCTTCTGGCTATTGCAGCTGAATTCTATCATGTGATTTAAAAATGCCATTGCTAATAGAATTGTTCTCTTTAAGACCTTGACAAATTAAGCCAGGATCTAATGTGGATAGCTTTAGGTCTGATAGACGCTTGACTAATGGGTCTGTGATAGAGATACATGCTGGTTAAAGGATCCAGGGATACGGATAGCGTCACGAGGCACATTTTCTGAGATTGCTACTCCTCTATCAAGTTATCAGCTGTTTCAGATAATTAAATTCACCGGTGGAAACTCACCATCCACGGCCTGTATTTACGGGTTCCTCTTCTCTCTGCTTTTGAATCCATTTCTCTAATGATTCATTTATGTTCCTCCAGAGAAGGCAAGACTTCCAAAAACACAAATCAGAGGAGCATGCGTAAAACAAAGACTCTTCTGGTTTTCTAATGCCAATATATCCTGTCATTTCTCCTTGGGATCCTACAGTGAAGTCCACAGCCAAGCCATGCGCCCTTAGCCTCCTCCTCTTCTGCTTAGACATGGCCATAGGCATTGCACCAGCTTAATTTTTATTGTCAACTTGGCACATATTAGAGTCATCTGGGACAAGGGAAGCTCGTTTGAAGACTTGGCTCACTCAGATCGGCCTGTGACTGTCTGTGGGGGAACTGTCTTTAGAGTTCACTGAGACAGGGGAGCTCCATCCCACGGCGGGCAGGACGCTTACTTAGATAGGTGGTCTGTGCTGTGTTAAAAAGCTGGCTAAGAGGGAAGCAGGCTACACCGCGCCTTCATGCTTTCTGCTTCAGTTCCTGTTTGAGCTCCTGTCCTGACTTCTATCAGTGATAGAATGTGAACTGGAAGTATAAGCCAGATAAGTTCTTCCCTAGGAAATGTTGCTTTTGATCAGAAGTCTTTATCACAGCAACAGATCCATCTGGAGGTATTTACTCCAGAGAAGCTCACAGCATTGCAGCAATTCTGTATGGGAGAGTTTATGGAAGCCAGGAAATATAACTGTGGGATGTAACTAGTGGTGTGGAGAGACGTAAAGAGGAGATTTCATTTTGTGGAACACTGTGCCGATCTAAGAGACCATGTAACAGCTACATATTCAGTTATATACAGAGAGAGTACAAACATGGGGCCTGATAAAAAGAAAGAAGAATTATAGTAAATTGTAAAGCACCCAATTCATGTAAACTGAACCTATGTAGACACATAAAACTATGTTTTATAATGACACCTGTATGTGTAAGAAGCTACCCAACTAATCTGAATGAGTATTTATAGGAGGGAGGTGTGGCCATGAGGGCAGAGGAAGGAGTAAAAAATAAAAATAAAACACTTCCTACAGGCTGGGGGCTAAGTCTGATATCTGAAATTTAGGTCTTTGATTGTCCAGGAAAGGATGGAAGTTCTTCACTGAGAACAAACATTATGGAAAAGGCTTACACGACATTTATTCTGCTTTTCTTCTAAGTAAATGCATAACTAACAACATAAGTGGATATGCAAGCAGAGTAATGTAACTTTGCATAATTCATGAATATGCTTAATCAGGTCTGACCCACAGCCTCACTGAGCTGCACTTTTCCTCATGGCCCATTTTCTGTTGATTCCACTGTGTCCCCATTGCCCCATCCTCAGAGCTCAGGATGGTTGCAGAGAATACTCTATGCCTTGTTAGATATTGCTTAGAATATGATTTTTATGTGGTATTATCAATTCCGCTCCCTCACTCCATCATCCCACCCCATCTTTGGTTCTCTGGTGCTAAGGAATGAAGCCCATGGTCTCTTTCAAGATAGAACACCATATTCTACCACTGAACTAAGTCCCAGCCTTGGGAGAGAGGCTCACTTCTTTCATACACTCTGCAGGAGGTTCTACCACTGAACAGTTATCACATGGAATGGGTCTCCTTGATTTTTCTGGAGAGCTGGGGTTTCCCAGTCAGAAGTGAACCACTGGTGCTGTGTGGTTCTGGGAGGAGGTGCCTTCTAGAGAGCATGGATGAGTGGCATGCTGCCTGCCCGTGTAGAGATTTTCTTAGACTCTATTTTATTTCCCGTGATCAAGAAAAATGCTATTCCTGTCTGTGGCACTTCCTGAGTTTAGCATTTAGCATGTTTTACTATTTATCTCTCAAATTGTTCTGACTCATTCTACCTCTTGCAAAATGTATAATGCTGCTGTTTTCTAGGCTGTGGCTGCTGGCAGGGAATGGATGGTATTATTGAGGAAGTCCTGGGCTTCTGGAGTCGACTTTTAGTTTACTCAGCTACTTGTCCTAGTTGCCTCTTTCTTGCTGTGATAATATATCCTGATAAAATTCAACCTAAGGGAGAAAGGGTTAATTTAGCTTAGAATTCCAGGAGAACTCAAGGCAGCTAGCTGGGTCACGTCCAAGAGTAGAGAAAGAATAAATGTGTTCATCTTAACACTCACTTAGCTTTCCCTACTCTTACATAGTCCATGGCCCCAAGGTAGGAGGAGCTGCTGCCCACTTTTAGGTGTTTTCCCACATCAACTAAGGTAATCAAGACAATCCCCCCAAGATATGTCCACAGTCAACCTAACAATTCCTTACAGAGACTCCCAAGTGATTCTAACTTGTGTTAAGTAGACAATTAAAACTCTCACTGTAATCAATCCCTGAGCATAGATCTCAATAAAGATAGGTTGGTTGGTCAGAGGAAGAACAGTAACTGTGTATCAAGTTGTTAGTTGGTCTATTAAAGGCTAGTGTACTTATCAAGAACATTGGAAGATATGTATCCTAAGATGGCCTTGAGTGAGGCAAGGTGGCCCTCATACTCACAGAGTTCCTGTCTTAAACCAACAGACACTTGACTTTTCCTGACATAACCTCACCAGCTCCATCTGCAGAGTGATGCCTTGCATCACACAATACAGAAGACACACTACCTGAGTCATTTTCCTGCCCACTCTTGTGCCACACTTTTGTGATTGTCTTTCTCAGTTCCCAGGGAAAGGGGGATCATTCCTGTGGGAAGTGGCGATTTGTTCCTGCTTCAGGAAATAGCACCATAGTTCTGTCTCCCAAATTGGCAAATGAAACAAACGTTATTAACTTTATCTCTAGGGAAGACTCCTTAAAGGTGTTACAGGAGCTGACACTGGCTATTATTCTCATCCAGCATGACATGTGGCTACACACACACACACACACACACACACACACACACACACACACACACACACAATTAGACTGCATGGCTGTACTAGGGAGGTAATCTCTTGTGTTCTGGATGGACTACAGCCAAGAGCTCAGTGGCATAATGTAATGACACTAGCCATAATGTAATGACAGCTGTCTTAGCGGTGGCACAGTGTTATATTTTCATTTCAGTGGCTGCAATAAAATACCCCAACAAAAAACAACTTGGAGGAGAAAAGACTTATAACACAGGTTATAGTTCATCATTGAAGGGGAGCTCAAGGTCGTAATTTTACACAACTAGTGATATCCCATTTACAAGAACAAAGAGGAATGAATGGATAAACCCTCTTTTGGACATTTGTGTTCAGCTGGATCTTGTTAGTCCTCTCTTTTGCCTAGGAAACGGTGCTGCCCACAGTACTCTGGGTCTTCCCATATCAATTAAGATAATCTCTCCCAGACATACCCATGGAGACACTCTTCCCAGGTGATTCTAGCTTGTACCAAGCTCACAAACTAGGCATCACATAAGGTAAGAGGACAGCTGCATGAATGTCTACCCTAGTCCTTCAGAGATTCCCCCAAAGCCCTTGCTCCCTACATCAACAGTCCCCCTAATAGCAGTATTTCCTATCACCTGTAACAGCCAGGGAACTCATTCTACATATCATCCACAGTGGACATTGGTCTCACTCTGGATGGTGTATAGTCTAGCTTCTACAAGTTTAGAAGGACAAAAAGTAGACATCATGCACCCACCATTACAGAGAGTAGTTTCTCTAAAGTTCCTCCTTGCTTCACCTTTCCACTGCCCCCAGTCGCTCCCAGCAGACACTGCATTCTCATCTGTCATCATTGCCATTCTTTCTCTAGAATTTCATCTAGTTGAGATCAGATAGCATATAGCCTCACATTGGCCTCTTCTACTTGGGGTTCCTCCATCCTGTTTCATTTCTATTTAGTGCTGGATGACATTCCACTTTCTGGATGTACCACAGTATGTTTATTACCTTACTGAAAGATATGATTGTTTTGAAGTCTTGGCAATTAGGAAGAAAATTTTAAGCATTGTGTGTTGGTATTTGTTTGGATATATTTTCAACTTTTTAGTGTAAATACCAAAAAGCTCTATTGCTGATACTGTGGTGAAACCCTGTTTTTGTGAAGAGAAACTCCCTCCCCCTAAAAACAGTCCAAACAGTCTTTCAGAGTGACTGTACCATTTTGTATCCTCACTAGCAACAGAGAGGGTTCCTGATATTTTCTAGGTGTCACCAGCATCTGGTGCTGCTGCTGTTTTGTGACTTTGCCATAATGATAGGTGTGTGGTATATCTCACTGACAAGAATATATTTCTTTGATTCATATGATGTAAGGCATGGTTTATTTGTGCTAGGGTCTGAATGTTTGTGTTTTCCTAAAGTCCAGCTATTAACGATCTAATCACCAATGTGGTGGGCATTGAAGACTTTAGAAGGTGATAAGAGCATCTTTAGAGGTGATAAGAGGTGACAAGAGGGTTCTGTCCTCTTGAATGTTATTAGTGACTTTAAAATAGCCTCAAGAGCACTCATCTGAGCCTCATGCCATGTGACAAAGAAGATCCCATCATCTATGAGCCAGAAAGCAGGCCCTCATTCATCATTGCCTCCCTGCCTCCAGAACTGAGAAATGTCAAGAAACATTCTTAATATTCTCAAGGGGCTAAGAGCTGTTTTATTCTGGAACCAAATGTAGGAGACCACAGCCTGTGAACATGGATTGATGTTACGCCCACAAACCATGTTCCGACATGGTAACAGTTTCATGAGTATAAATCAAGATACTTTCCAAATATGTTGATAAGAAGCTCAGGTAGGCAGCTTACAGCAGAGCTAAGAGGACTTTCTGACAGGTCCTAGACACTATCTGATGACCTTCTTAGCCTTTAGATTCATGCAAGTTGGGTGTCTGTTCAGGAATTCCAAAATTATTTACTTAATACTCACAAGGATGCGAAGTCACACAGAGATGAGGAATAAATCCTACAAAGCGTGACAGCCTACTTATTTGTAACTAGTAAATCCTGTGTTGCTGGAACATAATATATTTTTCTACACTACGCACTCCTCCTTTCACATCTGCTCCATCACATGCAGAATGGCAGATGGATGGTCTGGAGTCACTTCGACCTTTGTCCAATGGCCTTTTGGGGAACAGTTCCCTCTCTCCCTGGTGCTGACTCCCTGTACAAAGGGAACCTCACTGTCCCCCAGAGTGTCCTTCATCCATTATACAAGTCCCATGGTAAGGACATATGACACTTCTGAAACAGGAAGCAAGGACTCACAGTTATAGGCCTGTTATTTCCTCTTGGACACTTGATAGGATGCTAATGGATTGCTTCTTTGTTCAGACTACGGCGAGCTTCACTTTGTGTTTCTTGAGGTCATAGGGGATGGAGGTTGTACAGAGAAAGGGGAGGGGAACTGTAGAGAAATAGGGTTAAGCCCACAAGCAGATAAAGGAGGCATTATAGGGAACCCAGAGAGAGAACCCACAGGCAGGCTGTTTGCACATCATTTCTACAGGAAACTCAGTCATCACTGGGTTGGAATTCTAAGGTTCATAATTCTTTCCCAAACCCATCCCCTAGCTTCCGAGGAGTAGCCCTGAGTCTAATCCAGCTTCTAAAACTTGCTGACTATGGGATGATGATAATGTATGCATGTTGGATGCCTTGGCTTTTTAATGTGCCAATTGTAGTCATTAAGTGCTGAAGGAAGAAGATGAACATGCAATTTAGGGAGAAGCTCACAGCTAACTACCAGCTTAATTAATACAGGGAGGGGTGTTATGCAGCAGTAAAATGATTTATTCCTTCCTTACTTCAGTAATGCATTCTGCAGCTTTCTTCTCTCCAAGCTCAGGGGATTCAAGGGTAAGTGGGTGGGGTAGGGATAGGGTGAGCCCACTGTCACCTCAGCATTCAGAGGACTCAGATGGACCCTCTGTCCCAGACCTTCTGCCTCAGTTTCTGCTTATTATGGCTTACAGACCTAACACTTCCCACTGTGTGCTTCCCACATGATTCTGTCTCTGAGGCTGTTCCTTCCTTCCTTCCTTCCTTCCTTCCTTCCTTCCTTCCTTCCTTCCTTCCTTCTTCTCCCTCCTTCGCTTCTGTTCCTTTCTCTCTCCCTCCTTCCCTCCCCTCCCTCTCTCCTTCTTTCCCTCCCTCCTTCCCTCTTCCCTCCTTCCCTTCATTCCTTTCTTTTCTCTTCCTCCCTCTGTCTCTTTTTATAAAAGACCACATGTATCTCAGCTTGTAGATGGGGACAATCCTGAATTCCTGGCTCTATTTTTCAAGTGCTGGGATTGTGCTGTGATGTCTTGTTTTTTTTTTTTTTTTGAGTTGCTGTGGGTGGAACACAGAGCTTTCTGTCTGTTAGATGGGGATTCAGCCTGAGGCACTACATTCCTAGTGACCTTCCCCCATCACTGTCACTTAGTATGTGTGTGTGTGTTTGTGCATGCATGCCTGTGAGTGTGTGTGTGTGTGTATGCATGTGTGCGTGTGTGTGTGTGTGTGTGTGTATGCATGTGTGCGTGTGTGTGTGTGTGTGTGTGTGGTATATGTACAAACATATGTACACATATGCAGAGGCCAGAGGAGGATGCTTTTTACCTTTATCACCTTCACTTTGCTTGTTTGTTCAAGGCAAAATCTCTCACTAACATGAAGCTCACAGCCAGGCTAGGCGGGCTGATCAGTGATCTCCTGGGATCCTTTGTCTCTGCTGGCTCCCTTCTGTTGGAAATGCTGGGCTCATAGGCACATAGCCATGCCTATATTCTTTTTGCACATGGGTACCAGGGATTTGAACTTAGCTCTGCTGGGATTTCCCAGCAAGTGCTCTTACCCAGAGAACCATCTCCTCAGCCCACCAAGCCCCTCATTTCTTGATGTCTTTCTGTACTGCTAGAGCCCACCTTGGTGCTGTGACCACCAGTTCTAAAAACTACCTTGACGAGATGCTGAAAGGTCGTGGGCTCTTTCTGGATAAGGAGATACTGTCACAGGGCTGCCATTAAAAAGTTTCAGATCAGAATATAAGCCAGGAGGACAGGTTCTGATGCAATTATCACTTCATGATGGACACTGCCATACTTGATCCTGTTCTCCTTTGGTCTCAAACTCTCTTGTATTCTTCACTATGCTCCCTTCTGTGTGTCTAGACATGTGCTAACGCCTATTTCTTTACCTCTTAGGATCAGAATCTCAACTGTGCCCCTCTACAAGTTCATGCTTTTTTCTTTTTAACTTTTCATTGGTTCTTTGTAAATTTCACATCATGTACCCCAATCCCACTCATCTCCCCCTCCTCTCATGCCTGCCTTTCACCCTTGCAACCTCCCTACCAACAGAGGGAAAAAACCCTCATTGTGGAAGCTATAGTGTGTCACAGTGTATCCCCACAGTACATTCTTTTGTCCACACTTATTTGCTTGCAAGTGTTCACTGCAATGACTTGTTGGTCTGATTCTAGGTCCCTGGTTTCTGCTACTCTGTCATCAACACTGGAACCTCACTGGGCCTCCTCTCAGATATCCTATTGTTGCCCTGTGTCATGGAGATCCTGTAGTTTTGGATTTGTAGAATTCTTCGTGCATCCTGGATGTTCATTTCATCAATGGAGTAGATGTTGGAGTAGATAAATTCAAAGCCTTGGATCTGGGTCTGAGAAGTATCTGATCTGGTTAGCTTACAAGTTCTCCCACTCTCATGCCCTCTGGTCCAGTTCTCCTGCCTGCCATAGATGATGAGGGGTGAGGGAATAGGGAGGGTGTCTCTCCCTCTTCTGCACCACTGCCCATCAGACAAGGGGCAGGGCCAGCTTAGCTGCACTCATGTGCTCGGGGCCTGCTTACCTGCAGCCCCCACATCCAGGGCCAGCTCTACTGTGCTGTCCAGGTGAGATGCAGGGCCAGCTCTCCTGCTCTCATGACCTCCGAGCCAGCTTTCCTGCCTGCTGAGGTGGGAAGGGGTGAGGGCATCTCTCTTGCTCACACTGCCATATGGCAGACAGGTTGCAGAGCCAGTTCTCCCATGCTCACAGCCCTGAGGCTGGCTCACCCACACCTCCTCCATCAAAGTTAACTCCACTGTGATGCCCTGGTGAGGGACAGGGATAGCTTTCCTGCTTTCATGGCTCTGGTGATGGGTCTCTTCCATGCCAAAGGTAGTGAGGGGGGAGGGCAAGGAGAGAGGAGGGTATCTCTCCTTCATCCACACCACTGCATGGAGATGAATGGTAGAGTCAGCTCTTCCAGACTAGCATCCTTGGGGGTTGACTCAGCCATAACTCCTGCAATGTGTAAGGCCCACTCTCCCAATACTGCAGCTGACTGAGGGTGTGGTCAGCTCCCCTGCTCTCCTGCTTCCAGGGCCAGCTCTCCCACAATTCCCAGGGGAGAGATGGGGCCAGTTCTACACAGCTTTCAAATATCAACATGTCCCTGGGCAGTAACCCAGACCAGGGATGTCCACCTGGCCTTTGGTGATAACAGATCCCTACTGCTGCAGGGACGCTGACCCAGATGTGGCTGCTGCTGGCAGTGGGGTATCAGGACCCCACCATGGTCCCAGCTGGCATCAACTGTTCCTCACTCCCCTTGAGCTTCCACTTCTGCCTCTCTTCCTTGTGCCACATCTTTCTCTTTCTCTTTCATTTTTCCACAATTGGTTCTCTTAATAGCATCCATGGTCTCTGAGTGTCTGGGGTTGTCTCAGAAGTGGTCTCAGGAGTGCTATACCTGGCCAGTGCATCATGGCACTGGGAAGGAGCCATTTTGGGCATGGTCTGCCCACTCCCAGGCCTGTGTGTTGCTGAACTGGTGGTCATCTCAGGCTAGCTTCCTGTCTGGGCTCCATGACACTTGTCTGTTGGTGGTCTCTGGCTTGCTTCTCACCCAGATCCACTTGAGGGTCTGTCTTGGGCTTATTCCTGCCTGGTACCCACAGTACTAGGTGGAGTTCTTCTAGTCTCTGGCTTGTTCCCCATCCTCGCTTGGGAGCTTCTCCTGGCTTGCTTGCTGCCAGATTGGTGGTCATCTCAGGTTTGCTTTGTTCAGAGAATGTTAGGCCACTAATCATTCCAATGTTTCTAGGTCAGAACACTGAGCATAGACATAGCCTGTCCTCTCTGCCACCTACACATGTGACACAGCACCAGCAATGCCTCTAGAGGCAGGTTCTTTTCTTGTTTAAGCTCATGTTCTGAGTGCTTGTCTCCTGGCTTGTATTACTTTGAGTCTGGAGAGCTTTTAGGTGGGTGGAGCTTGGTTGGTGGGGGGTGAGTTTCTGGGGAGGGAGATTTGAAGGTTGGAGTTACTCTTGCTCCACTGGTGTGTGAGGCACATCCTCTGAAAGCTCCCACCTACATGACAGAGCCATGCAGCCCTGCTTTCTTGCCATGACTTTTCTTGCCATTGACTGAATTCCTTGAAAATAAACTCTTGTGTTGTTTCTGCCAAGGTCACTGAGAGGTAAAAGCAGACTGATCTATCATCTTTTTAAAATTTATTTATTTTTTAATCTTATGTTCAAACTTCACATCTTAGTGTTCAGAGCTAAGTTTAAGTTTCAACCCTTCATTGGAACCGTTGGGACATCCGTGGAGTTGTGTGCTTTTATATTCTCCAATTTTGAGTTGCTTTGCATCATCTTGTTTACAACATTGTTTCACGTCACACTTGTACAGTTCAAGGCTGAACTCTGTGCAAGGCACTGTTGGAGGCACCGAGAATGTACACCGAGATAAAATGTATGAACTGGTTGTTGTATGACAATTTTTTTTTCTTAGAGAGATGCAACAAACACCTGTGCTCACTCCTGATAGAGAACCTATGACAGACCAAAATATGGATACCACCAAAGTTCACTTTGGTGAACCAATGAGTTTTATTGGGGTTACTTACAGGGATATGGGCGAAGGGCGTGTTTATAGGAGCAGACATGTCACAAAGACAGATTATCACCAAAGCCCACCTCAGAATGGGTGACAACCCACAAAATCTGGAAGCCTGGAGCACACTGCACAGCCTGTAGGCAGCTTGACAGGTTGGACAGTGTCTTTTCCAGGGGCTTTAGTTGGTCTGAGCCCCTTCCAGGTAGTTTGACTGGTCTCTGTTTCTTCTAAGCAGCTGTCTGGTCTCAGAGTCTTTGCAGCTCAGCTTATCTCAGAGTCTTTTTAGGAGACTCTGCACAATTTGTCTGAGAACTACCCTCATCCTTCATTATTTACTCTGGTAGAGAGGGACCTGTGAATCTTGTCAGTTTCAGGGACTTCCTGAAGTTACTTTGAGCTGTTTACCTCCCTCCTTAAAAAGTACCCATGCAGGATGGAATGTTTCACTTTTAGAGGAAACTGTTAGACAACACTGGTAAGCCAACAGTAACAGACAGCTCCTTCAGCAGAAAAGGGACAATGTTGCATAATGATAAATATCCCAGAGATTGCTTGTTGGTGTACTTGTTTTGGGGTTATTTTATTTGGGTTCTTATACCTACCATCCTTCTCTACCCCAATCCTTTCCAAATCCCCCAACACTAGGTAAGAAAGAAAGAAGGTTAGAGGGGAAAGGGACTATAGACCTCTTTAGACTACTTCTGACTAGGGGCATCCGGTTCCTTGGAGCAAGTCCAATCTCTGTCATCAGTATATCTCCAACCAGCAACCCAACAACCCAGCAATCCAGCAATAGCAAAAGCAGCAGTCGGGATGGGAGCAGTGAGTGGAGCAATAGCTCCCACAGGCCCTCTCGGGGCTCTTGCGTTTATACTTTCTCAAGAGTCCTCAGAACTCCAAACATAAACTACCTGCAGCTTACAAAAATCTTGCCCATCCTAGAGCAGGAGACAATGGTAGTCGGTGGCTGTGGACAATCTGAAGCAGCCCCATTTCCCAAAGCTGGGACTAAAACAAAAACATATTTACATGATATAACTGGGGTTTTAAAAGAAACCAAAATTTCCACTTAAAATTGCTTCTGAGAAAAAGGAAACATTTGCACTGGCACCTAAAAGGAGGGAACTATGGGAAGATCCCGGGGCTGGGAAAATTAAGACCAAGAATTTTGTGACTGGAATAACCTGTTGTGTCTAAGAAAAGATGTCAACTCTGGTGTGTTTGTGGCCAGAACTTAGCCAGACAAGGCTTAGTGGTTCGTGGTGAGCAAGAACCCAGAGATAGAGCACCTTATTCACCAGAATCAGACGTAAGAGAGTTTAAGGTAGAGAATCGACAGATCCCATTTTTCTCTGTGAAGGCTGGGCTGTGGTGGAAACAGAGAAACTTCATTATCTTCCACTCGTGCCTTGGAGTCAGCAGCCTCTCCTCTATCCTCACATCCTAGACAGCATCGATGGAGCTTCCAGGCACAGCCCCCGAGCCAAGAGCTAGCCACTTAGGCTCTGTGTGTGCTAAGCTTGGATATTTAGCTGGGGACATTGTCAAACCATAGCTACCCTCACCCTGTTGATACGCTGTCTTAGTCAGGGTTTCTATTCCTGCACAAAACAGCATGACCAAGAAGCAAGTTGCGGAGGAAAGGGTTTATTCAGCTTACACTTCCACATTGCTGTTCATCACAAGAGAAAGTCAGGGCAGGAGCTCACACAGGGCAGGAACTTGGAGGCAGGAACTGATGCAGAAGCCATGGAGGAGTGATACTTACTGGTTTGCTTCCCCTGACTTGCTCAGCTTGCTTTCTTATGGAAGTCAAGACTACCAGCCTAGGGATGGCACCACCCACAATGGGCCCTCCTCCCACTAATTGAGAAAATGCCTTACAGCTGGGATTCATGGAGGCATTTCCTCAAGGGAGGTTCTTTTCTTTGTGATAACTCCCGCTTGTGTCAAGTTGACACACAAAACCAGCCAGTATGTATGCTGTCTAGAGAACCCTAATTGAAGAAATATTAAATGGGATCAAATGTGACAATGTATGTGGAAACCCTTAGCCTTGTTCCCGCACTGACACAGCAAACATACAATACAGTTTGAGTTTGAAGAGTGCAAATTCCAGGAAATTCCATGGGCAGATGGAACTAAAGTCTGGACTCCTATGCACAAACCATGAAATAAAGCAAAAGGAAAATGATAACTAAAATCATTCACATTCTTCCTATAGGTCAACAGTGCAAAGAACAAAAATAATCCAAAGGAGGAACTGGACATTGCCTTCCTATGCAGTCTACCTGTGAGGGGCATGTCTGAGCAAGCAGACAGGGCTGGAGCTGAAGGGGTAGTAAGGCTTTGGATGTTGAGAATAATATTGTGTGATTTTGAATGCCTATGGGAGAACCAGGCAGAGAGGATGAACTAGAAGAGAAAGTAGATAATAGATACAATTCATGACAGAACATAAAGGAACTTGGCCTTAACTAGGAAGAAGGAAGTTGCTGTAGTAGATTTTGAGAAGGTTCTTGTTGGAGCTAGACTGTAGCTTTGAATGTAGAAGCTGGGCAGTTAGGAGCGCATGGTAGTAGATCCAAATTGTTTCGTGAGGATAGAGGTGAGGCCGGCTGCTGACAGTGAGGGAGGTCTACAAGGGTGGTTGGTTTGGCTGCAAAGGTCATCAATGCTTCACTGAGTAAACTGAGAGAAAGGACTGAGCAGACATGTCTAGCAGTGGGAACTCAAACTGTACTGAGCACTGGGTGAGTTTAGAATCAAGACTTGGTTGCTCAGTTTGGCCACATGGTCTAAAGTACCACAGTTTTCTTCTTCTTCTCCTTCTCCTTCTCCTTCTCCTCCTCCTCCTCCTCCTCCTCCTCCTCCTCCTCCTCCTCCTCCTCCTCCTCCTCCTCCTCCTTCTTCTTCTTCTTCTTCTTCTTCTTCTTCTTCTTCTTCTTCTTCTTCTTTTCTTCTAAATGTATTCACCATTGCTCTTCTCAGCCACACCAGAAGAGGGCATCAGACCCCATTGCAAATGGTTGTGAGCCACCATGTCGTTACTGGGAACTGAATGCAGGACCTCTGGAAGAACAATCAGTGCTCTTAACCACTGAGCCATCTCTCCAGCCCAGTTTTCTACTTCTTAATCACTTTATTAGAACACACAATACAGTGATCAAAGTGCTTTGCCTCAAAGACATTAAAACTCTAAACACACATTCGCATCTTCAGCTTCTTTCTTCCAGATCACCAATTTTGGTCTTCAGTTACTTTTGATAAATTCTTTTTTTTAAATTATCTTTATTTTGTTTATTTATTTATGTATGTATCAGATAGAGACAGACAATACATAAATAGGTAGATAGATACATAGACAGACAGACAGATAGATGATAGAGTAGGTGTGTGTGCCTGCACATGTGACTGTAGAAGCCAGACATCAATATTAGCTGACTTCCTAAGTTGTTCCCCCTTTAGTTTTTTGAGACAAGGTCTCCAGCTGAACCCAGAGCTCACTGATTGGTAGACTGGCATCACAGTAAACTTCTGGGATTCATCAGGCTTTGCTTCCCAGTGCTGCATTTACAGGTGTGTAATGTCACATGTGGCAGTTGCATGGGTTCTAGAGATCCACACTCAAGCCCTCAGGCCTGTGCAGCAAGCAGCTTACTCACCCAGTCATCTCCCTAGCCCTGCTTTTTGAAAATTCTTAGTACTAAGCTGTCTTATTTGCAGAGTAAATTGCAGTGCATAGAAATGTTTACATTCATTTCCTTTTCCCACTTAATCTTTCTGAAGTAGATAATGTTATTTTCCACTTATGGAAACCAAATGTTCACAGCATGAAGGGCGTGATCAAGGTCATGATGGCGGGAAGGGTCTGGGTGGGGACATGGGCACTGGCCTTCTTTCTCTATTCAAAGTTTATGATCTTCCATTGATGTACATTCCTGATCTCAGACAGGAGCTAGATTTGGTCTTAATTTTATAGATTAGTTTAAACAGAAACAGATTAGTTAATCAGAAACAGAATATTTAATGTTTTTTTGTTTTGCCCTGTTTCATTTACTTATGTGTTCTCTTGAACCGCAGTTTATAATTCATCATGATGAATCCTTTCTTACATCCTGGATGGTGGGGCACTCCAAATAACAGGGGAAAGGTTGACTTATGAAAGTGAACGTTAACCCTCTTCCATGAAGTCATTCCTCTTCATGGTTTGTCTGAGTTATGCCCACGGTAATGTGGTAACTGGCACACTTTCAATAACTATAATATCTCTTCAATTACAGCTGCCTAAAGATCACTTAAAGCCCCCACTGCTCAATGTGTCAAGGTGAGGCTGTAGGGAAGAGACATCGGCCATGGTGGTTGTCTTTTTAGGGGGCAGGTGAACAATTCACGTGCCACCAGCACTTTTAAGAAATGTCAAGGCTATTTCAAAGGAAACAAAGATAAGCAGAATTACATCCAACAAATTAGGTTCTAGAGTTTCTTAAATCATTAAAGTTCACAGTTTCAAAATACCACAGTCAATAGAATATTCAATCTATGCAACATGTATTCATTGTTTGTTCAAAACTTGTTTCTTGTGCACAACCAGTGTTTGACTTTGTAGGTAAAGAAGGAAACAACTTAGCATCTCCATTATTAAGTCTAGAATCTTCTAGTCAGCAAGATAGACCACTATCCAACTACTGTGACTTACAGGCTCATGTGTTTGACTACTTGCTCTCCCTGGAGTTGCAATGATTTTGGGGTTGCGGGCTTTGGCTTTTGGAGGTGGTCACTGAGGTCTGGCCTTGGAACGATCATTTCTAGTTCAGCCCTCTGCTTCTGGCTTTGTTAAGATGCGTGGCAGCAGTGGCTTTGAAATGCCTTCCTGTGTCATGCCGACCATATCTCCTCAAAGCCCAAGTAGGTCTTTCCACCCTTAAGCTGCTTCTGTCAAGTAGGTTTTTTTTTTTTAACTTTTACTGTTCTCTCATACATTACATCTCAAACTCAGTTTTCCTTCTCTCTACTTCTCCCAGTTTCTCCTCTCTCTCCCCTCTCTACCAGATCAACTCCTCCTTTCTTTCTTAAAAATAACCAAAACCAAACAACAACAACAGCAACAACAACAGACATCTACCAAACATGGACTAACAAGATACAATAAGACGGAGCACAAACATACAAACATTCCTATCTTAGCTGTACTTGGCAATCCAGTAGGAGGAGAAGGCTCTCAAGCAAAGGTAAAAGAGTCAGAGACACCCCACCCCACCCCTACATTCCCATTTTTGGGAGTCCCACAAGAACATTATGCTATACAACCATAAGGTATATGCAGAAGGGGTTCCTTGCACCCATTCAGGGTCCATGATTGTCTCTTCAGTTTCTGTGAGACCCTTTGAGCTCTGCTTAGCTGATGCTGTGGGCTGTGTTCTGATGGTGTCCTCAACCTCTCTGGTGGTTCCTACAATCCCCCGAGTTTGCAGGGTTATCCTGCCTCCGTCTAGTGTTTGGCTGTGGATCTTTGCATCTGTTTTCATTGGTTGTTGGATGACACCCTTATAATGACAACTGGGCTAGACACCAATGTAGGGTTATAGCAGAATATCATTAGGAATCACTTCACTGACTTTTTTTTTCTGTCTTTTGGTTCTATCCTGGGTCTCTGGTTCCTGGCCATCCAGGCAGTGCAAGGCTTGGATTCCCTCTCATGTAGTGGGCCTCAAGTTGGACCAGTCATGGGTTGCCCAATCTACAAAGTTCTGCGCCACAATTGCTCCAGCATGTCTTGCATGTTGGTTAGATTGTTGGCTGGAGGTTTTGTGGCTGGGCTGATATCTTCATCCCACTGTCAAGTAGCTTTTTACAACTCTGAGAAAAGTGACTTATAGAGTGACCAATCAGGATACTAGCTTTATCATACCTCCTACTGCAGTTCAGAAGGTGTGTATTAAATGAAAAGTTAAAACTGGTTTACTTTCTAGTGCAATCAAGGAAGATCATCATTATATTGTATTTTGACTCTCTCTCTCTCTCTCTCTCTCTCTCTGTGTGTGTGTGTGTGTGTGTGTGTGTGTGTGTGTGTGTGTGTGAATTTGTGCATGTAAATGCCGGTGCACCCTCCCCTCCTCCCTCAAATTGCAGACATCTTGGATCCTATGGAGCTGGAGTTACAGGTGGTTGTGAGATGCCTGAAATGGTGCTGGGAACCAAACTCAGGGCCTTTGTGTGAGAGGTATGTGCTTTTAACCACTGAGACACCTTTCTAATCCAGATATTTTTATTTTAAAAGAATTCATTTCAATCATGCAACGAAACAGAAAAGATGTCAATATATGATTGTTTATGAGCAGTGACATATAGAGACTCAGAAAGCAGAACACTGGTTGTCAGGGCACAGGAGAGGAGAGTAATGGATGGTTAGCATCAAACCTTATCAACTTTGGTTTAGCAAGATAGAGAGTCCTGTGGCTGGATCATAGTGACATTGCAACAGTTATGAATCTATGTACTTTTGCTGGATTAGACACAAAATGGCAAAACCAATAAATTCTCTGTTATGTGCATTTTTATCAGAATGAAAATAATAAAAACGTTGAGAGCATAACAAAAAGTCAGTGTCTACTCACTAAGAAATAGAGATAACATGTTTCGTTGCAGCTTTAGTTTTTCCTCATTTAAAGGCAATAGGACTTGAAATTGGGCAGATAGCTGCCTCCTTTGTTTTGGCTTCATAGATCTCTCCACTTCTCTGTCTCCTGACGTGCAGATTCTGTCCTAAAGTTTGCGCACAGGATTCCTAGGCAATGATAAAATACTTATACCGTCGTCACCATCATTGTTCCAGAGACTACTCAAAACACTGCCAATGGACCATTCTGAGAGTGCTGTGGTTGGACTGAAAATGTCTCCTAAAAGCTCACGAAGAGTGTTCAGGGGTGGAGCTTAGAAGGTGCTCTGATCAATACATTAACAGACTCAAAATTTGATGGCTGTATTAGGAAGTGATGGAAACTATTGGAAGTGAGGTCCAGCTGGAGGAAACAGGTCACAAACTGATGTTCTTCAGAGGCTCTATCTTGTCTGCAGCATCCTTTTATGTCTGGCTGTCTCTACTTCTTGGCACTGTGCTCTCTGTCATGACGCTTTGCTTAATTACAGCCCAGGAAACCTGCAGCAAGACTAAACATTTCTTCTCTTATTTTTCCTTGCAGGTGTTTTACCACAGCAATAGGAACTGACCAACATAATGGACAAAAGAGGACTTAGCAAGGCACTGGTTCAGGCTAGGGGATGCCAAGGCAGGTTTGAAAGATCAGAACTCTAGGTAGGATGCTTTTAGGACTGGTAATATGTCTATGATTAGGAATCTCATAAGAAAAGAGAGACACAGAGAGTGACACTAACATTACAGTTGTTTGGGAAATACAATGAAAAGATAGCCATTTGTGGTTTGGAAAATGTTTATATTTTTACTTCTGTCAAATGCAGTCATGGTGTGTTGTATTTTGGTTACGGTTCCTGGTGGTCATGGAAAGGCCTTGGCAGATGCTGTCTCCTGGAAAGGGAAATAGAAGAGGTGATCTGCTCTTTGTCACTATGAATGTGTGTATCATGAGTACACCCCTCTGTTATTTTCTTCACTTTTTATAAATGAATGATAACTCTTTAGACACACAATTCTGCAAGTAGCTGTTTTACTTAACTGTAGTATGAGACCAACCCTGATATCAGAAGACACGGCTCGTGTCTTTCTTGCTTTCTTTGTGTTGAATGGAAGAAGGGTCATGATGCTTCTTGTTCATTAAAAATGGTGCTGACACAACTAGTTCAGAGTTTCTGAATAGTTTTTCAAAGAAAGAAAATAGGTGCCCAAAAAGCAAGGTGGTACACAACACTATCGAAGGACATAAAAACCAAGACGAAGGGTTACTCTCTGCCACAATCTGAGACAATATGGACAGTAAAATAATGATAGTAACTGTAGGATTATAAACCATAATGTAAAAATATCCATAGGTTCATTTGCCCTAAATGAAAAATTGAGCATTACTAAATAATCACTCAGGTTACAAATATTTTCACTTTGCTCAGCTTGCATCTATGCCAAAGTTTAGTTTTTATGTGATGATTTTTATTAAGTTTTTCTTTCATGTATTTCATGAAAGAACTATGAAATAATTTGTTACACAAAAAACATAAAAATATTTTCCTATAGGACTTTAAGCTTTTGCTCTTCACATCCTGACTGCCAATAAATCTGTAAGTTGTTTTAGCTTTTGGTATGAAGAAATGAATTCAATATCTGGCATCCCTGACACGAGGGTAACCACGTGTCCCAGCAGAAAGGAATGCATGTATTTTATCAAACAAAAAATTGGTTTCTAGATGTGACTGTGTTAAACACAAACAACCTGTAAGAGACATCAATCTCTGTTAACATTAACTTGAATATTTGCTAGTAAGTTTGATTCTGGGCTATTGATACATACATCTGTCAATTGATTACTATACATTTTTATTAAAATGTATATATTTAATCAGTCAACTTACATCACTCCAATTACTCAATCTTCTTGGCTCTTGTGGCCTCGGGACTTCTTCTTGTGTATTTAAGTTTTCTGTCATGTTCTATGAAGAAGCCCAAAAGGACTAATTGGTTTTGCACTGGCTGTGTTTATGTAAATGGTCATATGACAAGTGTTTTCACCTATAGGACTGAACCCTCTCTCCATTTATTTAAATTGCAGTCACTGATAAGGGGATATTAACCCAGAATCTCGGAATACCCTAGGCACAATTCGCATATCAATAGATTTCCAAGAAGATGGAAGGAGAGACCCCTGGTCCTGGAAAGACTGGATGTAGGGGAATGCCAGGAGAGAGAAGCGAGAGGGGGTTGAATGGGGAAAAGAGGGAGGGAAGGGCGCTTATGGGACTTTCGGGGAGGGAGGAAACGGGAAAGGGGAAATGATTTTGAATGTAAATAAAAAAAAACTTAGAAAATAAAATAAAATTTAAAAAAATTTCCATATTTATTCATAAATAATCTGTGAGATGCACAGATTGCTATTGTGTTAATTGGGAATTCTTAAGGGACACTTTCCAGTGTCTTTAAAAATTTTATCTATCTATCTATCTATCTATCTATCTATCTATCTATCTATCTATCTATCTATCTATCTGCCTACCTGTGTATGTATATGCACATGTGCCATAGCATGTACGTGGAAGTCAGAGGACAACCAATGGGAACTGGCTCTCTCCTTATGTTATAAAGGTTCCAGAGACCAGACTCAGGTTGTCAGTTTGGTGAGAAGCAATCTTCCTACTGTGCTGTCTCACCAACCTTGGCTCCAGTGTCTTAAACACATTGAAATCTGCCCTCTTAAACAGAGAAGGCCCAGAAGTCAGCTGTTGTGGGTGTTGAAAGACTCAAAATCCTGAGGGTGAGATGTGTGTGAATCTTGGTTTCTTCTGTTCATAGTCCTTAAATGGTTCCTATAGCTTCTGAGGGCATTTGTTTCCAAGTATCTGGAATGAAGAGACACAGAATGGTCAGAAGGTATTTGTGGGTGCTCTTGTCCCATGGTTTTGTTTATGTTTAACTGACAAGCTCCAGATTGGAGAAATGTTGGTGGGACAGTTGGCCACACGGGTCTATTTTACCCTGAGTGAAAACAGAATTATCTTTTTGGGCAAAAACCAGTGACATATATATGAGGCACATTTGGTATTTGCTGTCCTAACATATTATTTTTTATTGTTATTTCAAATATCTTTCATGAACCAAGCATTCCATCCCCTTATTGGTCTTTATAGTGAATTTTCATTTAAGGAATTAACATGGTTTACATGCAGGTAAACTTGCCCTAGATGGTATGTTTCAGTCATAAATATAGGTCTGGAATTTCTAAAGACCAAAGAACACATGCAGTTGTTATTTGGTTTGAAGAACACATCAAAGAGTGTAAGAGAAGAATGGAGGGAATTATGGGGTATGGTTGGGAACTAGGCAGAACTTTGATCTTCAAGGATGTCTTTGGTGATGGTGAAGAGCCTGGTTATAGCCTATGTTCACCAGGAAGGCACAGGAGAGCTTTGCACAGGGTGTGAGGTGTGGTTGTGGTTTATGTTGGAATGCTCACTGTGAATATACTCTCAACAGAGTCCACCTCCAGCAGGAATAAAGCAGCCTGGTCATGGGCCTCTCATTTTGCCTGGCAGTTGCTCACTGTCACAGAGCCAGCCTGATGGACATGGGAAGGGGTTCAGACAGTCTGTGTGTATGGAACCCACAGAGTTTGCTCTTGGGTTTTCCTTTTCCATCCATTTTCATTGCTTGGATGTTATTCCCTGGAGTCAGATGCTCTGAGTAATCACTGTAATTTGTGAATTTCCATGCATGCATACACTCTGCTAATTTGGCAAAACTGTTATTTTTTTCTCATCTCCCATCCATGGGCACAAACACAGCCCAGAAGCTGCATTCTATAATTACTTTCCTGGATTAGAGAAAAGTATCAAGAGAATATTTGATTTATTGTATGGACTTCCACAGCTATTGTGTTAACGTTTAAAAGCAGGCCAAGAAAATGACTAGATGGAAGTCTTTAGCTCAGGAGTTCTGAAAAGGTCTGGTCCTCCTGAATCTCTTCCACAGATGTCCTTATGTGCATTAATAATTCTCCTTAATGGTATTTTTTTCCTGGTTGCCTTCCTGTTAAGGTATTAAACCCTTAGTGCTATGTTATGTGCTCATTTATTAACTTGCTTTCTCTTTAAAATATTTCCTGATCACATAAAAGGGAAATGAGTATTTTAGACACTAGCTCCATTAACTCCAGCAAAGTCCTTAGTCAGTGACAAGTGACTGAGCCTATTATTTCTGGAATAAAGGGATAAATGAACAGAAGACTGAATTAGTGAAGAGATTGAAAGAGGCTCTAGTCCTGGGATCTCTACCTTCATGTCTGCAGAGGGTTGTGGTCCTGCAATAAGAGCAGTAATGAAGCCTAGACATGGAGAAGTCAGCAAGACATGGGAGTCTTGATTACATTTTCGGAAAGGATTACAGCCCTATGTACAGGGATAATATAGTTCAAGCTTTAAATATATTTCCTGGAACCAGTATGTAAAGGGTTGTAGCTAATTGCCCAGTTCTAATAATCAGCGCACAAGACCTCCATCCCAGTTTGAGCCCAAGAAGGATTGATTCTCAAACCAATGTTTACTCATAAGCCCAGAGTACCTGTTGTGCACCAGCTATTTATGGCCTCGAAAAAAGATGCCCTAAAACAAGAGACAGCTGGGACTGGGGAGATGGCTCAGTTGGTCAGGTACATACTATGTAAACATGAGGTTTTAAGTTTGATCCCCAGAACCCACGATAAAGAGCTGCGTGCAGTACAGTGTTTTTATCTTCTCCCATGGCTCAACAATCTCTTGTGAGTTGTGTGTTCTCCTCTTGGCCCACACTCTACTGTTACTCTTGCCAGACACTGCCACACGTTGCAGTGCCCATTGGACAAAGCTCCCTCTGTGCTCTTTTGCTGTGCTCAAGTGCAGTGGGAATGGCGAGGACCTGTAATCCCAGCACAGGGGAGACAGAGACAAGAGCATCTTGGAGCTCACTGATCAGCTAGTCTAACTGAACTGGACAGCTCCAGGGACAATGGAGAGACCCTGTCTCAAAATGCAGGTGTATGGCTGCCAAGAAATAACACCTGGGGTTGTTTTTCCTCACATTCGTGTGTACCTGCATGTACGTGCATGTGCATGCATACACAATACGCACACAAACAGAGCTGAACTGTTATTCAGAAATGATTCGCCAGTGGCCTGGACATTTGTTACATTCTCGTGTGTGGTGTCATACAAACTCAGGCCCAGTGTATAAATGAAAGTACTTTGGGAAGACATGCCCAAACAGAATTCCCAAAAGTTTTGTGTCCTGGATATTTTCCCCCACAAGATGTTAATCTGTGTTTTGAAAAGCAAATGTTCTGTCGTTATCACACATGAGGTATGTTAAACACTGAGTCATATTAACAGGCTCACGGGCTCATTGAAGGCCAGTTCCAAAGACTGCTACTCTCAGGTGTGTGGACAGGACATTCGTGCAGGGTCTGTATTCTCCAAAGTAGTCCTGGGTTTCCAGGGATTTCTAATCAGCTCTATAAAGAGGGTTTCCCTGTGATGTCTGCTCAACATCTACTAATGTCTGTTCATTACAAGCTCTTTTGACCGTAACTGTGCTGGGGACGTTTCCCTTCCTGTTCTGTTCTCTTGCTACTGGATGTGGTCTCATACTGGCCCACACTGGCGGCCAGTGCTTCCGTCAAGGCTTTCCCTGTGTTCAAGGTCTGCTAAAAGCACTGCTGTTCCACCACATCCTCAGGGCCTCATGTTCTTCTGGGCATCTCTATCAGTGCAGTGAAGATGTCAATATGCTAAGCTCCTTCTTATCTGGGATGGAGTGATGATAAGAGACAGCGAGAATTCTTTATATTGTTCAGAACTGGTGGTGCAGCCACCATGTCTTACCCAGGAGTGAAGGATTCCTGGGCTCTAAAGGCTACTGTCACCTTCTGCTGCTTGTCCAAAAGTGTCTAAGAACAGGACTCATTGTCTCAGAGCAAACTCAGGAACCATATGCATTGGTGATTTGTAAATTGGACGCAGTCTACAACTTGACTCTTTTAAGTGAAAGGGATGCAGAATGCTTGCTTGTTCAGGTGTGGGCTATGCACTTTAGAAGCTTGTTGGAAAAGCTGTGCATCCCCACACTCCAGTAAGAATCTGTCATGGAACTCATGGGGACACACACACACACACACACACACACAGAGAGAGAGAGAGAGAGAGAGAGAGAGAGAGAGAGAGAGAGAGAGAGAGAGAGAGAGAGTTTATATAGGGTTTGATACTGCTCATGACTTTCAGGCAACCTCTGAGAGTTTTGGAACATATCCCCTCGGAGAAGACTAACAGTCATTTTTTGTTGTTGTTAAACAAAGTACCAAAAGCTTCTGAAATTCTTCAGTGTTTTTGGATAGAAATCCACATTTTCATCTGTTACTGTTTTCTTTCAGACAGATAAGCATGCCTTAGCATTGTTCACCATGCAGTTTGCTTTACAGAGCTTTATAGATACAACTTATTCCATAAGTGATCACGGAGCCCTGTAGCAGATCTTGATTGAGACTCGGTCCCAGGTTACTTAGGTAGTCTCTAAACCAAGGAACTGACTCAATAAAACTTGTTGATGGTATTGTAAGCAAGGTGAAAAAATAGTCATCAGTTTTAGAGCTTGGGAAATAAAGGTGCCATTTATGGGGAGAAAGGAGAAGTAAAGTAGGAAATTTGGTGTTGACTGGATTGGGTGAATTCTGCATGTGTGGGAGTGGGACACCTTGGCGATGAAGTCAGGAGCTGGAAGGATGTCCATGTCAGAGATTGTACAGCTGAAGCAACAGTCTGCTGGACATCTGAGAATGTATGCAGGTGGAAGAGGGTCAGCCAGGGTGATTCTCAGCACTAGCACTTGCAGTGGGGAACTGGGGAGATGAGAGATAGCTCATATCCTAGGGATAAATGAGACCTGGAGGAGAGGTGGAGTGACTATCAGACAAAGGACAGGGTGACACATTGTGGCAAAGTAGGAAGAAGAGTAGTGATGGATGCAGTAACCAGTATACAGGTGAGGAAATGCCTGCCTGCCAGTTCTTATTTTTTTTTATTTATTTTTTTTTATTATTTTATTTTTTTAATTTACATTCCAAATCACTTCCCCTTTCCCGTTTCCTCCCTCCCCGAAAGTCCCATAAGCCCCCTTCCCTCCCTCTTTTCTCCATTCAACCCCCTCTCGTTACTCTGTCCTGGCGTTCCCCTACATCCAGGACCAGGGGTCTCTCCTTCCATCTTTTTAGAAATCTATTGATATGCGGATTGTGTCTAGGGTATTCCGAGATTCTGGGTCAATATCCCCTTATCAGTGACTGCATACCATGTGTGTTCTTTTGTGATTGGGTTACCTCACTAAGGATGATATTTTCAAGTTCTGACCATTTGCCTAGGAATTTCGTGAATTCATTGTTTTTAATTGCAGAGTAGTATTCCATTGTGTAGATATACCACATCTTCTGAATCCATTCCTCCGTTGAGGGACATCTGGGTTCTTTCCAGTTTCTGGCTATTATAAATAAGGCTGCTATGAACATAGTGGAGCATGTGTCCTTAGTGCATGCAGGTAAAGTCTCTGGGTATATGCCCAGGAGTGGTATAGCCGGATCCTCCGGAAGTGTCATGCCCAGTTTTCTGAGGAACCGCCAGACTGCTTTCCAGAGTGGTTGTACCAGCCTGCAATTCCACCAGCAGTGGAGGAGTATTCCTCTTTCTCCACATCCTCGCCAACAACTGCTGTCTCCTGTGTTTTTGATCTTAGCCATCCTGACTGGTGTGAGATGGAATCTCAGGGTTGTTTTGATTTGCATTTCCCTAATGACTAAGGATGATGAACATCTCTTTAGGTGTCTCTCAGCCATTAGATATTCTTCAGGTGAGAACTCTTTGTGTTAGGGTTACTTGCCTCTCTGGAGTTTAACTTCTTGAGTTCTTTGTATATCTTGGATATTAGCCCTCTGTCGGATGTAAGGTTGGTAAAGATCATTTCCCAGTTAGTTGGTTGCCGCTTTGTCTTTTTGACAGTGTCTTTTGCCTTGCAAAAACTTTGTAATTTAATGAGGTCCCATTTGTCTATTCTTGATCTTAGAGCATAAGCTATTGGAGTTCTGTTCAGGAAATTCTCCCCTGTGCCCATATGTTCAAGGTTCTTCCCTAGTTTCCCTTCTATTAGTTTCAGTGTGTCTGGTTTTATGTGGAGATCTTTGATCCACTTAGAATTGAGCTTAGTGCAAGGAGATAAGGATGGGTCAATTTGCATTCTTCTGCATGTTGACCTCCAGCTGAGCCAGCACCATTTGTTGAAAAGGCTATCTTTTTTCCACTGGATGGTTTTAGCTCCTTTGTCAAAGATCTTATTTTTTCAATAACATAGATGAGAATGGAAGGAATCAGATGCTGGCTAGATGATTTTCATCCAGTTAGGCAGGGGTTAAAATAGCCCTTGCAGAGACTTAAAGGTGTGTGTGTGTGGAAGATTGGCTAGGATAATGGAAGGAGTTGGTGATGGAAATGTAACCATGCAGTTCATGTTGGTAAATCAATTCATTCCTGTTGGCAATTCTTCTCCAACTTGAAAGCCAGGGCAGGAATCTACCTCCCAGTATCAATTATCCCTGAATCCATAGGTGTCTTCTGTAGTGTTTCTCCCTGGCTGTAAATGCTTTCAGCATGTGGTGGTATCCTGTAACCTCTCAATGACAACCAAAGTGTTAGCGGCATCTTTTTTTTTTTTCCAGCTTTTCTGTCTCAGAAGTTTTCCCTTTGATTTTTCCCTGTGGATGGCCATGCAAAGGAAGTACAGTGGAACTCTCAGCATCAACCTGTTTGAAAAATGAGGACTTAGGTGATAGCTTTGGCACATGATTGTAGCTAAGCTGTTGTATAAGGGGAAAAACATTCCTTTCCACTTTGAGAACCATACCTGTGAAACTTCACAGCCAAAGCCCATGGGCTCCCCAAAGGCTTCCCTGGAAACTATGAGTGGCCCATTCAGGGTACTTCATGTGGTGTATTTTTAGCAGGCATTGATTTCTTGAAGAAACCAGCCATCATGCTCTGCTCTGATTCAGTCATGTGATCTTAAAAGCAGGTTTCCCCCCACCTGAACATTAAAAGGATAAAAAGTACTAGGAAAACTGAAAGGACATAAATATAGAAAGTTGTCAAGGTCCTGTGGGAATCCCAGGGCTTGACAGAAACGGTCTAAACTCAGAACCTACTTCTAGGGGAAGGCTGCTGTCATCTGGTCTATGATCTTGGAGTAAGCTATTTTCCCAGTCAGGGATAAGGATGCAGGATAGTTGTAATGTACAGTCTACAAGCTGTGACTCATAGAGCATCACAGAATCTATATATTAATGGAAAGTAGGACAAAGTCTTCTTGGAGAGGTCAATGGTGAGACTAAAGAAGAAGTGATGCCAATTGGCAAAAGGATAAACAGATGAGAAGACTCAAACAGGGGTATGTAAGTCAGGGTTCTCTAGAGTCAAAGGACTTATGGAGTGAATCTCTCTCTTTCACACACACACACACACACACATATATGTATACATATATATGTGTGTGTGTGTGTATACTCTATATATACACATACAATTTTACACATATAATCCCATATATGTATAAAGATACACTCACATATAAAAGGAATTTATTGGAATGACTTACAGGCTGCAGTCCAACTAACCCAACAATGGCTAGCTGTGAAGGGAAATTGCAAGAATCTAGTAGTCACTCAGTCCTACAAGAATGGGTGTTTCAGCTGGTCTTCTGTATATACTGGAACCCCCTCCCCCTAGAAGGCTCCAAAGCCAGTGAAGGGATGGATGTGCTAACAAGGTGAGGACAAGCAGGCAAAGAATAAAACCTCCCTTCTTCCACATCCTTATAAGGCTTCCAGCAGAAGGTGCAGCCCAGATTAAAGGTGTGTCTTCCTGCCTCAAGATCAGGATCAAAGATGCATGTCTTCCTACTCCAAAGGTCGGGACTAAAAGTGGCATCACCCACTTCAAACCAAGCAGAAATCTCTTACAGGTGTGCCCTCTATTTCTGGATTGTAGTTCATTCCAGATACAGTCAAGTTGACAACCAAGAATAGCCATCACAAGGGGATACCAGAGGTTCTCTCCTTCTTTTATTTGTGTATTCATTCACATGTGGAGAAGGTATCTGGAGAGTTATCAAAAGGAGGCTGTGAATTTTGGAAACTGTAGGAAGGGGTTGTAAGTGAAAGGTGGAGAGGACTGATGGTGCAGAAGGGGAAAAGTCACACGGATCAATTTCATAGCCTTGCGCGACAGGTCATGGAAGGAGGAGGGGCCAGAAGCATCAATTTTATAGGCTTGAGTGACAGGTCATGGAAGGAGAAGGGGCCAGAAGCATCAATTTCATAGGCTTGAGTGACAGGTCATGGAAGGGGGCGGAGCCAGAAGCATGGTAACTACCTAGAAACGTTTTAGAAAATGCATTCGATGGAGATCTTAGATGTGGGGTGACCCAGGGACCAAGGAGTCACAGTGGAAAGATAGCAATGCACTGCAAACATTGTTATATCAGTGACATGTGATATGACAGTGGGCAGAAAGTGAGTGTAGAGGGGTGGAGGCTTGAGCTGACCAGACCCCATGACAGAGGGTGACACACTGACCACCCAGACTCAGACAGCTCCCAGTCACTTGGCCACAGCTCATTCTGGAGACAACACTTGGTCCTCCCTTTTCCTGATTTATGTGTTTCATTTTGCTTTGGTTTTCTTTTCTAATGGAAAGTACGCATCTTGCTGTTGGAGAGGCTATATATTTTCGTTAGTATAGGTCTGCCTTCTAAAATTCTGTTTATCTGTTGGATGAGCTCTGAATGATTCTCTTTTATAGAAACAGAATAAAAACATCAGAGTTAATAAGTAATCTAAGAAATAAAATAATTCCAGAAGTCCCAAAGTTTCCAATCTTATCTTTGCCATTAAATAGTCCCAGGAACTAAGAGGCATTACACTACACCCCCTTGTTTCTTCTTTCTAATCTGTAATGTCACTTTTCCTTCTGTGTTATGGTTTTAAAGGTGAAGCCACACAATAAATAGAAGAAAGCACTTTACAAAATTAAAAGTGATGATTCAAATATCAGATTTGATTAGGGGAGAAGATAGTGTTGCTGTTTTTGAAAATGTCTTTTCCAAAAGAGTACAAAGTTGTTTCAAATGGAATTATCTACAGATTATTAAAAAGCATTCTTGTTTTCCTTCTGGGGTGCAATGTGACTAAAAAGCATTTTTCTGGATAGAAGGCTGTGACCTGCGAGTGGTTTTCTCCTGGCAGACTCTGGGCAATGTGCAAAGGAACACAACCATTGTAGGAGGATCTGTTTCCAGGAAAATGAATTTTGCTTTTGTTAAGAAGACGCTTGGGCAGTCACATGTCTCAGGACTTTCACAAATGTAGACAGGGTCTTCAGTAGGTTAAACTAAAAACATGATGGCATTTCAGAAGTCAAGAGGTGATTTGGTCTTCTGAGATGCCAATACTCAATGTCCAAGGATTTACCCCCCCCAAATAGATTATCATTTGTCTACTCTGGCCATTGAATTACTTTTTCTCTGAGAATTCCTTGGGATATATTTCTATCCTTCTGTGGTGTTTAAATTGATCATGAATTTGATAAGAAAGACCTATAATCACTTAAGAGACAAATCTCTGGGGTACACATGCAAAGGACTTTCTTGGGTTGGGTTAATGGAGGTGAAATGCCCCACCCTAAATGTAGATGTCGAGATTTCATGGGCTGGGGTGCCAGATTGAACAAGGAAAAAACAGGAAGTGTGCTAATATTGGTTGGTCTCTCTGCCTCCCCTTGGAGGATTCAGTGTGACCAGTGCCTTGAGTTCCTGCTGGCATGCCTTCTCTGCCTTGATGGAAGAGGAAAATAACCCTTTTCTTCCTTAAGTTGCTTTCTACATTTTTCAAAGCAACAAAGACAAGCAATTGATAAACCTGCTTTGTGCATTTTTTTTTTAAATCTGCCTCTCTTGACTTAGCTATAGGTTTTTAAGTTATCTTCCTTAAGTGGGTGAAATGAAATTCTAAACCGTAGCTTGTAGCTCAGACCTTGTTTTCCATTCAATGTAACTTCCATATTCAATGTAACTGTCCTTACGGCTCCTGTCTTCCCCATTTCTGTTGCTTCTATGATCATTTGGTTTAATTCATTGATCTTGTCAATATTTAATGCATTATGAAGTTGAAAGAAAGGAGTCAGAGAAGTTTATATTGGGAAATATCTTGATTCCACTGCCCTTTTTCTCTTTAAAGTGGTCTCAGTTCTTGAAAATATCAGGAAGTATCCAACCATAACTGATATGCTTGAGCGTAGCAGGGAAAGTCATCTGCATGATTAGGATGTTCTATTCATCCATTTAGGCTGCTCTAACAAAGTACAATACATTCAGAATTTTATTTTATTTTATTTATTTTATTTTATTTTATTTTTTTTTAATTTACATTCCAAATCATTTCCCCTTTCCCGTTTCCTCCCTCCCCGAAAGTCCCATAAGCCCCCTTCCCTCCCTCTTTTCCCCATTCAACCCCCTCTCGTTTCTCTGTCCTGGCGTTCCCCTACATCCAGTCTTTCCAGGACCAGGGGTCTCTCCTTCCATCTTCTTAGAAATCTATTGATATGCGAATTGTGTCTAGGGTATTCTGAGATTCTGGGTTAGTATCCCCTTATCAGTGACTGCATACCATGTGTGTTCTTTTGTGATTGGGTTACCTCACTAAGGATGATATTTTCAAGTTCTGACCATTTGCCTAGGAATTTCGTGAATTCATTGTTTTTAATTGCAGAGTAGTATTCCATAGTTCCCCAAGAATCTGTTTCTCATAGCTTTGGAAGTCCAAGATTAAGGTGCTGGTAGATTTAGTATTTGCTGAAGGTTATGTTTCCTAGTTCATAGATATTCCCTTATTACGACCCTTTACATTTGAAGGGGCTATCTGGCTTTCAGGGATTCCTTTTACAAGAACACTGGTTCCATTGACAAAGGATAGATCTAAAATTAATTTTTAAAAGGTTCCACATAGTATTACCACTTTGGGGAATAGAATTTCAACATATGGATATTAGCGAAATCTAATCTGTTGGGTCCTGCTAATTAAAGTCAAAGTCTACCAGTATCCAGATAGCCTCCTGGGCTTGGGGCAAAATGGGGGACTCCTTTTAGCAGCAGGGCTTCTCCTTCTCTGACCTTATCTGGGGAGCCTGAAACCCTATATTCTCTACCTGCAGAATGTCACAAGCACCTGAGATTATTGGAATGTCTCCCCATGCTTATGAGACATCTCAGTACCTTAGCCTTCAACCAATGACCGTTGCCCACCCTAGATATTCCTACCTCCTTCCCCAAAACTATATAATCCTTGGTTCACCCTAAATAAAATGTATGCATACAAGCTCACCCCAAATGAAGAAATATGCACAGGTTAATATTGTCTCAGAGAACTGTTTTATTGAAGCTCCTTGGAGAAGCCCTTCACTACCCTCTCACCCCCAGCACTCACACGAAGCCTTACCCAAGTCCTCCAGAACCCCATCTGTTCCAGACTCTGCTTCTTCCTTCCATCCAAATATGTAGTGGTGTCTGGACACCCTGAGAGGGAGGAGGGGGAGGACTCAGAACCACACCTGGACCCCAACACACATACCATAATAATCTGTGGCGGTTTTAGTATTTTCTTTTAAATGTTGGTCTTTTAAAAATTATTTCTTTATTTTTATGAGATTAATATAATCAAACCATTTTTTACTTCCTTTTCTTCATCCAAAACACTTCTGTATATCTCTCCTTGTTGGTCTTTAAAAATGTTTTTTAAAGTGTGTGTGTGTGTGTGTGTGTGTGTGTGTGAGAGAGAGAGAGAGAGAGAGAGAGAGAGAGAGAGAGAGAGAGAGACTAAGTGGAGGCACCTTTGGAAGCCAGAGGCATTGGATTCCTCGGAGTTAGAATTACAAGAAATTGTGAGTAACCCAGCATGGGTGTGGGAGTCAAACTTAGGTCTTCTGGGAGAGCAGCAATACATGTTCTTGACTATTGAGCCATCTCTCCAACCCAAGGTATAGATTTTTCAACCACGAAAATAGCAAAGGGCTTTCCTGTGTTTTGTGGGTCCCCCCCCCTAAACATCCCAGCAATTAGAGAAAGACTTCCAATTACATGATATCCCAGTCAAGGAATTTATGTTAATGGCAACTTCATACATAGAGTTTTGTAAGTGAAGAGAGGACATTATAAAACAGACTTTGACCAACATAGGGTATTGGCATTCTGTGTAAGGCTCTTTATAAATTAGCACATTCCACAAGGAACTACCTGTACTACTCAGACAGGAGGGAGTTGATAGATTTCCTTCTAAATACTTATTTTTATACCCAGATTGGTGTTGCTCTTTACCTTAATCAAAGAATCTTTTCCTCTCAATACTTTTAGTTCTTTGAGGATTTCATATATTATATTTTGATCATATTCGTCCCCTCTCCCCACTTTGCAATCAAACCATGTCTTATCTTTTTTCCAAATCCTTCAATTTGTACTGCTCATATACTCCTAGATGTGATGCCTTCACTGGAGGGTGGCCAGCTGAAACAGTTTCCTGTACTCTTGAAGAAAGTCAATTCTCCTTCTCCCAGAAGTTGTCAATTGCAAGTTCTCCTTAGCTAGGGGTGGTGGGCTTTAGTCAGCCCAGAGAAACACAGCGGGTCTCGATAATGAGAATAGGAGAGTGACTGTGGAGTGCCCAGCCTTAAATGAGACACCTGTCACAACTTCTAAAGGATCTGGGAACGTCATGGAGTGGGGAACCAAGGGAGAGCCAGAGAACAGGGAGGAATGCTTTGAAATGTTTTCATTCATGCGTTCACAGCAGCTGTACCAGTCAAAATTGTGGCACAGAGGAGGAGGGGATCCTGAGGCTTCACCACAGCTGAAGAGTTATGGGTAATGTGGCTGGGGGGGGCACTTTTACTTTTCTTCTAGGATGTGGCTGCTGGTAGCTCATGCAGGCATTCATAAGTGAACTCAGTGGGTTATATATTTTTAAAGGTGGGAGGAGCACGTGTGGAAGGGAAACTGGGGGAGCTGTGCATGGATGTGATCAAGACATTTTATAGATATATGAGGCTATCAAAGAATAAATAAAAATATTAAATAAATAGAAGGAAAGTTAGTGCTTTATACATGAGGCAGTGTAGTCAAGGGGCTGAACATCTACATAATACATTCAAAAATTCCATCAAGTAGGATAAAACATAAGTCTAGTGTATGTATGTATGTATACACACACATATATGTTCATGTATGTAAACATATGTGTATATATGTTCATTTGATTCTTGTTCACTTTGGTACACAACCTTGATAGATAATAATTTAATAAAATAGACTAGACATTTTAATTGCTATTCATTGCTTCTTACTGTCTAGCTGCCAGTGTTTAAGAAAGTCACTTTAATTCTCTGAGATTTACCCCCTCCTGATAAGTGGTTAGACCATGAGAACCCCTCCCCCTAAGCCCAGTGGCTCTTTCTCCAGCTTTTAGTGTTTTGCTAATTCAGATTGATATCTAAGGAGCTTTTCAGAGTGTCCTTTTGTCAGGGTGCAGCTCAGAGTCTGGGGTTACCTATGTTGTCTGCATGTAATTAGATTTATACAGTCCTAGCAGATGGAGACACTGGAAGTCTCGCCTGCAGCCTCATATTGATGAGAATCTAATTCCATTTGACTTAATGGTGTCCCTAATTGAGCCACAGAGTACAGAAAGGGCAGCTTTACTTTCCTGAGAGTGTCATGAGATCTGAGTGGCATTTGTGGCTTCCTGAATAATTAAGCTGGTACTAGGATACAATTTCTCTCGCTAGCCTCTAAGTTCTCCATGTTACCACTCTGCAGCCACAAAATACATTACACTTCCTTTTGGCATTGTTTATTCTGTCCAATATAAATTCCCACAAACTTGCAGGAACTTAGCCCCTCTGCATACCCGATGATTCCTGCATCATAATATGCAGTTTGCAGCAGGCTTTTTTTTTTAAGTCAAATATCTGGTCCTCTCAACTCATCTACATCATGCTTCAGAGGCTTCTAACATGTGGAGCTTCTAGGTTTCCCCTCCCTCTCCTCTCTTGGTCCTGTCCTTTCTCTTTGTCTTTCTCACATTCTCTGCCATTCTGATGGCATGTTGCTATTCATATCTCCCCTTGGCCTAACCCAGAGCTAGGACTCTAAAACAGCTACAGGTTTAGGTCAATAAGAACATAACCCAGTGAGCTGTAAATGGATACAAGGCCACAGTTGCAAATTTGACATCAAATTTCCACAGCAGGTCAGTTCTTTTTTAGCTTCAGATTGTTTCCACCCGGAAGAGACGCTTTTACCTCCACAGCTGAAATGCAGCTGACATTTCCATCTCATGGATGCAGCCCTCCTACACCTCTAGGGCCTATTCATTTATCTCTACAGAGAGAAGTTGATCTCAGGATTATTAGTTTTGGTTCAGAATGTTGTCTATGTTTTATTATGTTCCAATGATGTGTTTTGCTAATTTATCTGCTACATTTTTGAAAGCCCACACAGACCCCATTTCTTCATGACTTATTAAATTTATGTTTTTATTTTTGCTGGAGTATATCTGACTATTTTTTTTTTAGGGATGTATTGTGAGTAGTGACCTTTCTGAGTCTCTTGATATCTGCAGTTGTCTGTTTTTTTTTCCTTCTTTTTGCATGGTGATTTGACTATGTCTAAGATGATTTTGCAAGTAATTTTCCTTAAGAAATGACACGATTTCTCCATATTGCCAGGACTTTAGTGTTACTAAATAGATAGTTCATGAATTTTGTTTTTTTCTTTAATGGTTAACTTATCTATTTGATTCCTGGTTTGCTGAGGGAAGATTTTTGCGTGGTTTTTCTTTTCTTCTAGAGGTTTGGAAATGTCCATTTATTTGTTTACAGAAGAATGAAGGTCTTCTTGTTTTCATTGTCTGACAATCACTGAAATAAATATTCTTTTTATCATTGAGAATTTTTTCTAGTACATAGTTAATAAATTTCCCCACATATCCATTCTTCTTGTTGGTAATTTTTTTCACGTGAGCTCTAAGAATTCCAGATCAGTCTTCTGTGTTATTTAGCATATGTGTAGAGTCTGTCTTGGCTGTTTTTATTTTATTTTGGGAGAAATACTTAGCTGGTGATTGTCTTATCCCATAGCTTCAGCATATTCTACAGGCAGGTGCCACCACAAATGTCAGCAATCTGTAGCTTCGCTGTCAAATTCATTCATTGTACAGTTGTGTCTATTTATAACTCAGCCTAAATGATACAGGTTTACTTCTTTAAGAAATGCATACATTTTTTAAAAATTTAAAATTAAATTTCTAAGATCTTTTATTTTCCCCTTTGTTTGGGTGGTGGTATTCCTACCTTCTAAAATCTGAATTTTTTTGTCAGTTATTTATTAAAAACCTTATCCTGCCTGCTTCATGTATTACTGTCCTCAAACCTAGGCCTCCAGGTATTGAGTTCCTCCTTTCCCTAGTAAGCCACACTGCTCAGAGTTTCCCAGAGAAGCAATACCAAGATGCCTTTTATCCAGAATGCTCTGGATGATAAACTAACAAAAATGGAGGCATTGTGGCTTGGCTTAGACTCATCAATGTCTGTCCTCTGACTTAACTGACCATAAGTCCTTTGGTTTTATGGATTAAATACCACATAAGATCGGGATAAGGTGCTCGTCTATTTTAATTCCAGGAGTATTTAGACCCATTAGCCATTTCTACTAATCCCTGGCAGTCAAGCTTTGTGTCATTTTTACCAGCTTAGCCCTATTGCTATTTCTGCAGCCACTCCGTGGTTCTACTCAGCTCAGCTCTGGCATCATTTTTCACTTAGCTGTGGCTTCTCTGTGGTCCCATTAGCTTCATACAAGTGTAGAATGTTCAGTACTCAACTCTGGCTCAGGAACTATCATCAACATCGTTTTCAGTGTTTTGGTGAAGGGTGTCAACTGGCTGTTCCTGGGGAACATTGCTGGGGGGGGGCTGTACCTGTCCTTTATTATAAATCCCCTAAAACATACCCATCTTCCCCAAAACTCCAACCACACCTAGTGTTTTACCTTTAAAAAGAAAGATGTATTTTTTTTGGTATGTACAAGTGGTTTGCCTGCGTTTATGCATGTGTACCACATGCATGCAGTGTCCCTGGTGGAGGGCACAGAAGAGGGCTTTAGATTCCCTGGAACTAGAGTTGCAGATAGTTGTGAGCCACCATGTGGGAACCAAGTGCGTCCTCTGTAGGAGCAGCAAGTGCTATTGGTCAGAGTCATCCCTGCCCCCTCATGGTTTGCCACTCTTCTCTGTGTGAGTCACTATTGACCATAAGTTAAGTCAACCAACTAAATGTGATCAATGCCCTAGAGCTATCCATAGCTACCCAAACTGAAATGTTGAATTTAGGATTGGTCAGTACATCCATGACAATAAGTTCCCGAAGTGAAGATGTCTCTGTCTCTAAGCTGGACTACTCTGAATCCATCTGCACATGGGTTCCTTGTGTTGTATTTCAATGCATTTGTAGAAGTGAGTAGCTATTTCAGTGGATAAGTCTTCTTTCTGGTTTGACTTTGTAATTAGGATCCTATCAACAGCCAAAATCAATTCTTTAGAGGGGTGAAATCAATGAAGGGCAGTAGGGGGGGACGTAATTAGCATTATGGTTTTCATAAGAGGCAATTCTTTCTAGTGCATAGTACTATCTCAAAGCAGGTCATGGTCACTTTCATTAGAGGGTGGAGTGATGCTAGGGCTGTGGGGCTTCAGGTTTGGCACCCGGTCTCTTAAAAGTCACCCTTCCTAACACTCTTCTTAACAGTCTTCTCTCTCTTCATCACAAATTAAAATTCTACAACCAAAAGGCTGTAAGCTTCAGCTGTTTTACCAGATGCATCAGAGTTGTTTAAAGAAACGCTGGTGGGTAGGGGGATTGGCTCAATTGGCGAAATGCTTGCAGCACCAACATAGTGGCCTGAGTTTAGATCCTCCCAACTTTCATGCAATAAGCTGGGTATGGCGGTGTACACCTTTAATCCTGATGCTAGGAAGGCAGACACAGTAGGATTCTTGGCCAGCCAAATCAGTGAGCTCCAGGTTCAATGTGATATCTTTTCTCAAAAACAAGACAAGGGAAGACAAGATAAAACAAAACACAAAACAGAGAGTGATAAAGACATCTTACATTGGTCCATAACCTATAAAGGTGTACATATGCATACACAAAAACCATTTATATATGCATATGTCTCACACATGTGTGTCACACACACACACACACACACACACACACACACACACACACACACACACTCCCCAAAAGGTAAATGATTGAAAGTGCTTAATTTCTTACTGTTTTAAGTAGACCATTCAACTTCCTCTCAAGTCAATTATTTTTTTAACTGAACTTTGAAATTTTGGTTGCAGCTAGAAGTAGCTATCTCAGCCCTACAGCCCTAATGTCTATGAAGTGGTTCTGTGTGTTAACGCAGTTGACATTTAGTTTGGCTAATCATCACTCCAAAGAACACTATAATTTGCATGGTCATGGATCATCCTTTGAATGATCCATAGCTGCACAAGTGCGTGGTTCCACTGTGGATCTGAGTAGGCTCATCAAAGCACCAGTCAGTCTTCTGTTCTCTGCTGTGTTTAGTATAATGGTGTGTTTTATGTTCTTTCCATGACTTCGATGACATCATTTGACAGAATTCCTACAGAATCATATTGGAAAACTTAGATATTTTTATTACTAAATTCTGTTTGTCATCTCTATTTTCAAAAGACTTTTATTTGTGTTAGTAGCAAATTACACATATACTCTATTTTTTTCAGGTTCCGTTTTGTACCAATGACCTATTTACTTTTTAAGTAATTAAAAGGTTTAGATTATAATATAATCATGTCTTTCTCCCCTTCTCTTTGTTCCCTCACAGTCTCCTTGCTCTCATTTAAATTCTTGGCCTCTAGTCCTTCAGTGACTTGATGTGCTAGTTTGTGTTGTGTTTTGTGTGTGTGTGTGTGTGTGTGATACCTGGAGGGGTCTCCCCCTCCTCAGAGGAGAAGGGGATGGGAAATGGGGGGAAGCTCTGTGTGAAGGGACTTGGAGGAGGGGCGCTGATATTGGGATATAAAGTGAATAAATAAATAAATGAAAAAATAAATTCATGGCCTTTTTCTTTGATTGTCATTACATATATATGTACATACATACATATATATTACTAACTATATAAATAAAACCTTTTCAGTCTGTATAATGTTACTTGTATGTATAAGATTCAGGAATGATCATTTGTTATTAGATAACCAATTGGGGTACTTTTTCCTGGGGAAGACTGTTCATCCACTCTGAGCATCTCTTAGTTGCCTGAGGCTTTTGTCTACGGTTAAAGCTTCCTGAGCACCCATCTGAGTTCCATCAATGTCTTTCCCTCCAAGTTCCATGTTAGCATGTCATCAGTGTCATCTGCTCCCAGTTCCATATTAGTATGTCCATCAAAGTCATCCCCCCCAAGCTCCACATTAGCATGTCCATCAGTGTCATACCCCCAGTTCCAGGTCAGCATGTTTACCAGTGTTGTTCCCCCCACCCCCAGTTCCATGTTAGCATGTGCCTCAGTGCCATCCACCCCCAGTTCCGTGTTAGTATGTTCATCAGTGTCATCCACTCCCAGTTCCATGTTAGCATGTCCATCAGTGCCATCCACTCCCAGTTCCATGTTAGTATGTCCATCAGTACCATCCACTCCCAGTTCCATGTTAGCATGTGCCTCAGTGCCATCCACTCCCAGTTCCATGTTAGTATGTCCATCAGTGTCATCCACTCCCAGTTCCATGTTAGCATGTCCATCAGTGTCATCCACTCCCAGTTCCATGTTAGCATGTGCCTCAGTGCCATCCACTCCCAGTTCCATGTTAGCATGTGCCTCAGTGCCATCCACTCCCAGTTCCATGTTAGCATGTGCCTCAGTGTCATCCACTCCCAGTTCCAAGTTAGTATGTTCATCAGTGTCATCCACTCCCAGTTCCATGTTAGCATGTCCATCAGTGCCATCCACTCCCAGTTCCATGTTAGCATGTCCATCAGTGTCATCCACTCCCAGTTCCATATTAGCATGTGCCTCAGTGCCATCCACTCCCAGTTCCATGTTAGCATGTGCCTCAGTGTCATCCATTTCCAGTTCCAAGTTAGCATGTGCCTCAGTGCCATCCACTCCCAGTTCCAAGTTAGCATGTCCATCAGTGTCGTCCTTGTTCTGGTCATGTTTAGGTAGCCATGTTGAGGAGACATCATGGGCGAAGCTTCTCTCCTTTTCCAGGGGACACAACCTCACAGTAAACGTACCTGACCCTCTGGCTCTTCTATCTTTTGGTCCCCTCTACTGCAATGATCCCTGAGCCTTAGAAGCAGAAAATCACTGTATCAGTCCTGATTAGTTAATAATTAATAGTTAATTTTTCCTTTGTTACTTAAAATGCCACTTAATGACACACACAAGTGCTTAGTTCTAGACTGCCCATTCTGTTTCAATGATCTATTTATTTAGACCAGTCAGATCAGTACAAAAAACATTAGATTCAATCTTCGTACTTGTTAGGTCACACAATCTCTCGTTATTGTCTCTTGTTCATCTGTATCTTAGAAGTTCTATCAGTTTACTTTTTCTTAGCCCTTTAAAATTAGCTTGTCAAATTCTATTTAAAATTCTTGTGTCTTTTAGTATGATTAAATTAATTGTATAGATTAAATTGGAAAGATTGATATCTTTATGATAGCAAGTCTTCCTGTCTAGCACCATCAAATTCTCTCAATTTATTCTGCTCTCTTTTTATATTCCTCCATAAACTTTTATAGTACTGTCCAGAAGGTCTTACATATAATGTCCATTCCTAGAAGCCCTCTAGTGCCTGCTGCTTTTGTGGGAAATTGGATTGTTTTATAAGAAATATATTGATTGGAACATGTTGGTCTTGGAGTTGGTTTCCAGTTGAAATATATCTTTTCAGCTCAATGGGTAAAGCTTACTAAATTTAAGTAGGGGAAAGCCTTAAATAAGGATTGTAAGGCAGAACACACATGTTAACCATTAGCTAATTTCATTTGCAGAAAAAGAAATAACTAAAATCTTTAAAACACCATAAGGCAATTGCAAAGAAAACAACCTGAGGAAAAAAATTTAAAATGTAAAAGACAGAAAAATATCAATATTACATTTAGGTAGGAATTTCTTTCTAATAAATGAAAATGATAATTACTATAATAGAACAAATAAATGAAGTTCAAGAATAAACCATCTGTACAAGCACAAAAAAATATACATCTTTAATATACATGTGAAAAGGATCAGCTCATTAATAGATAGCTACAGTGAATCTTAGCATCAGAACTCACTTACACTGGAACACAACAATTACACTTTCCTTATTTCTAAGATATGCGTGTCTGAAGCATTTTAGTGGTTGTGCATGGCTATGAATGATTCTCAATAATTTAAACAATTTGCACAAAGCTGGCTTAAGTAGAGTGAAGATGTTCACAACTCAGCATCCTAAATGCAAATGAGCACTATGGAAACGTCTTTAAACTTATTTAATCAAAGAAATTGTTTTGGAGGAGGAAGATACACTACAAGTAATTAGTTTGCTATATGATATGTTTTGAGAAATATAGACATCATGTCAGTATTTTGGACATTCATAGCTGACTGAACTGCAAATGATTTGTAGCAACACTGAAAATTGCAGCCAAACTCAGCTAATATTCCAAATGTGTGAGAATAGGTTGTTTTTAAAAGTAGTATATGGGACAGCAAATGAATTGAATAGTGTGAGGGCTTTAAATGCACTTTAGAGAGTTAATTAAGGCAGAGAAAACCATGTATGATATTTAGTAATGTGAAAAGTAAAGCCATGAGCTGCTAAGTATGGCATGTAATTTACTTTGGGTGAAACATACGTTTTCCAATACATATGTACATTTATATGTGCACAGAGATGTGCACAGAGGGAGAGAATACTCAAAATGTTAATAGATGTAACTGCTGACTTGGGATTACTCGTGACTCTAATTTTCTGTCTTGATTTACTTGTTTATCCTTTAATGACCACTAATTACCCCGATTCTAAGGCAAACGTCATGTTTTTAAAGTTACTGCCAATGATCTGTCTTTTATATTCCTGTTAGTTGTTACTGAATGCACCTCCTCCCACCCCTCTGTTCCCTTCTCACTTTTCTAGTCTCTACAGAGCCCCGTTCAGGCTGCCGATTATTTTTAAACGTGACTGCAGTTCGTCTATGCAGCTGCTCTCACTGCTTCAAGGTGACATTGATCTTTTTTAAAAGTTGAATGTTTCTTTTGGTGCAGAAAACAATACCCCATTTACAGTATCTGTTGCGTTTTAAAAATGTGTGTTTAGATGATGCACGTTCCATTAATAATTTACTGAATAATGGATGTGCTACGTGAAATCTAACCCTTCCTGGTTCTGAAGACAAAGTGTCATATGAATGGCAGTCTTGGGGAAATACTGTGCTCCCCAGTTACCTCAGTCTCATCCTCATTCCCAGACACGTGTGTACCAGATCATTTTGGTTCCTATTCCCTGTCTTTTCCAGTTTCACTCCCTTGAAGAATTCCTGATACTCTCTCTGGTAGTTCAAAACCAATCTCACTAACTTTGTTATGTTGTTACAACAGCAAAAAAAAAAAAAAACAAAAAAAAAAAAAAAGAAAGAAAGTAAAAAACAGGGCTGCGTAAGAGAGCTCGTGGCTCAGGCGTGAGGACCTGCCTGAGTACAGATGCCCAGCACTCCTGCTTGTGGCTGTGCACTTCTGTAACACCCCTCCCCCCACGCTGGGGTGCAGGGAGGCACAGGAAGCTCCAGGAGCCTGAGAGTTAGCCAGCCTCCCTGAAAGAATGATGAGCTCAGGGTTCAGTGAGGTAACCAGTCTTCAGGGACTAAGGGAAGTAATATGAGTGCTGCCTCCTCCATGCGTGAGCATACACACACACACACACACACACACACACACACACACACACACACACACACTGCCCCCCTACTCAAGATAATGAATCTAAAGAGAATTTGCACTTATCCCCCATTAGCAGAATAGCCCTCTCTCAGGTCCCAGGAGGGATGTCATCTCTTTAGTGTCCCACTTTCCCTCTAACTTGGGTCCTTCATGCTTTCAGATTTAGGGTCAGGATTCAGAGAGGATGCTCATGTAGGATAAAGGAGCATAAAGGAGCAGGAGAGAGAAACAGCTTAGCATCAAAATTTAGGGGCGTGGCTTTAGTCATAGGTAATTTGGTCCATAGTGAGATGACAAGACAAAGGGCCCTGCAGGGTTGGGAATATGGATTGGGGGTGGAGTACTTGGCTAGTAAACCCAAGGCCCCAGGTTCAAGCTCCAGGAATGGATGGTGGCAGCAGCAGCAGCAGCAGCAACAACAACAACACCACACACACACACACACAGAGACAGAGAGACTGAGAGAGTAAATAAATAAACAAAAATATCACATGGATGTCTGTTTAGGATTCAGAAATTAAAGGTGTAAACATTGCGATATTTTCTTACTCAGGGCTGGGAATCACATTACCCCTAAATTCTGTGTGGAATCCTTACAGGTGCCTCTACTTTATCTAAGGGTTGGTAGGTGTCCGAGTCCCCTACGGCTCTGCTGTTGTTCAAATCCACCTTTACATACGTTAACATCCTTATTCAACTCAAAATCTTTCTGGGAACTTTCTTTGCTTGCTTTTATCAAACAAAACACATTAAAACAAAACAAAACAACCCAATGCCCTCTACTGCTTTCCCCAGTGGATGAATTCTTAATGACATCCTCTTTTAACTATTTCTTGTTTTAAGTGAGAAACACACACAGCAGTCCTTGTAATCGGCCAGGGTCTCCACCAGCCACTCACTGCCTGCTTCTGCATTCATTTTGCCTCTGCCTGGCTGTCTGCTTTGTCATTATAGTAGCAGGCCAAATGTCATTTATTCAGTCACTGTCATGCAATGGGCATATCCTCCTTCCCTCTGCCCCCATCCCCGCCTTTTTACTTTCCTTCCTCATTTTCTTTGCAGAATACAATGGGGTCTAAAATCCACTTTATTTTCTTCTTTACTTAGGTATTTATTGTCTATCAGAGGACTGTCCCTGATCTCTTTTTATACACGTCTGAAACCAGCAAGAGTAGCAGGTGCATGTATCTCTGTGCTCCATGATTGAAGTGGGTGGGCAGGGGTCGGTAGGTGAAATGGAACTCCATTAGGCTACAGCTGAATCCTCACCTTTCTGTGTCTCTGTTCCCCTTAGCCATACTACTGGACATGCATCAGACACTTGCATTCGTCCTGTTCCTTGGAATACCCATGCCCTATTATCATCTTTCCAAAAGTTTGCTTAAATAAGGTTTGCTCAGCAACACCTGTCTGAATACCGCTATTTAAAATTCCAAGCTGCTGCAACTGTGGGATTAGGGGGTGCTCAGTCAATATGCTGTTTGGCTTGCAAGCACAAGGACCTGAATTTCATCTAGAAATCAACATAAAAATGCTGGTCATGGTACTGGGGACCAGGGCTCGGAAGGGGGAGGCAGGCAAACTCCCGAAGCTCCATGCCCAGCCAGAGTAGTCTGCTTAGCCAGTAGCAGGCCAGTGAGAGACTGGCTCAAATGAATGAATGAATGAATGAATGAATGAATGTGGCTGTTACCTGAAGAACAGTGCTCAAATGTCTTCTGGCTTTCACATGCATATATGCAACACACATGTGCATACATGCATGTGTGCACACACACACTTCAGATTTTTCTTGCATAGAAATCAGGTCAATTCTGATCTGTCTTACATGTTGATGCTCCTCTTAAAACACATGCTGCCCTTGAAGGACTTAGCTGGTGTTTATTCCCTGGGTCGTGCTGGATCCTTCTCTTTGTCCCCTAGGTCCCTCCCCACACCTGCTTGCTCTGTACCCCACAGGTCCTGTGTGAGCACCTGTGGTCTCAGCAGAATCACCACACCTTGACTGCCCTTCACCTGTTCTTGAAGGTGACCCTGACCTGCCTATTGCCCCCTCTTCACCTCTGACCTGTCCTGTGTCACATTTCTCCGGATTGTCACAGAGGACAAGTGCTTCTGTCTGTGGATCCTATTGGATCTTCTGTGATCAGAACAGAGTCCAATATAAAAGAGATGCCAAGGGCTGGAGAGATGGCGCAGTTGATAAAGTGCTTGCTGCACAAGCAGGAGGTTTTATCCCTGATTCCTGGTACCTCTGCAAAATCTCAGCTGTAATGGCAGATATCTGTAATCTCAGTGCTGTGGAGAGAGAAATAGAAGGATCCTGGGGCTTGCTGGTCAGTCAGTCTACCCCAGTTAGAGTTCTTGTCTCAATAAAGGAGAGAGGGGGGGAGGGGGTGGGACAGAGGGAGAGGGACAGAGGGGGAGGGAGAGGGAGAAAGGGAAAGAGAGAGAGGGAGAGGGAGAAAGGGAGAGGGAGGGGGACGGGGAGAGGAAGAGGGAGAGGGAGAGAGAGAGGGAGAGAGGGAGAGGGAGAGAGGGAGAGGGAGAGAGGGAGAGGGAGAGAGGGAGAGGAAGAGAGGGAGAGGGAAAAAGGGAGAGGGAGGGGGAAGGGGAGGGGAAGGGGGAGAGGGAGAAGAAGAGAGGGAGAGGGAAAAAGGGAGAGGGAGGGGGAAGGGGAGGGGAAGGGGGAGAGGGAAGGGGAGGGGAAGGGAGAGAGGGAAAAAGGGAGAGGGAGAGAGGGAGAGGGAAGGGGAGGGGGAGGGGAGAGGGAAAAAAGGAGAGGGAGAGAAGGAGAGGGAAGGGGAGGGGGAGGAGGAGAGGGAAAAAAGGAGAGGGAGAGAAGGAGAGGGAAGGGGAGGGAGAGGGGGAGGGGGAGGGGGAGGGGAAGAGGGAGAGGGAGAGAGAGAGGGAGAGACAGACAGACCTGACATTTAACATCTACCATATTGATTTACACTGCACATACTTGCACACACTCAAATGCGCACGGGCACTCATGTACAAATGCATACCTCCACATGAACTTGTTCATGTGCGTACATCACACACACACAAGATTAAAAAAATATGTGTACCGATTATTGACTCCAGCTTGAGAAAAGTACAGCTTTATTCTACCCCGAGATCCTTCATTTGTTGCCTAATGTTCATATTAGGTGATCATGTTACTAAGTAACTGTTCTCTCTATTGCCTTTGTAACTTTAATATGCATAAAGCTTGGGTTGCTATCATACAAAATTTAGACGGCATCCTTTGGTTTCCCACTGTCTAAAATGAGAAGATTAGAATTGCCAGCGTTCGCTCCACCTCTCCTTCCACCTGTGTTAGTTTTTTTTATATCAAGTGAAGTTTGATATATCTTTTCTGTTTTGAGCCATGTATTAGTTTCCCAACACTGTCAGAGCAATATACCACAGATGGGGTGGTTTCAACCACAGCAGTTGATTGTCTTACAGGTCCAGAGACTGGAAGTCCAAGGGTGTCTGTAAGTTTGTTCTCTCTCCTGGGATAAGGAGATGGCTACTTCTCTTTATGGGCATGTCTGTGTACCTATGTCCCTAGTCTCCTCAGTGTGTGCCCAAATGGTTTTGTTTTTCTGTTTATAATTCACTGTGTAGGAAAAGATGGCTTTGAACTTGTGGTCATACTCCTGCTTCAACCTCTTGTGTGTTAGGTGTGCAGGTGTATACATTATACCTGGCACAGATATGAGACTGGATTAGGGCCCATTTTAAGCATCTCATTGTAATTTAACTATCTCTTTAATGGGCCTACACACAAATACACACACATATTCTAAAGAACTTGGGGTCAGTGCTTCCTCATTGACTAGAGGGAAGGCATTAATTCTGGTCCTAATCAGCCCCATTATTCTGTACTTTTATCTGTACTTCAGAAAGTTTGAGGCCCGGGTACCATGGCCTATCTGTTGGACCTTTATCAAGTCATGTGTTAGAATCATACCTCTTTACATGGTATCTGTGGTAATGGAAGGTGGTCAGGTAGTTGTTTCTTCTCATGTTATAATCAGTGTTTCTTCTCATATTATAATCATGGCAGTTTGAGTTACTTCATATTTAAAATGATCTTTTTAATCCAGGTTCTTGATTTGTGTGAACCTAGAAATCTCAAATTCCACATAATTTTCCTTTAACATGGTGTCAACACTGACCCCTGGTTTCCTACCCCCAGCCCTTGAAGCTGGATGAATTTGCCATTCTCTGTAGGTGGGCTTTTCTTTCTGAAACTTTAGAACACTTTGCTCATCTCTGTAGCTCTCACATTTCCCAAGATCCTCTCCTGTCTTCTTTAGTATTAGGCTTCTCTTTTGTAATGAGGAAATTTTTGTGTGTGTGTGTGTGTGTGTGTGTGTGTGTGTGTGTGTGTTGAGGGCAGGGGAATTAGAGGTCAACACTGGGACATCTTCCTTCCTTGCTTTCCATCTTAATTTTGGAGACAGGGTCTCTCACTGGTCCTGGAGTTTGTTGTTTCAGTGAGCTTGAAAGCCTGAAGGACTCACCCATCTCTGTCCTTCACCAGCACTGGTTTGCACACATGTCATGATCCTGGCTTTATGTGGAAGATGAAGATCCAAATTGAAGCTTCATGGTTGTGCAACCCATGGTGTCACATCCCCAGCCAGCACACTGAGACTCTGTTCCATTCTGTTGTCTGTCTTTTCCATATAGGTTGCCTTCATGGGTTTATGGTCTGCCCATATCTCTTAACTCCTCTCGCATTTTATACCTCTTTGTACTTTCACTTTATGTTCTTGTGGATTCTCTTGATTTTGTGCATGGTTTGAATGTTGCCCCAGTTTGTGTTAGAAACTTGGTCCCCATTGAAGAATGTTGAAAGGTGGAAGCTTGAGGTGATATTTGGGTCGTGAGCACTCTGCCCCCTATAATGAATTGGGATGTGTGTGTGTGCGCGCGCGCGTGTGTGTGTGTGTGTGTGTGTGTGTGTGTGTGTGTGTGGTAAGCCACTGATGGGTAACATAACAGTCACTGTTGCCCATGTGAGTACTCTTGGGCCAGCTGGTCCTCAGTCTTGGCACATGGAGCCATCTATTTGGTCCTATTGTGGTGCCATGAACCTCCCCAGGTACCTAAAACGAGTGGACTTCCCAGTGTTTAGAGCCATCAGCTAAATAACCTTCTAATCTTTGTAAGCTAAAAAGTCTGTAGGACTTGAAATAGCACAAGAAAACAGACTTAGATTGTGGGGGGTCTCTCCAAACACTATAGGAGGCAGAAGAATGGTCTGTGAGAGGCAAGAAGAAAATCTGGTTAAACACACCGTAGTTAGGCAGGCTACTTCAAGCTTCTAGAGTCTGACACTGGGCAGTTTATTTAGACATATTTAAGTATGGTACAATTTTGGAAAAAATTTCCTGGTAACAATGGTCTCAATCTCATGTGCATAATAAAGTTCGATGCATAAGTACATCAACACTCTTTCTCAAAGCACATGTGACCTCTACCATGAAGATGGATTCTGTGTCTTAAGAGCCCAGGATCTGGTGTGGTCTCAGTCATAAAGATAGCATTGAGGTCACCTGGCTATAAAACATGTGTGACATATCCCTTAAGGATGGGTTCTATTGACTGAGAGACAAAGCTAGGGAGGAAGAGTCTGGCATAAACATAATAGTTTGGGCGGGGTGCAGTTGTGGTCTGGTCCTACAGATAGCAAAGGTTACCAGGTTATTAACTACAACTTCTCCCAGGATTTTGAGGGGAAAAAAGCTATATACATCCCTTTTGTCGGAGAGACAAGCCTGTGTGCTTAATGTTTCTGGTTTCCCTAGTGCTTATCTGTGAGCCTAAAGACCTCGTGCCCTCTACATAAGCTGTTTATTTTCAGTCTTTGGGTTTCCTGTTTTAGTCGCTCTATTTTTAGTTTCAAAGAGTGATTTCTTACTACAAAGCTGCATTTGCTTCATAGTTACTTTCCTTAGGAAAACATAGTTTCAGGTGTAAGTCATCAGCACCAAGAATTAAGCTACTTATGTCAGTAGCTACTTAAAGCCAGTCAGACTTTTACTAACTCACATTTCCCCTCTCTTATAAAATAACGTTTTATTTTAAGTATATTAGTACTTTGTTTGCCTGTGTGTATTTGTATCACACGTGGGCACTATTTGCAGAGGCTAGAAGAGGGTGTCTGATCCCTGGAACTGGAGTTCAGAGAACTGTGAGCCTCCATGCGGTGCTAGACACTGCGCCAAGGACCTCTGGAGGAGAGGCCAGTGCTCCTAACCACTGAGCATCCTCTCTATTCCCATCTGCCACTTCTTTCTTTTCTTTTCTTTTTTTTCAATGTCAGAAAAACTAAGAAAATTTGACTAACCTATTACTGCAACTTTTGAAACATTAAAAAAATACATTTCATAACACATAGGAGACAAAGGCAAAAGGATCTGTTTGAATTTGAGGTCAGTTTGGTCTATATAGTGAGTCCCACAAGACTAGCATTATAATCCAGCTCAAAAAAAAAAAAAAAAACAGGAAGAGAGAAAGAAAAAGAAAAAGAAAAGCCACAATTAAAAAACTAATTAAAAAATATTGCACATGGCAAAGTATTTTCTCCAAATTCTACTGATGTGTGGAAGTGTACAATAATTCACACATATATCTACGTATATAAGCATACATCTACACACATATCTACACACATATATACAGTTATGTTGAGACACATACTTATATATGCATACAGTTATACATAGACAACCAAACATACAGACACATATACAATATTATACACACATGTATACACATAAGCACACACATATACAGTTATATATAGATATAATCAGATACACAAATAAATATACAAACATATAGATAAAAGCAAAACCAGATAAACACTTGTAAAAATATATCCTCGCACATAGACGGACACACATGCACACACAGACACACTCCAGAGACATACACACATACACTTATACATAAAGACACATAAACACACATATACAAATACACATACATATAATCCACACATACATAGATACATGCATATACATACACTTGCCCTCTATGTGTCTACCCTCATGTTCACATACACACATATATAGATATACTCGTATGCACTTTTAATCCATATATACAGATTTATGTACATATCGGCACAAACATACTCAGACACACATATACATTTATATATACACATATACATACAAATATAAACACACAAATAGACAAAGAAACATATGCATTCATATGTTTACAGAAACAAATAGACATACAGCATACATACACAGACATACGAAGACAAGTTCATACCTACAGGCACAAACAGATACACATAAATATACGCATAGGCATAAACACACATGCGTGTCCACAAATGTACACCCATACATATACACACATAAACATCATCTATCTATTACACAAATATATCTACATGTTTGTGTGAGTCACAGGGGTTTCATGAGGCACAATTTGGCCTCCACCTCACTAAATAGCTGAGGATGACCTTGAACTTTTGTTCTTCCTTCCTGTGTCTCCACAGAGCTGGAATTGCAGATGTGACTCCACACACAATACCACACTTTGAACCCAGGGCCTTGTTCGTCCTAAGCGAGCACTCTACTGATGGAGCCACGCTCACCCTGCCTACTGCATCTTTTGGAGACTGAATTCAACATGCCTTCAGTGCTCACTGCACCCTTTGGTTGATGCTTTCTGGGTCTTAGTTATTTCTGTGGACTTTTCTCCAGTACTCTGTCATTAGCTTTGCCTGAGAAGTCAGATTTGGAGGTTATTTCCTGAGCCCTCGCTTCTACATGGCTTTTCTGTATCTTTTACAAATAAATGACAAACTGACTGGCACCAGATTTTCTGGGTCCTTGTAGTACTTCTCACTCCCAGCCCCAAAGACCTGACCATTTGCTCTTTGATGAGTAGAGTCACTGAGAAGGCTAGAGACTGGCTTTGTCATTTCTTCTTTTACTGGTGTGCTTGTGTGCCTCTCTTCCTTTCTTCATCTTTAAAGAGAAAGTCAGTGAGACTAATCCAAGAACTACCATGGTTTTCCCAGATCCTGTCCTTGCTATACCCTGTAGGACATTACTCAGTATTTATAGGCATAGGCCTTCAGCACAGGAAAGTCTCTTTCAAACTCCGCTAGTCTTTGCTGTTATAGAACAGTCTCCTAGCTCCTGGTGCATTGGCTGGTCATGCTAAAGGTGATGTGCTGGTCTTTGCATTTGTTTTCTGTCTTGTGTTTTTATGCCGCATGCTTCTCTGCTTTTGGTAGGATTTCTCATTTGTAACCTACAATGGGACAGGGATTTGCCCTTCCCTACTGTCTGTATCCTTTCCTTTCACTGACTTCTCAGATTTCAGGTCAGCCCTGCAGTTTTCCATGCTGTCTTTTGCCCTTGGTCATCCACTACTTTCATTGATAGTGCAAAGCAAGTGATTTCAAGAGGACATGCCTTCCAGCCAGGCGCTCCCTCCCGTGCTGTTCTAGACTCTTGTTTTTATCGGCTCTCATTTTGATGCTATATTGCTGCTTCTGTTGCTCATCTTTAAGAATGGGCGTGGTTAATCTTGTGGTAGACAATATCATGCTGGAAAAGTGGTGTGTGTGTGTGTGTGTGTGTGTGTGTGTGTGTGTGTGTGTGTGTGTGTATCTGTCTCTGTGTGTGTGTATGTGTCTCTGAGTGTGTGTATTTGTCTGTGTTTGTGTTTTTCTTGGAAACCCCCACCATGGACAGTCCCAACAGAAACACCACCTCTGCGAACATTCTTTTTAAATTCACTCTTGGTCCTGAAGGCATTTGATCCTGTGAGTTCATGAGCCAAATCACAGTGCTTCCTCCTCATGTCCCTTCAATCTTGGGGATACAGATGGAGGTCCTGCCTCTTCTGGTACCTTTCCCAGTGAAGGGGCTTATGACCTGCCCCTGGTGCTTTAGCTGGATTTTCAGAGGCTGTTGTAGACCACCTGAGCAAAAGCAACTTGGGTTAATTTCAGCTTATATTTCCAGGTCACAGCACATCTTTAAGGGAAGTCAGGGAGGGACCCAGAGATAAGAACTGAAGTATAAATCACAAAAGAAATCTGCTTACTGGTTTGTATCCTAGTTTACATTCATCTGGCTTTCTTAGATAATCAGACCCATCTGTCTTAGGGATACTATTGCCCATAGTGGGCTGGGAAGTCACTTAGCAATCAAGAAAATGTCACATAGACATGTTGACAGTCCAACTTGATGGAGAAGATTCTTCAGTTGTGGTTCCTTTTCTCCGGTGTACCAAGCTGACAGCTAAGATTAGCCCTCACACCTGGACAACATCCATATGGCCAGTGGCTAGCAGCTCCCTCCATGTCCTCTTTTTGGGTTCCTAAAACTGATGCCATCTTTCCTAGTGCCACATTCATTGGTATATGCAGTTACAAAGAAAATCCTGAATTCCTATGAGTCTCAATATAAACCAAACTCAAGAATAAGACTTTATCCTTTTAAAGTGTGAAAGTTTCAATAACAGGTTACTACACCGGAGGAACTCACAATTGATTTCTAAGTTGGGAAAATTACAGTGTGTGTCCCCAGGTTCCTGGGAATGAAGTGAGATTGGCCCAGGGCCATCTATGGAAAACTCTCGGGAAGTTCTAGCTCTTGTCTACTGCAGGTACTGTGAAGTTCTAGGTTCTGGCACTGCAGTTGGCTTTCCTGTTTGCAGGCCACTGTGGCTGGAATCCTGTACTGAAGTCAGGCCACTGTGGCTGGAATTTGTACTGAAGTCTGTCCAGCATTCTAGGGCATTGCTGGCACTGTTGATGGACAAGCTCTAAATTCAAATGCCCCCTGAAGGCTGCTTCAGAAGGGCTGGAAGGTTATTCTGGACAATGAAGGGAGCTAATGTATTCTTTCACCCACAACTACCTTGTCTTGCCGTCCTCACATCAATAACAAATCATGGCAGACAGCAGATGACGACAGATTTATTAAATCATATGCAGTCATCCTCAAGGGCGCCAGAAGGCTCTCTGATGGATCTAAAGTAAGCTTGCATGCAAAGTGGTGATGCTCTCTTTCACCCTTTTTGGTCTTCATTTATTAATTGAGAATATTTGTGTGAATGTATCTTTTTCTTACCTACTATGCAGCTACTCAGTGTTCATGTAGAAAATCTCTTGTTTCCCCTTACCATTTTTTTTTGTTTGTTTTGAGATTATTAGCTGCTTTCTGGTTTTCCTCTGAAGGAAAAATACTTTTATAACATTTGTAAATTCCTTATTTTAAAGGTAATATTGTGGACTTTTGTCCATTATAATTTTACTAATGCACACACTGTGAGGGTCTCATATACATGAAGGTGCAGGTCTAGACTGTTCACCACAATAAAAAAATCTAGATGATTACTGCACTTTAACCAGGGCCAAGAATCCTTTGTGTATTAGCAAACTAACATTATTTCTGAGTTGTATAACAGCTTATCTTCAGACTTCTCAGCAATCCCCTCCCCCTTTTTTGATAGAAGAAAAAGTTTACTATGCCAAAGGCGTTCATGACAAAGAGAACTAATGGTTTTATATCCCAGGAAAAGGAATTGGAACTAGGAAATTCAAGCTGTGATCAGCATGAAACAAATTAAGAAATATTACTTTCCCCAAAGGATCTACTAGAGAATTCTCCAGAAAGGAAAAAAAAAACCCAACAAAGGCGAGTTTTAAGTTCAAGGATAAGTAATGAGCATAAACCTAATAGTTCTGAGGGTAATGGAACATATGTGTGAGCACACTTGTGCATGCCACTACATGCGCACATCAAGTCCCAAGGTTGACGTCAGGAACTCTCCTCCAGTTTTCTTCCACCTTACTCTATCAATAAGGTCTGTCAATCACACCCTGAATTTGCTGATGTAGCTAGTTTCTCTGGTGGTTTCTGGGGATCCTAGTGTGGTCCTCAAGCTTGCACATGGAACATTTAACCATTGATTCGTCTCCCCTTCCACGCCCAGTCTTAAAACATGGGTAAAATGGTGGGAAGAGCACATGCAAAACTCAAACCATTTATCACTTTAAGTCATCAGTGTTGCCTCAGTTACTGCAATCTTTCTCACACTGTACAAGGTGTGATAGAAGATAGGTGTAAAGTTTTTCAGTATGTCACTTTGGTGACCTGGGGACCAACATTCTTTAAAATTTTTATTTGTTCTTTGACAATTTCCTACTGAAGTGCAATGTATCTCCCTGTCCCCAAGCAGTCAATTAACCTCACCACTTTGTTCAGTTATGACTCTGCATTAACCTTTGACCCCTGAAAAAGAAGCTTCTGTGACCAACTGAGGGTAGCACTAATCTGCATGCAAAAAATAAGCATCTGTGTTGGACAATACGTCTGTGCAGCAGAGTACCAGGAATAGAAAAGCAACATTCTTCCTGCAGAATAAGACAATGCTGAAGTGTCAGGGGAGGGCAAGGAGAACCCTGTGGTATTCATCTGAGAGAGGAGTATTGGTATAGACTCAGGATACCTTGAGAAATTCTCTCTGTCTGTCTTTGTCTCTTTCTCCTTCTATCTAGTGTATGAGGTCACTGTAAAAGATCACCCACAGTGATACACCTCGGCACGGTGGATGTACCCTTGTACCAAGAACAGGATTTTGAAACAGTTTGCTACTGCCTGTTTCTAGGTCAAGACAGGACATATATATGACGAGCCTGTTACATCTTCCTATTACAAGCAGCTTTTAAAACGTGAGAGACTAAGTTTGTATCACAAGAATAGAGGAACACAAATGAATAGCTTGTCCACTGGCCAAAATCAGACCAGTACGCCTCCCGTCCTTCCAACATTTTATTAGAAAAAGTTTCCTACTGAGAGTAAAGTGGATATACCCACCCCCATGTCTCTGGGTGCTCCCATTAATATTTGACTGCACTGGCTTTATCACACTTCCATCCAGCTATCCAACTACGAGTCTATCTTGTTTTGTTTGATGAATTTCAAAGTAAATCATGGCTGTTGGTACCGTTCTTTCTAGCTACTCCAGCATGAAAAGACCACTTTTAAAATACAAAAGCAGAAATGACACCAAAGGTGACCCTGTGACAGGCAGGGAACGCAGAGGAGTTAGGGAAGCAAATGAAAAGGAAATCTAATAAAGACAGGGATTAGGGCAGCTGGAGACGGGGCTCATAACCTTGACAATTGCCCAAGGCCATTTATGGATCTGTGGTTTTTACTACCCCCAATCTAAGCCATTATCTTTCTTCACATCCAGTTTTCCTGTTATCTATGACTCCATGGTTGCTGGATCCTTTGTGTAATTGAGCAGGAGATTCTCCACATTGCCTTTTTAATTCAGTTGACTGTGAGTGTTTGTGTGAGTTTATAAGAATGGAGAAAATTTCAGCAGGGTCTTCCCTGAGACTAAACATATTAGCTTCATTAAGAGGAAAAACAAATCAAATCACACCAGCCTTTGTCTTCCACATTCCAGATCACATCTGGAACTTCCTCTATGCCTTATACTTACTGCTTTCCATCTGAAAATCTTCATCTGTTCCTGGCTCCTGCTGGAAGGCCCACACATGGGCTGGGTGGGGCTCATCCACATATCATGCACATATATGCATTCATATGCTCATTATATGAAGCTCCCTGAGCCTCTCATGACCACACCTGCATCTTAAAGTAGCACTTTTTCTTATATTAATAGATTTACATATTGACTGCTTAATTGTTGCTCTAATCAGACAGTTGGGTTGGTGCCTTGTTAACTGCTCAGTGAAAAGCCAAGGAGAATGTCAAGACACTGGCCTACTTACTTGTGTGTGTGTGTGTGTGTGTGTGTGTGTGTGTGTCTTTATTTTGTGTGTACATGCCTGGTGCCCATAGAAACCTTAAGAGGGCCTCAGAATTCTTGGAACTGGAGTAATATATGGTTGTGAAACAGTGTATAGGTGCTGGAAACTGCACCCAGGTCTTCTGCAAGAGCAGTAGATCATGTGAATCACTGAATCATCACTCCAGTCCCTGAACTACTTTATAAGTTAATCACAATTCAGCAAAATAATTATGCTGCTTTTTGTAAAAGTTAAAAGATTAAAAAAATTAACACAGAAACTATTCAACACATGTAAGTTGTATTTCATATTTTGTACCCATCTACACATCGAGGAAAGGTTAAACTGAGCCAATTAGTATATGTAGTGACTTTCATTATGGTTATTTTGTATGTGAGGACAGACAAAATTACTCTTTCAGAAATTTTTAAAGAATGTAATATGTTGTTATGAACCACAGTTGCCACATTGTACAGGATTCTGTTAAATTCACTGTTCTAGGTTAACTGAAATTTTGTGCCCATTGACCAGTGTTTCTACCAAGGGTTCCATGTTTTGAAGGTTGGGTAAAATTCATAAGGTGGCATTACGTGCTGCAAATGACAGCCCTTTGTTTCATCTCAGTCGTGGTTCAAATCTATCATTTGGAGCTGAGATGTCAGTGCCTGGAACACAGCATTTTGGGACATTTTAGAAAGTTGTATTAGCTTTAATAGGTAGAAATATAGTACCTACCTCACACCAAAGCTGACATGTTTTAGGCCTTACTCTCGCTAGTGCCCGCTCATGAGGTATAGATTATCTTCACATTTCAATGCAAATGGTTCCACTCACCACTGGGCCACCCATAATTTCTAAGACATCAGTTTTCAGAACAAATTAAATTAAATTAATTGAATTCTTTGATGGCTTAAGAAAATCATTTAAACCATTTCCAACCTTTCCATTTTCATTTTTATTTTATATACTTGATTTAACCAGGATCGATTTCTTTTCAGTTTAAAATTTAAGACTAATATTTGATCCATCAATCAAACATTGTCAGTCTGGCTTCCTGCCACCTCCAGTCTTCTCGGCTGTCCTGTAAGTCCAGTCATCTCTAGGTAATTTTCTATGACAAAGAATTCATCCAAGATACATTGTGATTCTTTCATCAAATTTTCTCAGTTTTGAAAATAAAAGCATTAGCAGTTAACACATTTATTTTTTATTTATTTTTCTAGTAATGTTCACTGAATTGGATAGGGAATTGACATGTGTATGTATTGATTATAATTATAATGTATATAATAAGCTTGGGGGAAATTTGTGATAAAGAAGTATAGGAAAAACATACACACCAAGAGAGACTAGAGGGTCTAGCAGAGTGTGGAAGGAAGGATGAGAAGGTGGGAGGAGAGGAAGAAGAGAGATAAAGGGGCAGAAGAGAAGCTCTTTTGGTGCTCAATGCCAAGGGATTGCTGTGTGATATGCATGTAGAGTGTGGTATCCCAAATGTTCTTGGAGGTCAGCATTTTACATGCGTGACCTATCAAGACAGGTGGGTTTGTGAAGATCATCCTTGGACAAGGGTCCTTCACCCACAGCAACTTGAGACCAGCTCAGAGGTCCTGAGCTCATCCATGCTGGCTTACAGGAGATCCAAGAAGGAGCTGTGTCCCACAGAGTACCAGAGATAGAGGAAAAGTCAATATACTAATCCCTGGAAAATGATTGCAAATGATTTTTTTATTGAGTAAATTCATTTGGTGCCATGTCAATTTAGCTAAGTCACAAAAAGCAGTAGGGTTTGTGACCTCCCCCATCATGGTTGTTTTTACTGAGTTTGCAGTATTAGGTAGCTTCCTGATTTCATGTCTAGCATAATGTTCTCTTCATTTATTCCTATTGTCATGAATGAATGGTCCATTTTCCTCATTGGATAGTATTTTATACACACACACACACACACACACACACACACACACACACACTCCTTGCCTTCTTTATCTATCTACTGAAGGATGCTTAGGTTGATGCCATCTTGGCTCTTTGGAGATATGGTGCAGAGATCACGAGTCTGCACTTATCTCTTCAACACATTGGTTTCATTTCCTTTAGACAAATACACAGTAGTGGGATGACTGGGTCATATGGTAATTCTGTTTTTAATATTCTGAGTAAACTCCATACTATTTTCCATAATTGGTGTACAAATTTATATCTTCCCCTGCTGGTACCAGCTACCATTATACACAGCAAGTAGGAAGATCACGCCATAATTGGACCTGCCCCAAACTCACTGGGACAAGTAGGCTGTCCGTCTGAGGCCCTGGCTTCCTTCTGTGTACACAGGGGCTTGAACCTTTAGATTCTCTCCATCCTGATACTGCAGCTTTGCATCGTTTGAGATGCTGACATTCATAGCTCTGGGCATTCCATAAACAATGCAAATTAGCATCCAAACAGCTTTGCCTTCTCTCTGCAGTCTGAAGATGACAATGCTTTCATTATTGAGCAGCTACCATGCCTCCTGCCATTATCGACCCAGCCTGTGGTAGGACAGGGGCAGGGGCTTGGCCCCTGGCAACCCCTCTTTAATGGGAACTGAGTGTAATCACATTAGCTCAGTTGGGAGTTTTGAAAATTACATTAGCTCATCCAATGAAAGGGAATCTGCCAATAATTTATGTGATGGATTTGCAATTAGAACATTGAGGTCCCTCCCCTCCATCTTCTTTGTGTCTTTCTGGTAAAGAAACAGAAGAAAAAAACCATCTTAAGGAAATTAAAATGTCAAGCAGACCTTATAGGTCATGTTTTAATAGAATTTTATCCTCTGTCTTTTGGTTCTGTTCCCTAAGGGAAGAATATTTTGGAAACTGTTTTATGGTTAGTCATTTCACACAATCTACTAAGGGTTTCTTGGTGAAGAAAAATATAGGAAAATAATTTTAATGACTATTAAAATATATATCAGAACTAGAAGTTACAGGAATACATTTATTTTATATAATTAAAATATAATTACATCATCCCCTCTTCAACTCCTCCCATGTCATCCATCCCCCATTCTCTTTTAAATTCATGTCAGCTACTCATTCTGGGAAAGGGTAATTCATTCTCTCTCTCTCTCTCTCTCTCTCTCTCTCTCTCTCTCTCTCTCTCTCTTTCCAGCAGTTTTTAATCGGCTGTAGTTCTTCATTAAGTTGTGGGGCTCTGGGTAATGTCCCCCATCCATGTTGGTATATTAACTGTTGTCATGGTTTAGGCTTTGTTTAAGCAGCCATGGTCTTGAGATTTTATGGGTGTAATTTTCTTGTCATATATAGAAGATTCAATTTTGCTACATACTTCTTGGTCCTCTGGTTTTTTTTTTACAACCTTCCTGGCCCCTCTTCTGTGATGTTCCTTGAGCCTTATGTATAAAGGTTGAATTGTAGATGTTTAATTTGGGGCTGGGCATGTTATCAAGTTGAGGCTTCTGTAATTCTTTCCATCTGTGTGTAAAGAAGCTTCTTTGATGAGAGGTGAGAACTTTTCTTATTTGTGCAGGAATACTCTCTTGACTTGAAATAATATGTAGGGGTATTTATAATCTTTTTGTAGGGGTATTTTAGGGGGTATTTATAAAGCTTTTTATAATCTTATTGTATGCAAATTAGTAAAATTTGAAACGTATGAAGTATTATTAGCACCTTGATTTTAGAGTGTGTGTGAGTAGGAACAGTGTTTAAATAAACCAGACAGGGTAGGTAGGCATGGTAGCATATGCTAACTAGTTACCAATTACACATTTTTTGTTGCTTTACAACATATATCAACAATGTTATAGGATAGATGCTATGTTATAATAGAGAAATAGAAGTTCATATTCTTTAACCAACTTTCCCATATCACACAACTAATAGAGAGGTCATGAGTGAGCCTGCCATCATCAGCACTGTCCTGGTTATAGATTAACTCACTACTTCAGTACTAGCACCAGCCTATTGAATCACTCTTGGGAGATGGTCTCATTTTAGAACAAGAAGTTCTACAAGTAAAGCTGATGGATGGCCAGACCCACAGGTGTGGATGAGGGTCAGTAAGGACAATCTAGGTGTGTTCTAGTTTTGGGATCATTTGACAGTGTAGCTTCTAAGCATAATGGAATAAAGCATGTGGTGGCCTTCAGGAGACAAGGGACTCTGGGCTTTCAGTGATGGACATGGACAGCTATTGGCCATGTATTTAATTGTGTCTTCTCAAGGCTTTGGGACCTATCTCTTGATTGGTTTATTGGAGAGACTGGAGTTAGTTGCTTTCTTCCCCAAACAAGGAAAGTAAAGAACAGATTGGAATACTGGCATTCCAATAGAAAGAGCAGCTCCTCCCAGGCAGGATGAGTTTCCTGCATGGGCTCTCAGGTAGGAAGGGGTGAGGATGCAGATGATGAGAGTGTGAGATGCTGGGAGCAGCACTGTGCAGCCTTTCATGGGAAGTGGGATGAAGGAGTCTCACTGAATTCCCTTTCTTTCCACTTAGATGATTATCTTGAGAGAGGGCTGTACCTGCTTTGTGCACAGTTCCTAAAGTGAGCCTGAGAACACTGCAAGAAGTTTTGAGAGAGTGTTGTTGGCATTAAAGGATTTGAAAAGTCCTTTTGTGATTACTGAAGGCATTTGGGCCACCTCTTGTCTTAGAGTGGAGAAGAGCAGGTGCAGAGATGGTCTTTCAAACCTTGAACTCCTGATTCTTCTGCCTCCATACCTTAAGTACTGGGATGAGAGGCATATACTGTCTTTCATTTTAACCAATGTTTAATAGTCAAGAAAGGGATGTTTAGTCTCAGATAGTGCAAGTAGCAAGGGATGTGTACCTCTTATCTGTTTGTCTTATTGGTAAACAAGAAAGTAACAAAATTAAATTGTCTAAAATAGGTGGGGAAATGACAAGCAGATATTCCAGTGCAAAGCACACAGACTGGAAAAGCAATCTATTTGGTTTAAATGGTTAGAGGTTTGACTGGCCCAGAGAACAGAGGTGACCAGATAAGGGGGGGCAAATGAGTTTCTGGGAATGGATGTTTACTGCCCTAATAGCTTCTCCTTGGTCTCTGCTTGCATGGATGAGCTGTGCTCTTTGAATTTCAGTGGTGTTTAATTTCAGCTAATTTTCACATGTCATTCTGCACTTTTAAGTTGAATATTTTATGTCATCCAGTGACCTTATGGTACCTAATTCTCAAAACTGTCATTTACATGCATCCAGATGAATAAAAACTTATTACTGTAGCAAAATAGAAAATCTTTTGTATGAAAAGTTACGAAACAAAACCCTGATTGAAAATATAACTATTTGCCCTTCAAATGATCATGAGAATGTCTCACTCAATTTTACCGCTGGAAAAATGTCTAGATGAAATATAGCTGCCAAGGTCAGCATCTCAGATTTAAAACTACATCCTAATATATTTGTATCCCTTCAGACTTGTTACTTGCCCACTATTCTGATTATTGCTTCTGGTGTTATCTACCAAGAAGTCTACAATCAGTCTCTATTTTATAAAGTGGCTTTGGACCAGGGTTATAAATATTGGGTAGAGAAAAGCTGTCTGAGACAATTATGTTCCTGACAGTCTAAAGAATAGCAGCACTATAACCCAAATGACCCTGTAATTTCTTTGAACCCCTGCCTAGATGCCACTGTAATTTTTAAGCCAATGGTGCCTGACAGAATTTATACCTCTTCAATACTTGCATTTCTTATCCTTTCCATACCACTCGCCATTCTTTCAAATCACTTTTTAAAGTTGTAGTCATATATAGGTAACATAGTGTTTATCATTTTAATAATTTCTAAGTGCACAATCCCTTGTCCTTAGACACACCCACAATTTTCACAAGACCAACAACAATAACCATGAAATACTGAAAATGCATCTGTTCCTCTCTGCCTTCAGCCATGGGTAACCTCCACTAGACTTTCCGTCTCTAAATGTGTTAACTTTTGGTACTTTGTGTTAATAGAATCATGCCCAGCTTACTTCACCCACCATATTTTTAATGTCTACTTTAATGGATTGTGGCACACGTCAAAATTTCTTTCCTTTTTTAATTTGTGTGCATGGTGTGCAAATGTTCATATATGTGTGTCTATGAGTGTGTGTATATGATGTAGGTGTGTGTATGTTTATGAGTGTAGGTGCATGATACGTATGTCTGTGAATGTGTGTGGGGGATGTGAGTATGTGTGTGAATGTTTTTAAGTGTAGATGCATGATATATGTATGTTTATGAATGTGGTTATATTTTGTGTGTGTATGTGTATTTGTGAGTGTGGGTGTATGATGTGTGTATATGTCTATGAGTGCATGTGTATGATGTGTTTATGTGTATCTATGAGTGTGGATATATGGTGTGTGTGTCTATGGTGTGAATGTATGTGTAGATAACTTCAGATATTGGTCCTTGACTCCTATTTTGTTTGAACCAGAGTATCTCTTTTCTGTTGTTCAATATTGGGTACGGTAGATTAGTTTGACCACAGCATCCAGGTAGTCTCCTGTCTTCATCTACAGCATCCAGCTTTATGAGTGTTCTGAGAGTCTAACTCAGATCCTCAAGTTGGAAGAACAAATGCTTTACCCATGGATCCATCCTCACAGCCTCTTTCCTTTTTATATCTCCATAATTTTCCATTATATTTGCATATTTATTCATCTATTGCTTGGCATATGGGTTGTTCCGACTGCTGTTCCTGGATTGTTCCTGTTATTTACCTGCATTTACACCAACAGTGATGGATGTAGAACTATCTGTGCATGGTCCTGGCTTCGGTTCTTTTGGATTTATACTTGAAAGCAAAATTGTTCTGTCATGTGGTGGTGCTATGTTTAGATAGTTTGAGGAACTACCAAAACTATTTCCACAGGGGCTGAATCATTTCACATTTCCTTAGAAATGCACGAGAGTTCCAAGTTCTCCATATTCTTGACACCACTGGTTATTTTTATAAAACGATTGTTATAGCAGCCATCTTGGGTGTAAAGTGGTCTCTTACTGTAGTTGATTTGCATTTCCCTGACAGCACGATAACTAAGCATCTTACCATGTGCTTAGTGCCCACTTGCATGTCTTTTTAGAAATTATCTAGATGAAATATTACTTCTGGGATATAAACCTGCCTTTTGTCATTAGGTTATGGGGTCTACTGAGGACTCTGATGCTTATTTTTGATTTGAATAAAATTTTTCATTTTCGAGTTTGTGAGTTGTTTATAAGCCTAGACTTTAATTGCTTATCAAAAGTGTTATATATAGCCATTTTCATCCCATTATAGGCTCCTTTCCATTCTTTGGAATGTTCACAGATGCACACTTAGTCTGATTTATCCTCCTTTTGTTGCCTGTGTGTTTGGTGTAACATCCACCAAAAATCAAAGATTCTTAAGGTTTTGCTCCAATTTTTCTTCTAACAATGTATTCTTTTAGCTTTTCAGTGAAGGAGGTTGTCAGCTTTCAGTAAACTTTTACAAGCTGTGGGGTCAAGGCCCAAATTTATTCATTTGTGTGTTAAAAAGACTTTCCTTTCCCATTATAGACTTGGCATCCTTGTTGGGATGGGATAATCCTGGGATTGACTTTTCATTCCTTTAGCCAAGAGGGCTGTGTCCACACCAGTACCACATTGTTTTGATGACTATAGCTTTGTAGTTAGTTTACATGTGATGAGCTGAGAATTCTCCATCTTTATCCTTTAGCTTCATGGTTGTTCTGTCTCTTCAGAGCCAAGTTGCAGCCATGATTTTCCTTGATGATGAACATGCAAGCCAGGTAGACCCTTTTCTCCCTCAAAATGTTTTGGATCCTGGTGTTTATCACAGCAATGACAAATCAAGGCAAAATGCAAATCTTTTACCTCCATGTCTAGGTCTGCTGTTAAATAATTCTCGTTGGCATGCTCCAGCTGCAGAACTTCTGTTTGTTTCTGTCTTATATGTTCCTACTTATTTATTAATTGCATGTTTCCTCATCCACTGCTTGCTTGTCTAATTATACTCAGTCGACTAAGTGTCTGTTTGTTTTGCCGATTTTTGGTTTTCTTTGGGATCACGTTTGAAAAGGCGTTAAGGCAGTTTGTAGATTCTTTGGAGCATGGTTAGTTCCCTTTGGTGATGTCACTCTTGTTTAATTCTTCATTATCTATTTAGCCTTGTGCTGCTGGTGGCTGTACACATGAAGAGAAAAACACCTTATGAATTAGTTTTGGTGAGTAAAAGTCTGCTGTGTTGTTGGGCCTTTGTGCTCATGAAGGAGGGGCTCAGAGGGTTGTGGTCAATGAACTTGAACTGGGTCATGTGACTTCTGGGTTCATGGTTTATTTGCTTGCTACCAGAGGCTTCAGTGTGTGGCTGCTACCTGGTCTCTGAGTGGGCTAGATCACCCAGGACCAAATGTCTCTAGCATCATGGTCTGTGGGCCTCAGAGTGGGATGATAGCCTATTTCAGCTGCCAGGCTCAAAGACACTAGATGTGGTTTCTCCTGGTTTCCAGGGACCAATCCTACTGGATCATTGTGTGAGTCACAGTAAAGAGACGCTGGTCCTGGACTGTGGCTCAGGTGGGCTGCAGGTGAGTCACAGGCTCTTTTGGGAGCTACAGCTGAAACTGAGCTCTGTTGTGCTTTCTCTGCTGGTATGAGCTGGCATGTCTTCTGGTGGGTCTTGGGAAGCTAAGGCAGGACAAGAGCTGGGGCTGAGTTGCCAGAATGTTTTAGGAGCCATAGTAAGACAGAGGTACATGGCCTTTGGTTGATAATATGATTAATGGGACAATCAGGACTAAAGCTATATGCACAAGAGGAAAGGCCATTTAGAACTTGAAACCAGAACCTTAATTGGAGTGCCTGCTCTTTCTCTAAGCCTGTCTTTGACTCTGTGGGACTTTTATAAACTCTTACCCCAGTCCTGATAATCCAATGGTACTGATGACTTAAAATGCATAGTCAAGCATACTAATGATTTGTGTGTGTGTGTGTGTGTGTGTGGCTTGCTTAGTTTTCTTCTTTTCTGTCCTACAAGAAGTTTCAAAAATTACATTTCTATATTTCAAATCATTTTTATATTTTAATTGAGTTTATCTTATATTAAATACATGGTAAATAATATAACTGGTTTTTGTTGGATATAATGGCCAGTGATGCAGTAGTTTTTTTCCATGCCTTTAAAATGTGACATTGTCATATTTAAATTTATATTCATATATCAATATAGAATCCTCTATACATTTTCTTCTCTATATGATTGATTTGCTTATCTATATTTAGATGGTGCTGTATTGTAGTTTTGTCTTATGTTTTAATATTTTTTAAGGGGGGATCTTTAAAGCTTTTATTGATTATTCTTACAGAGTCAATTTCTCTATAATCTTCTTATTATGTGCAGTGTGACTTACTTTCAATGATTTTTTGCCTATTAGTTCAGAGAAGGATCCAGATTTTGCTTTCAGGAAGTAGTAAAAGCAGAGATCAAGGAAGTTTAAGCAGGCTCTGGCGAGATGCTCCTTCAATCTTAAAGACAAGGTCATAGAACCTTGGGGCACATGGATTTCAAAAGTACTCTAAAGGAACAGGGCTTTCTGGCAGATACTACAGTGAGTGTCCCTTATCCACATAGTTACCAGTTGCCAGGCTTGACATTTCTAAATGAAGTAACTTTGATAAAACTTCATGCAGGCATGGTATCTAGTGAGTTCTGCAACAGCCATTCCTCAGGAACTGATACTTCCATCTCTTTAAACCAATATTCCCAAGTGGCTCTGTGGGAACCCCTTCGGAAAAGAACAGAAGAGATTCTGGGGAATGCAAGCAAAAATGGTGCTGTGTGGGAGAAGGAGTTTTGAAATAGAAACACTGTCAGATAAAATATATTCCTATTATATGTAAAGGTGAAGAAGACTATGCAAGGGAATCAGGATATTCATTAGAAGGAAAGGCATTGGATTAGTAGACTCAACCTTTATCCATGGACCCAGGGTGAGCAGGTATCAGGTACCAACTCAGAAGCATGGCATCAGACTTGGTACCCTGCTTAACATCAGTAGCAATATTCCTAGTTGTGTGAGTGTGGGGAGTCCTGTAAAACTTACGCATTGCAGTCCTGGGCTCCCAAGCTGGGCATTTATCTAGCTTGTTTTCTTCAGTGTTCTTTAGTGTGTGTGTGTGTGTATGTGTGTGTGTGTTTCCTTTCCTACTGTCTATAAAAGTTAAGTGAAAAGAAAGAAATGTTTAGAGCTGAATTTCCTGCAGCAGCGCATGCAGGGGGCACAGCTTTCTTTCTGAGCCTCATTTCTGCTGGGTCTATTTATAGACCAGCTCTGAACATTTCCTTAGTAACAGGGTTGGGAAGAACTCTACCTTTGCTGCAGTGGGTGTTCCCAGCCATCCTGTGGCCCTGTCCCTGATTCCTACAACTTAGAAATTCTCAAGTGATCATGGGTTAGAAATTACCTTCTCCACCTTCAACATATTTTATAGTTGGAGAAGTTTCATGAATATTTACTGCTTTAATCATGTGCTATATTTTGTTTTGATGGTAATGTGCTCTGCAAGGAGGGGATATTTCAAATTGATAGCCAGGCTTTGTACTGCAATGACTAAGGTGTACAGTGAAGTTTCTCAGCCTTTGAGAACTATCCTTCTATTGGAGTTTACATTTCTGGGCACTGCTCAGAATCCTAACCTTTTCCTTTAAGTATTTACGCCTCTCTTTAAGTTTGTTCTTTTTTTTCCCCCCTTTCCCTCCAGCTTGACCATCTGTCTCCCTCTCTTTGCTTCTGGAGAACCATGGACTGAATACCTGGTGGGGGAAGGGCAGCACATGTCATCAAAAACATTTAGTTTTCAGAAAGTACAGAGTGACTTCTGCAACGTGTTCTACATCTTCTTGCCATCTGGACCTATAACCTCACCCAGTTAGAGATCAGCTAACAAGGCCAAGGTCGTGGATGCAGTCTCAGCCGGCTCCAGGCTACTTTGCTCAGGGAAGAACTTTACATTGCCATTTCCTACAGTTGCTGGAACTGGTGGGTCCATCTTGAAAGGCTGCTGACACAGGAGGTCCTGGAGAGATTTGGGTTTGAGCCAGCCCTCCGTGTTAGAAGAGTAAACACCAAAGCATATGTTATAGGCTGGATAGTCAGCAGGGCTCTTAATCCATTGCGTTTTTTCATATTAAGGTTTCAAATAAGCCAGTTATAAGAAATCATCGTTTTCACACGAGTTCACTTGCACAGAAGAAAATATGAACCCTCAGTTTGGTTCAGTGTTTCTACCTTTGTTCTGCTTCTTTATTCATATTCCTTAGTCACCACTTAGAAAGTGATCCTCAGTTGAGTTACAGATTTTACTGGTAGGAATAAAGGGGCAAATATGAGTAAATATCGTGAGAGGGGCTGTTATGAGTAGCTGGGAGGAGAGTTGCCACTGGCTAAATACATTTGTCAGACTCTTCTCCCTTTGGCCTACTACTGATAAGGTATCCCTAGGCTAATTAAATGATTTCTGTTTCTTCCATCTTACTTCTCTGCACCCAACACATGATTGGCAGGGAACTGTTACTTCTTTCCAACCGGAGAAATCATCATAGAGATAGTGGCTAGCACACGGCCTCACAGGCTATGATGGTTCTGGACTCTGTGCAAGAGCCTTCCATGTCACCACACTGTATTTGGTATGTGGTCTCACATCCATAGAGTATTTCACCAGACATGTATATTGTTGTCAACACTACATTTTCCTGTTTTATGTTCTGTTTATTTGTGGATGAGAGATTTTACACAGTTCCCCTGGCTGCATTTGTGCATGAAGTCAGATTTATCAAACTGGAGTGTGGCTTCACAAAGAGATGAGAGAGCTGGTTTTAAAAAATGAAACAAAACAAAACAATAAAACCCAAAACCAAAACCCCCAAACCAAACACCAAACCAAACCAAACCTAACTAACTAACTAACGATCACCGAGGGTTGTTTTAGGAAGGGTATCTGACATTGCAGCAGATGGAGATAAGGTTTCTGATGTTAGAATGTTTTCATTTAGGATTGAGTATTTCATACGTTTTCAAATAGTGACTTGGCTGTGTTCATTCCTCAAGCTACTGCGCTACAAAGAGGAAATAACCTTGGCAGCACTCTCCCTGAAACTCTTTTGCCAAATTGTTCTCTCGCCTGCTCAGAGCTGGGATTCAAAGGTGAGGGAATGATTCAAAGGATAGCATGCAGCTCAGGATCATGGGAGTCAAGAAAACAGAGATTCTTTGGCTCTTTCCCACAAGACCATCGTGACTTCGATTATGTGACATCCTTGCTCCAATTAAAGGGACATCTCACATCCAGAGGGTCTCATTTACATTTTGCTGCTTTGCAACCCTGTCATCTTATCTGATACTTTACAATATTACATAATATCCCCTCTCTTGATGCAATTTCATGCCTCCTGCTGACTGTTCACAATTATAAAGCAGAAGGTCAGACTGCATCAGTGGACAGCTATCAAGATGCATAGGTAGTAGGTCAAACAGCAGATAGTTGGTATTTAAACTGAGCCAGTGCCATGAGAAATGTAAAAGAAAAGGCCATTGTGGTGTTCTCTAAATTCTGTAACTGAATTAAAAAGAATTCCATTCTAATTAAAAGGCAGCAGATTTAGATTGGTCATTCGAAATATTTCATACACGTAGAACAGTAGGAAATGTATGTATAGTAATAGAAGCAACCACAAAGCAAATACTCATAAAATAGTCAGACCAAGTAGAAACTTTGCTCCTCTCCCACAGTTCAAACAGACCTCCACCAGATGTGAGGTTCACCCAAGAAAGATGACCATCCAGTTGTGCTTGTCTCCACAGGTTTATCTGTTGCAGAATTTGCCTCCAGATTGTTTTCAGGCTAATGGGTTCATTTTTCAAATGCACACAGTGTGTGCACACTATTTCTTTGGTGACTCAGTCATTACGGTTGGAATACTCTTCCATGTTACTAGGTGCATTTATACTTTACATATGTTTATGGCTGTGGAGATTAATCTTGTGTCCATACTTATCAGTCTGTACTGATTCTAGCTTTTGTCCCTTGGATGATTTCCAGGTCGGAGCTGTTTTGAGTTATGTGACTGTAAAAAGGTTGTGTATACTTCTGAACTATGAGCTTTGGGGTATATGCTTAGGGGTAGAAAGCTCCATCTCAGTGTTCTTCCATCACTCTGAGAGAATGCTGAGCCATTTCCAAAGCATCTGTAGTGATTTCTCTTCCCCTGCCAACATTCCAGTTTCTCCATCTACTCAGCAGAACTTCACCTGTCGGATGCTTTGCCAATCTAGTGAGGAATGGCGTTTCATGGGGGCCTTAATTTAGATTCCATTGCTTACCTAGAATGCTGGTTGCATTTCTGTTTTATTAGCCAGCAGGAGTCTTTTTGTGGATCCTGTGTATTACTTGAAGGGATGACTTGAAGATGAAGGATCTTGTCATGAGAAAACTGAAGGGAAGGGATGATCAGGGCTCTGAAGAGTTCAGTGCCAAGGCCACACTACAGGCTTAGGGAAATGTACCCACCATGCAGCACAGAGAGAAGGAGCTTGGTAATAGATGAGTCTTAGTGTAAGGAATTAACTCAGGACCCTCAAGACCAAGTTCTCAGCACAAAGAAGTTTTTGTTGACCCAGAGGGACAGAGGGTGGGAAAAGGGACAAACACAGGAGATAGAGGAAGAGGGAGAAGGGGAAGGGAACAAGGGAGAGGGGAGAAAAGGGGAAAGAGAGAGGGGGAGAGGGGGTTTGTCCTGAAGGAGGAAGGGACAAAGGACCGTCTCTGGACACAGACATAGACCATGGGCAAATGGCAATGAAGGTAAAGTGGGAAACCTCGTGTTAGGATGAGGTATTTGATTTTAATTGGGCATGTTAATTGGGTGAGCCACAGGGGACTTTTGATTGCTGGACTTCAATGCTTTGGTAGCAGAACCTTGGTAGTCAGCCTGAGGAGGAGGAAGTGGCCGAATAAAGGAACAGAACTTGGGGCTAGCTTTAGGACTGTAATCTAATGTAATCTAATGGTTTTTAGCAAGGTGTGTGTGTGTGTGTGTGTGTGTGTGTGTGTGTGTGTGTGTGTGTGGCGGGGGGTGGATGAGGGAGAAGGGCAAGGCCTGCCAGAGCCATGATCAGCAAGCTTGAACTGCCCAGAGTCCCTTTCCTTAGGATACTGGGGAGGAAGCCTTGTTCACTGATGAAAATACCTAGCTGAGACTCAAAACAACATAGAAAGCAAAGCTGTTGATTCTGAGTACTCTCAATACTACTGGAACATTGAGTGGAATCTAATGGCCTGTTAGGAGAGCCTGTGCTTCCCTTGCCTAGTACTATGAGCTCTGCAAGGGTAGGAGTGTTGGCACTGGGAGGAGGAAGGCCCTTCCTAGAAGTCACAAGGTCTATTTGAGATGTATACTCTGTAGGCTGGGAGGGCATTCAGGAGGAGACGAAAGGTGATCCACTTGGAGGGCTGTTACTATTTATTTATCCAAATGTAACAGTGAATGCCCATGTGCAGCAGTCCCTGAGGGTGATGCCACCAACAGGGATTCAGGCTGTTTTAAAGCTTTGGTTACTATCACCAATAAAGATCCTAAGAACTGGTTAGGTAGAAGAGGAAACGGATGGGCAAAGGGGGTGACAAGGATGATGCTTTCTGAGATCAACTGTCACAAAGGGATTGCTATTATCTGACAAATGTGTCCTAAGAGAAAGAGGTCTGTGGCATTATGGGTACTTGTGGCAATGAGGAACTGTGAGGGGGCCCAGGTGGATTATGGTGGATGCAGATGTTGACTATCCAAGGTCTCTTCAAGGAAGTCTTCTCTAAAGATGACAGCTTGACAAATATGTCTTGTTCTACCTGCAGACTTACCATGGTGCTCCCATGGAAACCACATTGCCTCTGGATTGTCCCAGCATGGTGAGATTCGCGATGAGCCTATGCCACTTTTAGAGCTAGTGGCTTTCTGCCCAGTTCTCCTTTCTGTGTTCTGCTATTCCATAGACGTCCAATGTCTGCTACAGTGGAAAGGCTGCTCCAGCCTACTCTGCTTGTCTCCCCTTGGATCCTTCACAAGCATTTTCTGCAGCAAATTGCTTCTTTAGCCAATTCCATCCTGACTTCTTTTTGGGAAGAACTTAGCTGAAATGAGTCTTGTTTGCTATAAAAGTTACCCACGTGGTTTTACTTAAATCTACCATCTTATGGTTTTCTGTTTCTCCCATCTACCCTTTGTTCCTGCCTCCTTTTCTTTAGGATTGAATTTAATAATCATTCTTTTGTTATCTATGCCTTGTTCAATCTTTTTTTTTCCCCTTTGAATTTCACTCTAGTACCATTGGGAAGCTAGAGTTTAACGTTTAAATTTCACTTTACATATGGTATGAGAAATGTTGAGCAAAACACATTCTATTCTTCCTGCCTGTCCTTAGGTAACATTCGTAACATTTTTCCATTTAAGGTTCTTAAACCTTCTTTAACATTTTTTTTATAGTGCACATACATTGATGGATATTTTTCAGATTTTATTTGGTTGAAATGGTCTGTCTCTGTCTTTTCCTCTTGATCTTCATAGCAAAAGATCTATAACACAAAATTTAGCATTGTAGTCATTTAAACTTGTTTACTTAACCATTAACCTATAGAAGGGCATTTTTGTGTGTGTGTGTGGTTTTCACTTTTGAAATCTGCATACATGGTTTTGCATAAATGCAAATTTTCCTGGAGCACAAGGTAGGTATATATATATATAGCTGTTTTATATAAACTGCCAAGTTGTTTTGCCAGAAGTGGCTGTGCCATTTAGCATTCATATAGGAACGTGTGGGGATTTGTATGTGTATTCTTGCATTAGCACCATGTGGCCTTGATTTGCATTTCCCTAATGACAAATGGATTGAACAGTAATTTCTGCTCTCCATTCCATATGCATACCTCATCAGCGCAATGTCTGCACACACTTCCAATTTCCTAATTGGAAATACATCCTAGGTACAGACCTCCTGTCAGAAGTGTGACTTGGAATGCTTTCTTCAAATCTATAGCTTGGCTTCCACCATCTTTACAAGTTTGTACTGTAACAAAAGCTGCCGGGCAGTGGTGGTGCCTATCTTTAATCCCAGCACTTGGGAGGCAGAGGCAGGCAGATTTCTGAGTTCCAGGCCAGCCTGGTTTACAGAGTTAGAGAGTGAGTTCCAGAACAGCCAGGGCTACACAGAGAAACCTTGTCTGGAGAAAAAAAAAGCTATTTTGGATGACATTCATTTTAATTGGTTTTCATTTATGGGTCATTCTCTGGGGTCCTATGTAAGCACTGAACGATAGGTCCCAGTGATTTCCTGTTAAGTTTTCTTCTAAATATCTTGTACTTTAGTGTTTTATATATAAATTTCAGATTCATTCTGGGTTAATATTTTACATGAAATCTGAGCTTTAAATTGATACTATTTTTTGTTTATAAATATTCAATTATCCCAGCACCATTTGTCAGACAGTTCAGATTTTCCCCCACTAAGCTGCTACTTTCCATTTGTCAAAAGTATTTCATCAGAGCTCCATGGCCTGCACTTGGGTTTGTCCTTTGTTTCTACTTTTCCTTTTGTCTCCTCTTCTATAAGCTCCACAAAATCTTGATTGTACAGTAAATCTAAAAATAGGATAGAATTATTTTCACTTCATCCTTTTCCAAAATTGTTCTGGCTGTTCCAATTCCTCTGCCTTTCTATATGAATTTGGGACAATTTTGTCTACAATCACAGACACATTTCTGAGAGTCTGGCAGCATAATATTTGCCTCCCTACACTTCCCTTTTGTCATGTTTGTGTCATTTTTAGGATTTTTCTATGGATTTATTTTTTTCTAGCTATGGATAATATTTTTACCTTTTTCTGATCTTTAAAAATATTTTATTTAGTGTATGTATATGTATATGTGTGTATGTGTGTGTGTGGGGGCACACATGTGCATGCCAAAAGAGGTCATTAGAACCTCTGGAGCTGACATTACAGACAGTTGGGAGTGCTTGATGTAGGTGCTAGGAACAAAATCCCACCCATCTGTAAGAGCGAAAGGTTCTTTTTAATTGCAGACTCACCCCTAATCTCTAGAAAGTTACATGACCAAGACACAAGAAGAAGTAAAGAAGGAAATACACAAAACGTTAAATAATGAAAGAGCAGGTAACTAATTCAACAATAAAATCAATGTCAAAATGCCTAACAGTTAATAGATTCCTCAGTCAGTGATTTTGGTTGGAGGGGATGGAGGGATGGCTCAGTGGCTAAGAGCTTATGCTGTTCTTCCATAGGATCCCAGTTCAGTTCTCAGCATCTACATATAGGGCACCCAAATACAACCACCTCTAATTTCAGCTGCAGGGTATCTGATGTCTTTCAGGCTTTCATGGGTATGTGTACATTTGGCACACATGTGCATACACACACACACACACACATGCATATAAACACATAAGTAAGTAAATAAATAAATAAATATTTTTAAATGACTTTGGTTAAGCTCAGATATATAAGGTGTCATGCTGTGAGTGAGAATGTTCTAGGGGGATGTCTATGGGGGAGTGGGCCTGTTGGTGAGTGTGCCATCTTGAAGAAGGAAGGTCGTAAGTGACAGAGTTGTCCGAGGAGCTCATAGCTTTAAAGAAGGACTATAAGATGTAGAGACAGAAAGAAAAGCTTTCTGCTTCTGTCAAAAAGAAGCTGGAAGAGGACATCTGATCTGTAGCTGAAATTAGAGGTGGTTGTTTGTGGGGTGCTAAACAGATCAGGGCTCTTAGTAACACACAGGCCAATTGAGATATATTATTAGGCAGTGGAAAGAAGGGATTATAAGTCACTGACTTTAATGATTTTATACTGTTATTCAATAAGTGACAGAATGCCTTGTGCAATACACAAACATTGTCAGAATGTTCCTTTGGGAGCACATTGCCAGTCTTTGATCTGAGGGATACTTTTGCTCAATTTCCGAAGTACTAAGTTTCCAGGAATAGGGACACAACAATGCACAGCTTATAACATGTTGGGACTTAAGAAGCACATGCTCTGTGTGGAGGCAGAAAGCAATAGACTACAGAGATTGTCCATTAGTACAAGTTTACATGTTGAAAATAAAGAAGAGAGAAGTTTCAGAGGAGAGAGCACACGGAGGAGGTGGCACCAGAGGAAGGGCAAGGCAGTGAGGTACAGCTGAGGCTGTGATGGTGGGACCAGCAAGGGCCACAATGTTTGCAGGAGCATAGGTGTCCTTTTGAGGACCAGAAAGAAGACCAAGATGGCTGGGACGCATTAGGAGACAAGGTAGGAGATGAGGCTGGACAAGTGCAGGCTATTGGATAGGGCCCAGTAATCTCCAATACAGCTTTGCTTTGGATGACATAGTAAACTCCTACATGCTTTCGAGCAGATAAGTGCCAACATTTATCTGCCATATTTCATTTTATCTAAGATACTTGAAAATTTATGACCTAACCAAACAAAAATAATACAAAAATTACAAAATGCTAAAAAGTTATCATTTAAATTAATTACAAACTATTTTCTTCTTCTTCTATTATAATTGTTGTTCTAATTTCAGAAATGTCAAACTATGAAACAAAACAAAACCCAGCCCCCAAACTGTGTATTGGAACCATGAAATTCAATACATCTTTCTAAAGAGCATCTGTCTTCTTAACTGACCTTAGACTAGATGGATGGCTATTGCATTAAAATCAGCAAGGGATGTTTTTTCTTGGACCAGATAAATATATGAAGCATTACTAAGCTTTGGATATATTCTGGGTGAGAGAAAAAAAAAAGCCCTAAAGTCTTTTGATCTTGAGAATAGTAGATACCAGTTACCAGGATAGAGAAAAGAATGAGGAAAGATTTGGTGGAAGGCAGTCAGAGATAAGATTTGGAAATGGTAAAGTTGAACGTCTCTTTAGGGAAATATGGGATGGCATGCGCGCGCACGCGCGCGCGCGCACACACACACACACACACACACACACACACACACACATACATATGTGTGTACACCTCCCACATACACAATCAGTTTTCATTATTTCTGGATTCCATATTTGTCAGTTGGATTTTTCACTAAGATCTCTTTTCAACCCCTATCTACATACTCTTGGTACATTCAGCATCATTCACAGATACCAGTAGGATAGTAGAAATTCCAAGATGCTCCTTCACAGATCCTCAGCCTTGATTCAACAGCGTAGTTCCTTGCTTGTTCCGACTTTCAAACTCCGAACAGTTTCCAGGGCTTGTCAGTGCTGTTTCAGTGTGTTACACTTCCTCTTGGGGATTTTGTTATTTTTTTTATTGAATATAATCTTCAATTACATTTCAAACGCTAAAACCTTTCACGGTTTCCCCCCCTCCCCCCAAACTCCCAACCCCTCCTCCTACCCCCTGCCTCCCAGTATATGCCCCTCCACCCAGCCGACTCCCACCACCCTCCCCCCTCCATTTCCCTTTGTTGGGGCATCTATTGAGCATTCACAGGACCAAGGACCACTCCTCCCACTGATGCGTGACAAGGCATTCCTCTGCCACATTTTTGGCTGGAACCATGTGTACTCCTTGGTTGATGGTTTAGTCCCTGGGAGTCCTGGGGTATCTGGGAGGCCGACATCGTCGTTCTTCCCATGGGGCTGTAACCACTTCAGCTCCTCCGGACTGCCCTCCAACTCCTCCATTGGGGACCCCACGCCCAGTCCAATAGTTGGATGCTAGCATCTGCCTCTGTATGTGTAAGGCTCTGGCAGGGCCCCTCCAGAGACAACCATGACATGCTCCTTTTGGTATACTCTTCTTGTAGTCCATAATTGTGTCGGTGTTTGGTGACTGTTTATAGGATGAATCCCCAGGTTGGGCAGTCTCTGGGTGGCTTTTCCTTCAGGCTCTGCTCCATACTTTGTCTACTTTATTGTTCCTATGAGTATTTTGTTTCCTTTCTCAGAGGAACCAAAGCACTCCCACTTCAGTCCTCCTTCTTCTTGAGCTTTCTGTGGTCTGTGAATTGTAACTTGTTTATTTTGAGCTTTTGGGCTAACATCCACTTATTAGTGAGTGCATACCATATTGTGTTCTTTTGTGATTGGGTTACCTCGCTCAGGATGACACTTTTCCGTTTCATCCATTTGCCTAAAAATTTCATTGTTTTTAATAGCTGAATAGTACTCCATGTGTATATATATACCGCAATTTCTGTATCCATTCCTCTGTTGAAGGACATCTGGGTTCTTTCCAACTTTTGGCTATTATAAATAAGGCTGCTATGAACATAGTGGAGCATGTGTCCTTATTGCATGTTGGAGCATCTTCTGGGTGTATATCCAGGGGTGGTATAGCTGGGCCCTCAAGTAGTACTATATCTAATTTACTGAGGAACCGCCAAACTGGTTTCCAGAGTTACCAGCTTGCAATCCCACCAACAATGTAGAAGTGTTCCTCTTTCCCCACATCCTCTCCAGCATCTGCTGTCCCCTGAGTTTTTCATCCTAGCCATTTTGACTGGTGTGAGGTGGAATCTCAGTGTTGTTTTGATTTGCATTTCCCTGATAACTAAGGATGCTGAACATTTCTTTAGGTGCTTCAGAGTTTCCTCAGTTGAGAATTCCCTGTTTAACTCTGTACCTCATTTTTTAATAGGGTTATTTGACTCTCTGGAGTCTAACTTCTTGAGTTCTTTGTATACATTGGATATTAGCCCTCTATTGGATGTAGGATTGGTAAAGATCTTTTCTCAATTTGTTGGTTGTTGTTTTTTCCTATTGACAGTGTCCTTTGCCTTATAGAAGCTTTGCAGTTTTATGAGGTCCCATTTGTCAATTCTTGTTCTTAGAGCATAAGTCATCGGTGTTCTAGTCAGGAAATTATCCCCTGTGCCCATGTGTTCAAAATTCTTCCCCACTTTCTCCTCTATAAGCTTCAGTGTATCTGGTTTTATGTGTAGGTCCTTGATCCACTTGGACCTGAGCTTTGTACAAGGAGATAAGAATGGGTCAATTTGCACTTTTCTGCATGCTGACCTCCAGTTTATCTAGCACCATTTCTTAAAAATGCTATCTTTTTTCCACTGGATGTTTTTAGCTCCTTTGTCAAATATCAAGTGACTTTAGGTGTGTGGGTTCATATCTGGGTCTTCAATTCTATTCCACTGATCTTCCTGCCTGTCTCCGTACCAACATCAAACAGTTTTTATCACTATTGCTCTACAGTAGAGCTTGAGATCAGGGATGGTGATTCCCCCAAGAGATCTTTTGTTGTGGAGAATAGTTTTCTCCTGGGTTTTTTGTTATTCCAGATGAATTTGAGAATTACTCTTTCTAGATCTATGAAGAATTGATTTGGGATTTTGATGGGGATTGCATTGAATCTATAGATTGCTTTAGGCAAGATGGCCATTTTTACTATATTAATCCTGCCAATCCATGAGCATGGGAGATCTTTTCATCTTCTGAGATCTTCTTCGATTTCTTTCTTCAGAGACTTGAAGTTCTTGTCATACAGATCTTTAACTTCCTTGGTTAGAGTCACACCAAGGTATGTAATATTTGTGACTATTGCGAAGGATGTCATTTCCCTAATTTCTTTCTCAGCCTGTTTATCATTTGAGTATAGGAAGACTACTGATTTGTTTGAGTCAATTTTATATCCAGTCACTTTACTGAAGTTGTTTATCAACTTTAGGAATTCTCTGGTGGAAGTTTTGGGGTTGCTTAAGTATATGATCATATCATCTGCAAATAGTGATATTTTGACTTCTTCCTTTCCAATTTGTATGCCTTTCACCTCCTTTTGTTGTCTGATTTATTTGGCTAGGACTTCAAGTACTATATTGAATAGATAGGGAGAGAGTGGGCAGCTTCGTATGGTCCCTGAATTTAGTGGGATTGCTTCATGTTTCACTCTGTTTAATTTCATGTTGGCTACCAGTTTGCTTTCACTATGTTTAGGTATGGGCCTTGGATTCCTGATCTCTTCAAGAGTTTTATCATGAAGGGATGCTGTATTTTGTCAAAAGCCTTTTCAGCATCTAATGAAATGACCATGTGGTATTTTTCCTTGAGTTTGTTTAAGTAGTGGATTACATTGATGAGTTTCTGTATATTGAACCATCCCTGCATCCCTGGGATGAAGCCTACCTGATTATGGTGAATTATAGTTTTGAAGCCTTCTTGGATTCCGTTGGCCAGAATTTTGTTGAGAATTTTTGCATCGATGTTCATGAGGGAGATTGGTCTGAAGTTCTCATTCCTTGTTTGATCTTTGTTTGGTTTAGGTATAAGCGTTATTGTGGCTTCATAGAATGAATTGGGTAGTGTTCCTTGAGTTTCTATTTCATGGAATAGTTTGAAGAGTATCAGGATTAGCTCTTCTTTGGAGATCTGATAGAATTCCCCACTAAACCCATCTGGTCCTGGGCTTTTTTTGATGGGAGACTATTAACAACTACTTCTATTTCCTCAGGACTTATGGGTCTATTTATGTGGTTTATCTGATCCTGTTTTAATGTTGGCACCTAGTATGTGTCTAGAAAGTTGTCCTTTTCGTCCAGATTTTCAAACTTTGTTGAGTATAAACTCTATAAGTAGTAGGATCTGATGATTTTTTTGAATTTCCATTTTCTGTTGTTATGTCTCCCTTTTCATTTCTGATTTTATTAATTTGGGTAGTGCCTCTGTGCCCTCTGGTTAGTCTGGCTAAAGGTTTATCTATTGATTTTTTTCAAAGAACTAGCTCCTGGTTTTGTTGATTCTTTGTATAGTTCTTTTTGTTTCTATTTAGTTGATTTCGGCCCTGAGTTTGATTATTTCCTGCTGTCTACTCCTCTTGAGTGTATTTGCTTCTTTTTGTTATAGAGCTTTCAAGTGTGTTGTCAAGCTGTTAGTGTAAGCTCTCTCCATTTTCTTTTTGGAGGCACTCAGAGATATGAGTTTTTCTCTTAGCACTGCTTTCATTGTGTCCCATAAGTTTTGGTATGATGTGTCTTCATTTTTATTAAATTCTAAAAAGTCTTTAATTTCTTTATTTCTTCCTTGACCAAGCTATCATTGAGAAGAGCATTGTATAAAGACTATGTGTATGTGTGTTTTCCATTGCTTTTGTTTGAACTTAAGACCAGCCTTAAGCCATGGTGATTTGATAAGGTGCGTGGAATAATTTCAATATTTCTGTATCTGTTGAGGCCTGTTTTGTGACCAATTATATGGTCAAATTTGGAGAACATACCATGAGGTGCTGAGAAAAAAGTATAATCGTTTACTTTACGATGGAATGTTCTATAAATATCTGTTAGATCTATTTGGTCTATAACTTCAGTTAGTTTCACCGTGTCTCTGTTTAGTTTCTGTTTCCATGATTTGTCCATTGTTGAGAGTGTGGTGTTAAAGTCTCTCACGATTATTGTGTGGGGCGCAATGTGTGCTTTGAGCTTTAGTAAAGTTTCTTTTATGAACATGGGTGCCCTTGCGATCAGAGCAGAGATGTTCAGAACTGAGAGTTCATCTTGGTAGACTTTTCCTTTGACCAGTATGAAGTGTCCCTACTTATCTTTTTTGAAACCTTTTGGTTGAAAGCCATTTTTTTCTGATATAAGAATGGCCACTCCAGCTTTTTTCTTGGAACCATTTGTTTGGAAAATTGTTTTCCAACCTTTGACTCTGAAGTAGTGACTTCCTTTATCACTGAGGTGGGTTTCTTGTATACAGCAAAATGTTGGGTCCTGTTTATGTATCCAGTCCGTCTGTGTCTTTTTATTGGGGAATTGAGACCATTGATGTTAAGAGATATTAAGGAAAAGTGATTGTTGCTTCCTGTTATCTTCTTTGTTAAAGGAGAAATTCTGTTTGTGTAGCTATCTTCTTTTGGATTTGTTGAAAGAAAATTACTTTATTGGTTTTTCTAGGGTATTTTTTCCTGCCGTGTGTTGGTACTTTCCACCCATTATCCTTTGTAGAGCTGGATTTGTGGAAAGATATTGTGTAAATTTGCTTTTGTCATGGAATGTCTTGTTTTCTACATCTACAGTAATTGAGAATTTTGCTGGGTATAGTAGTCTGGGCTGACATTTATGTTCTCTTAGGGTCTGTATGACATCTGCCCAGGATCTTCTAGCTTTCATAGTTTCTGGTGAGACATCTGGTGTCATTTTGATAGGTCTGCCTTTATATGTTACTTGACCTTTTTCTCTTACTGCTTTTAATATTCTTTCTTTGTTTAGTGCATTTGGTGTTTTGATTATTATGTGCTAGGAGGACTTTCTGGTCTGGTCCAGTCTGTTTGGAGTTCTGTAGGCTTCTTGTATGTTCATGGACATCTCTTTCTTTAGGTTAGGGAAGTTTTCTTCTATAATTTTGTTAAAGATATTTACTGGCCCTTAAAGATGTAAGTCCTCGCTCTCTTCTATATCTATAATCCTTAGGTTTGTTCTTCTCATTGTGTCCTAGATTTCCTGGATGTTTTGGGTTATAAGCTTTTTGCATTTTGCATTTTCTTTGACTGTTGAGAAACATGTTGCAATGTTTTCTATGGAATCTTCAGCATCCAGGATTCTTTCTTCTATCTCTTGTATTCTGTTGTTGATGCTTACATCTGTGACTCCTAAATTCTTTCCAATATTTTCTATCTCCGGAGATGTCTCACTTTGTGTTTTCTTTATTGTTTCCACTTCCATTTTTAGATCCTGGATAGTTTTGTTCAGTTCCTTCACTTGTTTGTGTTTTTCTGAAATTCTTTAAGAGATTTTTGTGTTTCTTCTTTAAGGGCTTCTACCTGTTGACCCCTGTTCTCCTGTGTTTCTTTAAGGGATTTTTGTGTTTCCTCTTTAAGGGTTTCTGCCTGTTGACCCATGTTCTCCCGTAATTCTTTAAAGGATTTTTGTGTTTCCTCTTTAAGGGCTTCTACCTGTTGATCCATGTTCTCCTGTATTTCTTTAAGGGAGTTATTTATGTCCTTCTTGAAGTCCTCTATCAGCACCATGAGATGTGATTTTTAAATCCAGCTCTTGCTTTTCTGATGTGATGTAGTATCCAGGATTTTCTGTTGTGGGAGAACTGGGTTCTGATGGTGCCATGTTGCCTTGGTTTCTGTTGGTAATGATCTTGCGTTTACCTTTGGCAATCTAGTTATCTCTGGTATTAGCTGGTCTTGCTGTTTCTGATTGTGGCTTCTCTGTCTTGTAGTCTTGTGTATCTGTACTCCTTGGATTCCCTTTCTCTCAAATACCCTGCATACAGCTGGTTCTCCAGGAAGTATCAGGAGATGGGTTCTTCCCTGTGGCAGACCTGGCAGGGGTCTACCACAGCAGAAGGAATGGGGCAGGTGGCAGCAGAGGAGGGAGGGGTAGAAAGGATGGAAGGGAAGTGGTATTCTGGAGGGAGGGCGGGTTTTGGTGGTTGCTGGGTAGTGAGTCCCATTCAGCTGCTCTGGGCCTCCAGTAGTAAGGGTGGTTCTTACCGAATGCCCTACATGCTACTGGTTCTCAAGAAAGTATCAGGAAATGGGGTCTTCCCTGTAGCAGAGCTGGCAGTGGTCTACCACAGCAGAAGGAATGGGGCAGGCGGCAGAAGAGGAGGGAGGGATAGAAGGGGGTGATTTTGTTATTTAAAATGGTCTCCAAGTGTCCTGCCAAAGTATTTGTTAGTGTTCCTGAGTGTGATAAGTGCTCCTGAGGAGAGCAATATGTGATTAGCTAGGTTTCATTCAGGCATGCAGTATAGTGCTATGAGCCATACAGTTAATATTAATGAGCTCACAATACATGTTAAATAAGGTGTCTTTAAAAATAAACACACATAAAACAAGGTTATGTGTTGATCAGTAAATCAAAGTGTTATTACCAGAGGCTCATAGGAACCTCATTCTGCATATCTCCCAGGAGCAGTGACTCATTGTTTGCTAACCCTGAAGTTGTAACAACTTTCAGCACCATAATTTCCAGAATTGGAAAATCTCAGCGGGGCTTCAGTGTTTATAGACTCTGGAATTCTGGAGTTTAGGAAGATAGTAAGGATGGATTGACAGTCGTCAGCATAGACC
>BTHU01000011.1:56785554-56910554 GCA_036184795.1 Tokudaia tokunoshimensis | reverse complement strand
GCTGGGGTCTCCCCAGCTGCAACAGCCTGATGTCCTTGCATAATCTGACTGAAGGCCCATGGGTCTGGATCCAAGTATCCAAAAAGAGAGAAAATATTTTTCACTCTCAAGGACACATAATCTGAGCTATGTTAAAGCCAGCCCCTCTGTGGAATTCTTACATGAACACTGCTTCTCGGAGGTAAACAGAGGTCATGCAAGAAATGTCATAGGGAGTTTATTGAGAAGAACTTTGTGTTTTTAATGGTTATTTCACCCTAGAATGAAATGCATGTGATCAGGATTGGTAAACTGTCAGGCCTGTCAGAGAGGTCTTGGCATGAGTCAACCTGTCAGTGTTATGTCAGGATCACAGAGGGTGCCCCAGGCAGGAATATGTCCCGCAAAGTAGGATGATGGGTTAGTAAGCAAAGGCACTTACCTCTGAGCCTGGCAATTTGAATTAGAACCCTATGACTCAAATCCTAAATGAGAGAACTGACTCTCACAGTTGTCCTCTGACCTCCACTCATGTGATGTAGCATGTGAGTGGGCACACACACACACACACACAGACAGACACACACATTCCCCAAATAAATAAATGCACATGACACATGATTCTAATTTTCAAATAGTCCAAGTTTCCATCTCTAGCTATATTCATTACTCCTTCTTTCTTTTTTTTCTTTTTACATAAAGGATGGAAAACAACTGTACAAGTGTGAATACATGTCTTCATTGAATCCAGAGTAGGGCATCAAATACTCTGAAGCTGGAGTCAAAGTCTGTTCTGAGCCAACATCAATGTTGAGAACCAAACTCAGGTCTTCTTCAAGAGCCTCAAGCCCTCTTAATTGCTAAGCCAACTCTCCAGCACCATCATCATTTTTAGTATATGACTTCTCATCATTTACAAAGATAACATTAATAATCAGTACTCTCTAAGTGCTTCCAACCCTAGCTCTTCTATCTAGAATATCCCCTGCCCCTAGTAGAATTCAAGTCAATCAAGATCCCCTTGTAATCTTTGGTGATAAGTTGTCACCCCTTTGTCACATAAATAAGGAAGATATTCTAAAAAATGGATGGAATCTCAACAAAGTCAAGCACAGTGGCTCATGCCTGTCATCTCAACCCTTAAGAGGTAATGGAAGGAAGATCAGCAGTCCAAGGCTACCCTCAGCTAGAAAACAAGTTAGGATAAAGGCTCTCATCTAGCTTAAGCAAGCCTGGACTGGATAAGAGTCTGTTTTAACAATCAAAACAAAATAGAACTAAATGCAGAAGAGTGGCATCTAAATACATTTTTGAGAAATTTCTTTAGGAAGTCTAATTAAATAGGCACAACTGAGCATGAGTAAGACTCCCAAGGAGGAGGAAGACGTGATACAACAGAATTAGTGGGAATTTAAGTAAATCTAGGTAAATAGTGCCAATATCTGTGTAATTCGCTGATATTACGAAGAAACAAATCAAGTTTGCATCATGGGGATAAAAAGAAACAAAATTACAATAATACTAACTTCCAAAAGCTAAACTGTCAGTGACATAAAACAAACAAACAAACAAACAAACAAACAAACAAAAAACCAACAGGAGTTCAGCATTGAAAAAAAGATGTGACTGACCAACCTTGAAGATAACAGGCTAAGGATATCAGCTCATTCAAAAAGAAAAGCCCTTAATACTATTAATAATTCCTCCTCTGGTAAGTAACTTAAACATTCCCATTAAGTACTTGAGCAGCTACAACCAACAACCACACTGGATGCAGAATCTCAAACTGTCCCAGGAACAAAGAAAAAACACAGATCTCTATGTGAGTAAGGAAGGAAAGACCAGAGAGGAAATAAAGCTTTTTTAAAAAAATGAGAGTTACATAGAGTCATAAAGTCCCCAAAGGTCCAGACAGATCAAGAATGATAATAAACATGAATAAGTATACTGAATTTCTTAAAAACTTAGGGTGTAGTGTTTGTTATAGTTCAACTATGATTTTCAGGAAGCCCGTAAAGTGAAATGACATGCAAGGTTAAAAATAAGACCTAGCGTCCTTTGGATGCCCAGGAGTGGTACAGCTGGGTCTTGAGGTATATTGATTACCAATTTTCAAAGAGACCACCATATTGACTTCCAAAGTGTCTGTACAAGTTTGTACTCCCATCAGCAGTGGAGGAGTGTTCCCCTTGCTCCACATCCACACCAGCATGGGCTGTCACTTGTGTTTTTGATCTTAGCCATTCTGACAGGTATAAGATGGAATCTCATAGTAGTTCTGATTTGCATTTCCTGGATGGCTAAGGATATTGAGAATTTCTTTAAGTATTTCTCAGCCATGTGAGATACCATTATTGGTAATTCTCTGTTTATATCTCTACCCTATTTTTAATTAGATTGTTTGGCTTTTGATTTCTAGTTACTTAAGGTCTTTATATGTTTTAGAAATTAGCCCTCTGTCAGATATGGAGTTGATGAAAATCTCTTGCTCAACTATGTTCCCAGCAACATTATTCATAATAGCCAGAAACAGATAATAATCTAGATGCCCCTCAACTGAAGAGTAGATGAAGAAAATGTGATACATCTCCACAATGGAATACTATTCAGCTATTAAAAACAAGTAAATTTGCAGGCAAATGGATGGAACTAGAAAATATCATCCTGAGTGAGGTAACCCAGACCAAGAAAGACACACGTGGTATGCATTCGCTTATAAGTGGATATTAGATGTAATGTAAAGGATATTCATGCTACTGTCCATAGATGTAGAGAGGCTAAGTAATAAGGACAGCTTAAAGGAGAATGCAAGAATCTCCCTGGGAAGGATAAATAGAATCAATTTTTCTGGTGGCAGGTGGGGTTGAGAAAAAGGTAAGGTAAGGTGTGAGGGAGAAAATACTCAGGGAGAATTACTGGAATTGGGGGTGGGGAAGTCATTTTCAAGACAAGATAGAAACCTAGTGCAATCCAAACTCCATGGAATTTGACAGTAACTCTAGCAGAGACTCCTAGTGATGAAGTCATCACTGGCTATCTCCTGTATCCAGGCAAGGCCTCAAGTGGAGGGGTTGGGAAAACAACCCAACCACAAAACCTTTGACCTACAGTTTGTCCTGCCTGCATAGTGTTCTGGGACCAGAGCCTAGCATAATCATCATCAGAGAGAGTTCATCCAGCAACTGATAGGAGCAGATACAGAATCCCACAGCCAAACCATTAGGCAGAGCTAGGGAGTCTTGTAGATGTTGGGGTGAAATGATCAGAGGAACCAAAGACGTCAAGAACCACAAGAACTCTCTCTTCTGCTCACAGAATCAACTGACCAGGACTCATGTGGGCTTGCAGAGATCAGGGAGCCTCTAGGGGTCTGACCTAGGTCCTCTGCATGTATGTGACGGCTGAGCAGCTTGGTGTTCGTGTGAGATTCTTTTGAGAGAAGGAGCTATCTCTGACCCTTTTTGTCTGCCTGTGGAACAGTTTCCCTCTACTGGGTTGCCTTGTCCAGCCTTGATGTAATAGTATATGCCCTGTCCTTTTCTGAGAGGAGGCAAAGGGCAGAGGGGTTTTGGGGGAGAGAGGAGGTAATGGGGAGAGATTAGGAGAGGGAAGCGAGGGGAAACTGCAGTCAGGATATGACATATGAGAGAAGAATAAAAACATTTAAAACTTAAAATTAAAAATATAAGACCTAGAAAAAGCAGTTTCAGGAAAGCGAAACAAAGAGAAGTTAGAAATGATAGCACATGTATTCTGTGTTGTAGTTCTGTAAATGTAATGTTGCTGATTCCCCTTGTATGAAGGCATAAAAGCAGCCAGCAAATATGAAAAGAGCCTTAGCTTCCTGTGCTTTCAGAAATTCAAAACACAGTAATGAAGAGATGATGTAGTTTTCATCTATCAGATTGGCTAAGGTAGAGCTGAATAAGAATATTCACTGATTGCCAAGAACCAGGCCCACTCTAAACCATCATTTTGGCAACTACTAACTGAAACAAAAGTTTTAGGAGAGCTATTTCGTAGTAGTATAATTCTTTTGAAACATACACTTCGGTCCAGGGTTTTTTCCCTAGACATCCACCCTACAGAAGGTGCAGGGGCACATTCATGTGGATGCTCTTTACTGCAGTTTCCAATAAAATGAGAAAAACAACACATGCATTCAGCAACGTGAGACATTGAGGAAAATATCTGTATCTTCCTAAACTAAGCTTTAAAGGAATAGATTAGGTCTACCTACAATGGAATAGAAAGATGACACGTGGCATGGAAACAGTTAAATTTATAAAAATGCATCTAAGTTGTTATTCCCTTCATAACTTTAATTGTAAACTGTGCTATCCACCAATGGCACCTTTACTCTTTATCAGTTAAGAGAACAAATTGACTGCATTTCTCTAACCACTAAATCTGACAGAGTGATAATGGGGTTTCCTCAAGTCTATTGCTGATCACTAGGCAGAATGAGGCACTAGAATGTCTAGTCTGTTACCAACATCAACACTTCTGATTGGGCCACAGGGAGCATCTCTCAATGATCTATTCCTCTATAGTTGGAGGATCACTCATCTGCTTATTTTTAGGCTTTCTGTAGTTCCGATAGCCCCAAGTCCACACTGTTGGCTAGCTGTTCATCCAAGGCTGCAGAATTTTAACATATATTTACATGTTTAGCTCTCATCTCCCAAACCATAACATTTTCCAGAGTGACTGAGCGTATAGTGTGTTTTAGACCTGACTACACTGTGCCCATGACTCTCAATCCATTCTATAATCCAAGATATTCTCTAGAGATCTGGCTACCAATCCACAAGCCACCAATCCAGAGGACAACAATCCTGAGAACATCTCATAAACCACGTCTTCTCAGAGGTTCCTCCCATCTTTACTTAAATAGACCTGAGAATTTCAAGTCACCAGAGAGTACATATCAGCATTAGATTACGCAAATGAAAGCATCTGCATTCTGGCCTTTCTCTTAACAGCACATTTATGTGCCTTTCTTCCAGGCACGCTTACACTTAAACATCTAATGTAGTGCATCTAAATGATGTTTGCTTAATAATAATCACTTAAAGTCTTCAAAATATGTTGATCTTGAGACATAGAAGAGGCTAACCCTGAGATATGTGTATGTACACACATATACCTTTATCATAAATGTAAGCTGATTGCTTAAGTCTTTATTTAGTCCTAATGAACTCATTCAGTTATTACTGTTAATTTATTACAGGGATGATATCACACTGCTTTAATTATCATGTTTTTTTGATATGCTGAGATAAGGGAAAGTAACACTCACTAAATTATTTTTTTCTATTTTCAAATATTCTTGCCTACTTTGTCTATTTATTGTTTGTGGAACTTTTATAACTGCTTGCTAAGCTTAATAAAATACTGTACTGGGACTTTAATTTGATATTTCACTTGAATTTTTTAAATAACAGAAATAGTTGGCTCCTCTTCAATATTGAATCATGCAATCAACGTTAAGTCATACAGGGGCAAGGTATGTCTCTATATTTAACTTGACCATCAGACCAGTTTTAAAGTTGTCTTTCTATGGGTCATGAATATGTCCTCTCAAGCGTCACTTAATTTTGTCACCCACTCATCTGCTCCCTACCTAGGAAAACGATGGATCATTGCATGCTGTTACTGTAGAATCCCCTTTAGTTCTTTCAGATTTTAACAATGACTCTGCTCAGTTTCCAAGGCAGACATTTTTTTCATGATGTAAATCTGCCTGTTGTCTGCAGCTTTTAATCATTCATTCTCTTCTTACCATGTTAACTTTAACTTCTGAAACTTCGGGGAGTACTACTAATTATAGAGGGGATTCTTGCTTAGTTCTGAGTTTCCAGTAGTGCTGTGAATAGCTCAGTTGAGGCTGCTGGCTGTGCTATATCTGAAAGCCCCCAGACGTATATCGAGGTTCATGCTGCATTGTTCTTCAAATGCTGAGGTTTACCTGGGGTTTCTTATTTCTTAGTTCCTATTACCTTAAAAATAAAGGTATAAAGATGAAGCACAGGTAAGGAATTGCAATTTTCTTTAACTTAAAAAGGGAGAAAAATCTTTCTCAGTATATGACTATTCTATGCAGCAAGATGAGCAGACATGATCTAAGATTACCTCTCCTTCTGAGGGACCCTGATATTCTGTTAGGAAGGAAGACATGATGATGAAAAGAAGATGCCTAAAAGGATGGCCCAAGCCTACTTCAGGGGATACATCTAGAGTTTCTGTAATTGTTAGGCTGGATGCTGTGATTTTCTGATACAGGGTGATGTCAACCCAAGGGAGCGGTTTTCTACTCTTAGTTTGATGAGGATTTAAAAAAAATCAGGAATGAATGCAAAGATGCCATCAGAACCTTGTGGCACCCACTGAGAAGATACCATAATGTGTTTGTTTTTTCCAATTAATATGTTAATCTAAAGTAATAGATTCCAATTGTTGAATCATTCTTGCTCTCCCCAGGATAAGCCATGCTTGGAATCTGTTAATCCATCCCTGTGGTGAATTTGAAAATATCCTGCTCATTTATTTCTTGCACTACTGTGCACAAATGAAATGAATCTGTAGGTGTTTTTGGACTACGCTTCTCCAATCAATTTCATAAACTCCATAGCCACATGGGAGGAGTTAGGAGACATCTCATATTTTCCTGTTGGAATACCTTACATGGCATTACCTCTCCCTAGATCAGGTAGATTTCTTCCCCTTGAGGCCTGGTTGTCTCATTTAAGTGACAGATGAGGTTGTCTCATTTTGTGTTTCCTGTTGATTCTTGTTCTCTTCAGGTTTACTATCTCTTGAAATGATGGTCATTGCTCTATGGTATAGAGAAATCTGTTTATCTTCTCTTACTTTTACTAACAGATAAACTTTGTTAAACATGTTACTCGTGAACTATTTGGTCAGTTTTGAAGTTTTGGTTATATTTACATACTTTTCCCAACACAGCATCATTTCATTTAATTGATTTCTTTTTTTTCCATTGTCTTTTTTTAAAAATGGACTTTTACAATGGACCTATCACTTAAATGAGAGAGCTGGGCATTTCTTCTTGCCTCATTCTTCAACATACACTCAGTTCCATAGGCTCTCTGCATTTCTTCCAATAAAATTCTTTACTGTTTAAAGGAATCTTATTATCTTTTGCTGCTTGCAACCATGAAGTGCTTTTATTGGCAATTTATAATGCCATACTATAGAACTAGGGAATATAGTCTATAAAATTTCTGCTTTATGAAATTTGTAGACATTTTACCCCTTTGGTCTAAAACAGTACATTTTTATTAACAATAAGTTTTTGCTTATTTTCAGTTTACTAGACACCAGAGTTTAGACACAAGAGTTTAGACACCAATCTTATTTCTTATATAACTCTAGCTTTCTGTTCAGTGTTGTCTTCTTTGGCTTGTTAGTTTCAGATATAAGTTAGTTTCAGATCTAAGGCTATAGTGTCGTTATAAATCTGACCGAGTCTTGACCATTTCACTAGTGTACCCAGACGTTAGCATCTGTAGGCATTTCTCTTAAGCCAGTCCCTCCAGAAAAAAATTATACAGCTTCTTGCCAAGGGAGATAGAAGGCTGGCTGCCAATATGCTGGCTTCAGAGTATCAAAACAGAGCCAAGAATATTCCCATTAGACATATATTTTCTCTGCATCCCCCTATTTCACATGCATTGCTTAACCTCTGGCATAGGAGAGAACATTTTGACTTCTCCTGATGTACTAGTCTCTATCTTCTGAAGTGATATGCAAGATAGGCATGCAGTTGATTGGAGTGGGAGATAGAGTGTTGAGATTCACTAAAATCCATTGTATAGACTTTGAGCCCTCTGATTTTTGTCAGGTCCCTTGTTTCCTTCTACCCAGAGAGCCTATAATTTTGTCAGGGATCTATGATTCAATGACCACCCTTCTAGCTCACATTTTCTCAATAGCCCCTTATGCGACTGCTCCTCCAACAGGTAAAAAAAAAGTAAACTTTTGCTTTCACATAATTTTATCCTTTTTCCCAAATATACTCATAGCCTTCTTCTCAGTTCTCTCTCTCTCTCTCTCTCTCTCTCTCTCTCTCTCTCTCTCTCTCTCTCTCTCTCTCTCTCTCTCTCTTCTACCGCCCCCCCCCCCGTGTGTGTGTGTGTGTGTGTGTGTGTGTGTGTTTACTAGGCATTAATAAAACCATTTTTCGGGGGTTTTCTTTTCTCTCCCTTTTGACTTTTTTTTTTTAATTTTATTTTCTAAGTTTTTTTTATTTACATTCCAAATCATTTCCCCTTTCCCGTTTCCTCCCTCCCCGAAAGTCCCATAAGCCCCCTTCCCTCCCTCTTTTCCCCATTCAACCCCCTCTCATTTCTCTGTCCTGGCATTCCCCTACATCCAGTCTTTCCAGGACCAGGGGTCTCTCCTTCCATCTTCTTAGAAATCTATTGATATGCGAATTGTGTCTAGGGTATTCCGAGATTCTGGGTTAATATCCCCTTATCAGTGACTGCATACCATGAGTGTTCTTTTGTGATTGGGTTACCTCACTAAGGATGATATTTTCAAGTTCTGACCATTTGCCTAGGAATTTCGTGAATTCATTGTTTTTAATTGCAGAGTAGTAGTCCATTGTGTAAATATACCACATCTTCTGAATTCATTCCTCCGTTGAGGGACATCTGGGTTCTTTCCAGCTTCTGGCTATTATAAATAAGGCTGCTATGAACATAGTGGAGCATGTGTCCTTATTGCATGCAGGTAAAGTCTCTGGGTATATGCCCAGGAGTGGTATATAGCAGGATCCTCCGGGAGTGTCATGCCCAGTTTTCTGAGGAACCGCCAAACTGCTTTCCAGAGTGGTTGTACCAGCTTGCAATTCCACCAGCAGTGGAGGAGTGTTCCTCTTTCTCCATATCCTCACCAACAACTGCTGTCTCCTGTGTTTTTGATCTTAGCCATTCTGACTGGTGTGAGATGGAATCTCAGGGTTGTTTTGATTTGCATTTCCCTAATGACAAAGGATGATGAACATCTCTTTAGGTGCTTCTCAGCCATTAGATATTCTTCAGGTGAGAACTCTTTGTTTAGCTCTGTACCCCATTTTTAATAGGGTTACTTGCTTCTCTGGAGTTTAACTTCTTGAGTTCTTTGTATATCTTGGATATTAACCCTCTATCGGATGTAGGGTTGGTAAAGATCATTTCCCAGTTAGTTGGTTGCCGCTTTGTCTTTTTGACAGTGTCTTTTGCCTTGCAAAAACTTTGTAATTTAATGAGGTCCCATTTGTCTATTCTTGATCTTAGAGTATAAGCTATTGGTGTTCTGTTCAGGAAATTCTCCCCTGTGCCCATATGTTCAAGGTTCTTCCCTAGTTTCCTTTCTATTAGTTTCAGTGTGTCTGGTTTTATGTGGAGGTCCTTGATCCACTTGGAATTGAGCTTAGTGCAAGGAGATAAGAATGGGTCAATTTGCATTCTTCTGCATGTTGACCTCCAGTTGAGCCAGCACCATTTGTTGAAAAGGCTATCTTTTTTCCACTGGATGGTTTTAGCTCCTTTGTCAAAGATCAAGTGACCATAGGAGTGTGGATTCATTTCTGGGTCTTCAATTCTGTTCCATTGATCTATATGCCTGTCACTGTACCAATACCATGCGGTTTTTAACACTATTGCTCTGTAGTACAGCTTGAGGTCCGGGATACTGATTCCGCCAGAGGTTTTTTTACTCTTGAGAATAGTTTTAGCTATTCTGGGTTTTCTGTTATTCCAGATGAACTTTTGAATTGCTTTTTCTAACTCTATGAAGAATTGAGTTGGGATTTTGATGGGGATTGCATTGAATCTGTATATTACTTTTGGTAAGATGCTCATTTTTACTATATTAATCCTGCCAATTCATAAGCATGGCAGATTTTTCCATCTTCTGAGGTCTTCTTCAATTTCTTTCTTCAGAGACTTGAAGTTCTTGTCATACAGATCTTTCACTTCTTTGGTTAGAGTCACACCAAGATACTTTATATGGTTTTTGACTATCGTGAAGGGTATCATTTCTCTTACTTCTTTCTCAGCCTGCTTATCCTTTGAGTATAGGAAGGCTACTGACTTGCTTGAGTTGATTTTATATCCGGCCACTTTGCTGAAGTTGTTTATCAGCTGTAGGAGTTCTCTGGTGGAGTTCTTTGGGTCGCTTAAGTATACTATCATATTGTCTGCAAATAGTGATAGTTTGACTTCTTCCTTTCCAATTTGTATCCCTTTGACCTCTTTTTGTTGTCTAATTGCTATAGCTAGAACTTCAAGTACTATATTGAAAAGATATGGAGAGAGAGGGCAGCCTTGTCTAGTCCCTGATTTTAGTGGGATTGCTTCAAGTTTCTCTCCATTTAGATTGATGCTGGCTACTGGTTTGCTGTAAATTGCTTTTACTATGTTTAGATATGGGCCTCAAATTCCTGATCTTTCCAAGACCTTCAGCATGAAAGGATGCTGAATTTTGTCAAATGCTTTCTCAGCATCTAATGAGATGACCATGTGGTTTTTTTTCCTTTGAGATTGTTTATATAGTGGATTACATTGATGGATTTCCTTATATTGAACCATCCCTGCATCCCTGGGATGAAGCCTACTTGATCGTGGTGAATGATCGTTTTGATGTGTTCTTGGATTCGGTTGGCAAGAATTTTATTGAGTATTTTTGCATCTATATTCATAAGAGAGATTGGCCTGAGATTCTCTTTCTTTGTCGGATCTTTGTGTGCTGTTGGTATTAGTGTAATTGTGGCTTCATAGAACGAGTTGGGTAGTGTTCCTTCTGATTCTATTTTGTGGAATAGTTTGAAGAGTATTGGTGTTAGGTCTTCTTTGAAGGTCTGATAGAATTCTGCACTAAAACCATCTGGACCTGTGCTTTTTTTGGTTGGAAGACTTCCAATGACAACTTCTATTTCTTCAGGGGTTATAGGACGGTTTAGATGGTCTATTTGATCCTGATTTAATTTTGGTATTTGATGACTTTTATTTTTTTAATGATAGTAGTTTCATTTTTCTTGTTTATACAAAGATTTCCCCGAATAACAGCAAGGTCTGCATATGGAATCTAAGTACCCATAATACAGTGCAAAATGAAAGGAACACAATCCTCCTATAGCTGTGCGAATCTTGGGTGACCCTGCAATTACCTCCTCAAATTTTGCACAGGGCATGCATCTTTCTTACTCTGTTGTGTCTTGACTCTGCAGTAGGTATTTATTGGTCTTCACTTCATTTAAATCATAGAACACAAGCAAAATATCATACTGTTGTTGGAGTCAGAAAGTGTTGAAGGAATTGGGGGCTGACACAGTTGTTACAAGTTAGTGCAGGAAGCTTGAAGAGAGTCACAAAGATGGAGCTCCAAATTCTGCCCACTCATTCCATGATTAACCTGACTGTGACTTCACAGGAGGAGCCTGCATGAGAGGAGCCCGGAGCAAGGCTCAGCACTACACAGAGAATCACAGGCTCCAAAGCCTTGGTGACACAAAATATACAAGGATTTGAATAAAATAATTTTAGATTTGTGGAATGTGACCTATAATAAAGAGAGAAGGTTTTTCTCCTCTTTAATAAGAACAAAATTACAAGTGTCCCAGATGCTCTAGATTGACTTAACAAGGACTTTAAAATACAAATGATCAATATGTTCAAGAATTTATAGGGAAATATGGACTTAATAGGCCAAAAGATGGATTGTTTTAAGAACAATACAGTATTCATATAGTGAAGTTATATTTCATTTATTGATATTATAAATAACAACCTAATAGAAACCTCAAGACTAACATAATAGGACAGCTAAAATGAATTATTGCTGGATAGTATTTATACTCAACTATATATGTAGGAGAGAAGACCAGTGGACTTAAAATCAGGTCAAATACAAATATATAGTCAAACCTAGTACAATCAATCAATAGAAAGAATGGAGAGCTGTCAATGACAGTGTGGCAGTACAGTTGCTAAGACAGACTCACATGGTGTTTTGCTTAGGCAAGACCCATGGAAGGAAACATGATGTTTGGATGGTGCTCTTGCATAGCTAGCTTTGCAAAGCTTCATTGATTTCTTGTCTTCTCCTTCACTGATCTTTGCTTAGTTGAGAGAGGCAAAGTAGAGAATTTCTCCTGGCATCCTGGCTGGTCCTGGTCAGTCCTCGTGACTTGTGCCAATTTGGTTTGACAGAGGCCTGGCAGTTTCTGCTAAATAGTGCCGCTACTGCTGCCTCGATTGCTGGTATCCTGACAAATGGAGATTAGAATCACCCCAAGGAACTACTTCTAAACAGGTCTACATTCCTTTGTCCTATTTACCATCTTTTCTCTCTTACCTTTGGAAAATGGGCTAGAATGGGGCTCAAAGCATTTGAGAACCCTTATTAAAAGCAGGTTTTTAAAAATCTAAGCCTACCATTCCTGGACACATACCCAGAAGATGCTCCAACATGTAATAAGGACACATGCTCCACTATGTTCATAGCAGCCATATTTATAATAGCCAGAAGCTGGAAACAACCCAGATGTCCCTCAACAGAGGAATAGATACAGAAAATGTGGTACATTTACACAATGGAGTACTACTCAGATATTAAAAACAATGACTTCATGAAATTCACAGGCAAATGGATGGAACTTGAAAATATCATCCTGAGTAAGATAACTTCAGTCACAAAAGAACACACATGGTATGCACTCCACTGATAAGTGGATATTAGTCCAAAAGTTGGGAAAACCCAAGATTCAATTCACAGACCATATGAAGCCCAAGAAGTAGGAAGACTAAAGTGTGGATGTTTCAGTGCTTCTTAGAAGGGGAAACGAAATACTCACAGGAGGAAATATGGAGACAAAGTGTGGAGCAGAGACTGAAGGAAAGGCCAACCAGCGACTGCCCCACCTGGGGATCCATCCCATATATAGTCACCAAACCTGGACACTATTGTGGACGCTAAAAAGTGCTTGCTGATGGATGTTTGATATCGCTGTCTCCCAAAAGGCTTTGACAGAGCCTGACAAATACAGAGGTGGATGCTTGCAGCCAACCACTGGACTGAGCTCGAGGTCCCTGATGAAGGAGTTGGAGAAGGAATTGAAGGAACTAAGGGGGTTTGCAGTCCCATGGGGGGAGCAACAGTGTCAACCCCCCTCCCGAGCTCCCGGGGACTGGACTGCCAACCAAAGAGTACACATCGAGGGACCCATGACTCTGGCCGCATATGTGGGAGAGGATGGCCTCATTGGACCTCACTGAGAGGAGAGGCCCTTGAGTCTGAGGGTGTTCCATGCCCCAGTGTAGGGGAATGCCAGGGCAGGAAGAGGGGAGTGGGTGGGTAGGTAAGCGAGCACCCTCATAGAGGCAGGGGAATGGGATAGGGGGTTTCTAAAGGGGAGACCTGGAAAAGGGAAAACAGTTGAAGTGTAAATAAAGAAAATATTCAATAAAAGATAAAAGAAAAAAAATCTAAGCCTACAGTTGTGCATGCCATTACTTCTGCCAGCATACATAGAGCAAGAACTGTGTGGAAATGGAGGAGTCCACTTCAGTGGTAAATAATGTTCTAGCTACCTTAGGGGCCTAGGAGAGACTTATCTCAGGTGCAGAACCAGCTCACAGGGCATCTTTTTAAGACAACAATCCAGTATGTCAGGTGGAAGCTGCTGCATAAGGTCTTTACCAGAGCAATGCTTACTAAGAGCATGAAAGGTCAGCCTGGGGAAAGCTACAGGTAGACTGTATCTACGAAAAATAGAAGCATGGGTTAAATCAAGGGAGGTCATAGGGACTGAGATTTCCAAGGTCCTGGTTGCCTGGTACCAATACCATCATATCTAGGCAGCAGGGCATGGAACCAAAGAAGATAATACCAAAGTCTGAGGTTTAGTATTGTTTTCCTTCTTGGGATTTGGAATTACATAGGGTCTATGCAGTAATAAGTGGTCTCTAGAGGAATAGAACCATTTAAGACTGGAATCAAAGCTTAATTAGCCATTCTAGCAGGAACTTGAAAGATAAGAATGGTGAGAACAAAAAGGACAGTTGATGCCCAGTGCATGAAAGGAACAAGAATCAGAATTATTTGCATGATATTCTATCTGACAAGCAGTTGTGAGGGTTAAAGAGGTCAGCACCACACATGTGAAACTTTGTTTTTCCATTAAGAAGTAAGAGTTTAGCCTACAGCAGTTTTGATATTCCAGAGTCATAAGTCACTTGCTTCTCAGACTCGTGGCTGTGGTGGATTTATCTCATGCTTTGAGACTCTCCAATATTGGTGCAGACAAGACTCTGCACTTTGGACTTTTGAGATATGCTGCAAAAGCTTTGGACTTTGGCACCATTGGGATGAAATTAATACTTTGCATATGAGGAAGACATGGACATTGAGGTCCAAGCAGGGAATCTGAAGGTTTGAAATGTCTTTCAAATTTCACGCTTGGGAAATTTAATCCCCAAGATTATATGTTAGTGATATTTTGGAGATAGGATATTTCTGAGAAATTGTGGCTTGGATGAATGCCCTCCTGGGGTCCACATCTTAAAGATTTGGTCCACAGAAACTGTCCTAGAAGTTAGTAGAGTCCCCAGAGGTGAAGAAAAGCAGAAGCAGGTCCTTAGGTCATTTAAAGCATGCTCTTGAAGTTGATTGTGGAATCTGACCTGTTCCCTTTTTCTGCTTCCTGCCTGATGGTGTGAACAACTTCACCACATTCTCCTACCATGTGTGCTGCCTCATGACAGGCTCAAAGCAAAGTAGACAATCAATCTACTTCTGAGTCAGTTATCTTGATATTTCATTGTACTCACCGATGGCTCACTAACACAAAAGGTAATTGTAATGAAATGCAGTTATTAGGGTGAGACCTCATGATGCACTTAGTGGCTTTATAAGAAGAGGAAGAGATAAGAAAAGAAGCTTACTCTATCTTACATATGCTGCAGTCAGCCAGGAGGAAAATCCTTATCAAAATCCAAGTGGACACTAGCACCATGTTCTCAGAGCTCCTAGATTATGATAATAAATAAACAAAATCTCTTTGTTACAATTTACCTAGTCTGTAGTATGCAGTCATAGCAACAGACAATGAAGCAATATACCTTCAGAACTATACATAACTTTGTCAGATCAGGTAAAGAGTCAACTAAAAATTGATAATTCATATTGGACAGAGTATAACCCAACTAGAGTTCAACCCAGGAGAGTATCAAACTGAGCATTCAATAGAAGCCCAAGGTGACAACCAAAGTTTTCTCCAAGTAGATCAACCATTATTCAACCACCGTAGGCCTCAATGCTGTGCCTCGCCTTTCTCCCTACATGACCCCGCCACTTAATCAGCACTCTTGTGTTCCAAGGTCAATATTCCTGTCTTGAGCAAAATTTCATCTCTGAAGGATTTCAAATGCAACATAACTTGATTGCAAAGATGAAAGAGCCACTTAACAGATGCCATGAGGAAAATTAAAACAATTGGGCACTCTTTCTACAGGGAATGAAACTATTTTCCCGAAGACCCGTACAAACCCAGAGCTGGCAACAAACTGAAGTGAAGAATGACAAAGCAAGTCCAGTCTTACATTTGGAACTTATAAAAAAAAAAAAAAAGAAGCAAAATATTTAAAAAGAACTAATTTTCATTTCTAAATGTCATTTATCTCTTGGGTAAAAAAAATAAAATAAAATAAAATCTACTGCTCTAAAAGTGCCTATCAAATTCTCCAGAGATATTTTTGGCATAGAAACACAAATGACATTTTAATGTCAGTGACCTCAATTCCTATGGTTTAATGATTTTTTTTTTCAGAAAATACAATAAAGGAAAAAGAAAAAAATCAAATACAAACTATGGAATAAACTCAGTTATCACATCTTACTGGACTATGATATGTGTGTTTGGTAAGGTCTTCACTCACTGAAGAGAATTTAGTCAAGGGGTTATTTATAAAGTATAGTTGATGAGGTTCTTTGGAGAAATAAGACCAATATGAGTATATCTACATAAACATGGGATGATTATTTATAAGGAACTTGTCCATGTAATTATGGGGGCTGAGAAGTTCTCATATCTTCAGTCAGAAAGATGGAGTCCAGAAGAACTGGTAAGGAATGATTGCCTGAGATCAGTGGTCTGGGAACCAGGACAGGTACTAATGTGCATTCATATCTGCAATCTAGCAAGCTCCGTGGCCTAAGAGGAGTCAATGTTTCACTGTGAGTCTGAAAGAGGTAATGACTGATGTCCTAGTTCAACAGCCAGACTAGAAGAATTCCTTCTTGTTTAGTTTTCTTCTTCTTCTTCTTCTTTTTTTTTGACTAACTACATGAGGTGAGCCACATCTAAGAGGCCAACTTACCCTTATAAAGTAGAACCTTGTCCCAAAGCAGCCTCATACACACACCCAGAATAATAATTGAACAAAGGCCTTGGTGGCTCACGGTACAGTTAAGTTTATACATAAAACCATTCCTCAAAGCATTTTCTTGGAGCTAGAAATGGTACTCCTTTCCCAGGATAGGAATATCCAAAGACTATTAAAACTCTGCTCCTGGACAAGGACTGATAACACAGTCTCCAGAATTTCAGGGCTCTTCAAGAAACTTTAGGAGGAAAAAAAACACGAGAGAAACTAGCCCTTGGTTCAACTTTCTCCAGAATAGAATAAGATAGGAATGAGGATCTAGACTTTGAATGAGTAAGACAAGACTATTCTGTAGTATCTCCTTAAATATCAGAAGACACCTTGGAAGTTATAAAATCAAGGCTAGAAGCTGTAACCATGTGCACTTCACACATCACGTGAAGCATGTCAATTCATCCACTATGAAATCAATGCAGGAACTGAGATCCCATCTTTATACCCCAAGTAAGAACTCTCAACCTTAATGCCCAGCATGAATATATATTTGTGGTTTTATGTGTCCTTGGGTGATTCTTTCCTCTCACTTAAGGATGTTACTTTGAAGTTGGTGCTCACCTAGCTCTCTGGGAATTGTCATAGCTTCCTCTGTTGCTATCACAAAACACTCTGAACTAAAGCAACTTAGAAGAAGAAAGTGTTTATCTCATTTATACTTCCAGCTCATGATTCGTCATAAGGAGAGTCAGGATTAGAACTTAAGCAGGAAGTTGAAAGCAAGAACTAACAAGAATTGCTATTTACTAGCATACTCACAGATTCACGGTTAACTAGTTTTTATATATAGCCCAGGGCCACTGGCTCAGGTAATGGTGCTTCCCACAGTGGACTGGACCCTCTTTCATCAATCAATAATCAAGACAATCTCCCACAGACACTCTCAAAAGCCAGTGTGACCTGGGCACTCCCTAAATTTGACTCTCTTGTCTCAAATGACTCTACGCTATAACAAGTTGACAGTTAAAAGTAACAGATGAGAAATAATATTCCTGTTTAGACAATAAACTATAAATTGTTTTTCAGAACCAGATATAGGATAGAACTCTTGCTCTTATTTGAGAGGCCCAGGCACTATCACAGTACTCAAATAAAAGGTTTTTATTTAGATAAAAGTGTACATGACTCTAAATATTTGCCTGGCCTTTATTTTCATTAGGTTTGCATTGTCTATGGATGTGTTATCCTGTTTGTACATACAATCTAATATAACCTATGTTACTCTTCAACACATTACAATATGAATAAATCATCATATATTTTCCAGTACCATGCTCTCAGAACAGGAGGAACTTTCTTACATTACGGAAATCAAGGTGAGAATCTGATGGTTACCTTCGAGGAGAAACTTCTCAACCTTATCATTTTAGCTTAGAGTCACCTGGCTTGAAGTAATGGCTCCAGTTAGTTCTTTTCTTTATTGACTCCTTTTAATTGTTGGATTTTCATTTTAGACACTCTGAGAAGAGGAGTAATGATCTTGACAACATGAGCTGCAGATGTGACAGTGAGAGTTACAATGGAAAGATACACAGAAAAGCACACTTAGTTCAGAACCCAGGCATGGGTGATATATAATAAATACTCCATACCACAGTGATCATTGTGAACTTTTTAAGATGACAAATTTGCAACACAGATGATGTAAATAATGAACTTTTTGCTTCACAGTTACTAAGTGGCCAGAGATATGGCATTAACTATTGTGAAAATTGCAGCCTTTTGGCTCTCCTACATAGTCAAAAGACTAGGAAAGGCTGTGACATCATCCATGAGAACTACTGTTTCTGCTTCATCATATCAATGACAATTAGTCTTGTAAGGTATGACAAACAGAGAACTTCTAGGCTTGAGGGACAGCTTATCTCAAAATGAGCTTCATGTGTTACTCAAAGGAGTAGAAAGTCATGAAATGGCGTACTCCTCCAACTGGGATTTGTCTCATAGATGTCCCAATGATAAAGTCTAGGAAATTCTAACCACCAGCACAGATAGCAGGTACGTGAGGCATGACCAGTGAGCAGGTCCCATGCAAATGTAAAGCTCAGAACTCCAGAGCAAGCATGGGACCTTTACTTAGCATCAGTAAACACAGGCATTTATTGCTGCTCTCTGTGACTAGAAAATAACACTTTGAAGAGCACATTGACCATTGCCTTCTGTAACACATACAGTCACAGTATATATGGAGCACATTGACCATTGCCTTCTGTAACACATACAGTTAGAGTGCATATGGCGTGCATTACCTTCTGTAACACATACAGTTGCAATACATATGGAGCCCATTGACCATTGCCTTCTATAATACAGTTACAGTATATATGTAGGCCTGTGGCATTTATTGTCTTGAGAAGAGTTAACAGCAAAACAAGGACAAGGAATCCCAGACAGATTCCAGCTACTGTCTCACAGCTACTTATGCTTTAACCTTGAACAATCCACCTGCTCCTTCTTAGCTTCAGTTGTTCATTGGAAAGATGATTATAAGTAGCAAAGCCAGGGTTCAAAACTAAGCCATTATCTCCTAAAGTCCAGTGCTTAAAAAACAATTATGTGTATATGCACATGTGCATGTGCGTGTGCATGTGTGTGCGTGTGTGTGTGCGTGTGTGTGTTGGTGTGTGTGTGTGTGTGCTATGTTAATGGGGCATGTATGTACTATGGCATACATGTGGAGGTCAGAGGACAGCCTCAGGGGTTAGTCCTGTCTTCTACCTTGTTTAGTGTATACTCTCTTGTTCACCATGGACATACTATAGAAGTTGGTCTATGAGCTTCTGGGAATTCTCCTGTTTCTGCCTCCCATCTTTCTGTAGTAGCTCTGGAGTTATAGTGCACTATAACTTTCACATGAGTTCTGGGGATCTGAACTCAGATCACTTCTTGCCCAACAACCACTCTATCTGTTGAGCTATTATCCCAGCAGAAAGTCCAGCTCTTAAACATCCATCTTCCAAGATTTTTCAATGATCAAATAAGAAAATATATTGTCAATATTTATAATGAAGGAATAAGGGTAGCTTTTTCAGAAAAAGACCTCATGTTTGCCTTTCATGCCTTCTGTTTCCACCCACACTAAAGTCATAGAGGAGTGATGAGGCCATGCATACGCGCGCACACACACACACACACACACACACACATACACACACACATACACACACTAATAATAACAATAGCAATAATAATAATATCAAATCTTTCCTTTAACAGTTAAATAATGAAAGAAATTGATAGTGGTCTAAAATATCAATCATATGCAACACATATAATTTATTCTTATTCCTTGTGGTGGTTATACTCTACTTAGTGTCTCCACATACTGAATTAGCAGATACTGAAAAGAATGCTCTGGAAAAGCATCACTGACATGCTCAGTTTCTTTTTCTAGACAAGTGCAGTCATCCTGCACTTAGACACACCAGGCAACACTTCAAAAGAATGACTGGGGGCGGTTATTGTAAGCTGGGGGGGGGGGAAACACTAACAGAAAAAAAACAAAGATAGGAAAAAGCAGTGTGGCAGAAAATAGATTGGGAAAAAGATTCACATTCTAAACATGAGAACAGAGATGAGAAGGCAGAGTCATGTGTCCACCACACCACCACATCAGACAGTATATTTATTGAGAGGATGTGTGCCCACAAAGAGAGCCTAAGAATAATTAGGACTCGCTGCATGAGAATGTATTGAAGCTAAGTGGCAATGAACAGTGTCACATGCAAATGTGTGTTCATATGTAGGCATGTGTGTTTTTGTGTGTGCATGTATATGTGCATGGATGTGCTTGTGTGTGTGTGTGTATGTGTGTGTGTGTATGTGTGTGTGTATGTGTGTGTGTGTGTGTGTACCTGCCCATGGGTTTGTGTACATGTGCCTTAACTCAGCCTGAAGCAGTGCTACATCCAGGGCACTGTGGCTGGACATTTATCCCTAGGAAGTCAGAGGTGAAAGACACATCTCTGATGGAAGAGTAGAGAAGAAAGGGGCTGACATGCAGGAAAATAAGATAACATGGGTATTAAATCCAAAACAGCACAAACATACATCAACCCTAACTGTGCCTGGGCAAATAATGAAATGGAAAGAAATGTTGAGAAAGAAATTGCTACGAATGTTTTCATTTTCAATCACTTCATTTTGGCCATGATTGTGAAAAGCACTAAAAGTGGAGGAAAGTTTTCTCAATGTGAAAGAGAACCTGTGCACAAAAGCTTCTCTGAAGACGGTAATTGTGCTATTGGGGGTATGATGGCCTCAGACAGTCATACTTCCCTACCACCGATAAACTTGCTGTGTTCCCGGTCCCTATGGTTCAAGATCTTCATATGAGAAAGACTCCTCAGAAATAGGGATTCTGTCATGAAAATAGGGATTTTTTTCCCTGTCTGTGGGCCTCTGTGAATAGATATATGTTCATTAATCTAGCTACAAGAAAACCTAAATCAAAAGCTACTTCCCACTTACAGTGAGTCCCACTCAGCGACAATCTCTGTGTTCAGTCTGTTCTGCATGGTACCATTGTCTTCTCTCTTTACTTAATATTTATGATATAAGAATATAAATGAATACATGTAAACATATCAGTATGTGTATGTGTATATATTGGTTCATCTACAGATAGATTTTCATTGCAGCTGCCCATGGTTTAAAGGGGGCAGTGATGTTGATATCCACACCATCTTCATGGAAAAGGACAGTGCTCTTCTTTCTCTTTAATGGGGCAAACACCAGAGAGAGACATAGTTTACAGAGAAGAAAGTATTTATTTTGTATCAAAATTACAGGGATGTAGTGTGTTGCTGGACCCATTGTTTGTGGGACATGCGTAACATCATAACAGAGCAAAGCTGTTCACCTCACGGTGGTCAGAGAACAGAAAGAAGAAGACATAATTCTTGACCACTCATTAATAATCAGTGATGTGAGTAGAAAGGGTACATACTTCATCTGTTGACACTGAGATACAAGGCTCTTAGGAAAAGGCACAGGCCTCAATTCACAACAGATTTTAAAACTCATCTCCAAAACACAGATAAACAGCAGGCAAAAATCCTTTAATCCTTTGAATTCCTTGTTTTCTGTGGGTTCTGGAGATCCGAGCTCCAGTCCTCATGCTTACGCAATGAATGCTTTACTCATTAAGCCATCTCTTCAATCCCCTGCATAATGCATTGAAATATCACACTGTATTCTAGAAATATGCATGTTTGTAACATGTTAGTTAAAAAACAGAAAGTATTAATAGCCAAGTAACATTCTACTTTAAATCTCCAAATTGGCATTTTACACAGAGCTGAGGTTATATGATATGTGCTCCAGGCCTTTGCTGGAAGACTGGAATCTCCAACTCAGTATGACATAAGTGAGCTTTAATACTTCCCTCAGCAATTCTCCCTTCAGTATAAATGATGCAGCAAATGACTCCAGAATACATTCAGCTCAAGCCCAAGCTACAAGTCTGAGAGCCCAACTACATTCTATCTGCCTTGCTTCTCATATATTCAGAACCAAGCAATGCAGATCCTCACTTCCTAATGCGTCTTAAAAGTGCAGGTTGTTCTTCATCACCTCTGCCATCAGATTAGCCTATCTATACTGTCATTTACCGGGAGGATGAACAGCATTTCTAATTAGCATCATGGGATGCCTTGCTCTGCAGCAGGTTTCTACACAGCAGGCAACATGATCTTTATGAATATAATCTGATGGTGTTTGTTCTATTTTCATATCTGTTGCTGTAATAAAACACCCTGACTTGAATAAGCAACTTAGAGAAGAAATGGTTTATTTTAGTTTGCAATTCAGGTTATGGTCCATCATAACCCAGAAGTCAAGGACAGAACTTAGCTATCCATACAACATCTACAGTAAAGAGCAGAGAACAAAGAAAACATGCATTCTTGCTTGTTTGCTTGCTTGCTTTATTCAACTCAGTTTCTCTACCCTTGACAGCTTATGAATCCATGCTTAGGAAATGGTACTACCCACATTGAGCTAGGTCTTCCCATATCAATCAACTTAATTAAGATAACCTCAACAGACCTACCCATAGGCCAACCCAATCTAGACAATCTCTTACTGAGACTGTCTTCCTAGGTAATTCTAGATTATGTCCTGTTGACAATTACACATATTTCTTTTGATTAATATCTTGAATGGATTCAGATTGTGCTTCAGTCCATGAGAGCTTAGTTATCTGCAGATTACTATTCTTTTTCATGCTAACTCTCTGGTCTCATTGCATTCTCCCATTGACCCAGTCATTCCATGTACTAGGAACTGTGCACAGGAAACTTTTGCTGCCTGAATTCACTATTCATATCCTTAGAAACTGACTACCTCATATTTATACTTTAGGTTTCAGTTCAAATGTTAAGAGCACGAAAAAGTGTTTTTCTTGAAAAGACTTTGTTTAGTGTATTAATAGTATCTAATATTTATTGCTGGTTATAGCTCTATATTAACTCATGTGAACATCTGTAAGTTGACTGTTTCCCATTACTAAGTGAATCATGGGAAATCAGAAACTCTGTTTTTTTCTAAATAGACCATTTAGGCATCTTTCATAAGTGGTTAACTTATTAAAGAGCTATGAAATTAAGTACACTGCAAGGAACTAGCCCACAGACAATCAATGATGTTCATCATGGCAAACAATCCTTGAAAATAGTTGCTTTCACCCAGTCTCCCAAGCTCCCTGGGTCGAGGGCACAGCAAGATTTTTGGTGACTTACACAAACTAGGCTCAGACATACCAGGTTCCTGGTGTCCTTGACTCTATGTGCAAATAATCCACACAGTTTCTTATTAAAAAGGAAAAGAGCATCTAAGGCATTTGATTCTGAGTATTTGTTCAGGGAAGAAAAGTTTACACAGCTTGTGAAGAATTATTCAGCAGGAAATTAAATCTCCATAATTCTGAATTTTCACTTCACTTTCAACTGGCACGGCTTCCTGGCACAGCACTCTGCCCTAGAACATTTATAATACCACATCCGCCACCAAAATGTGAATTCTGAGCCAAATTACAAAGCAGGTTGACCAGAAGCTTCTCTGGAGGTCTCAAATAGGTGATACAACAACTGTGAACATACTACAAGAGCAAATAGATACTGGCAGTGATTAATATCTAAGTTTTTTACAGTAACTTGAACACTACAAACTACTACATAACAGAATAGCAAAGAAAACTATCTTGCATAATTCTTGTGAGTGTATTACCTGACTTCTGCCTTGTCATAACTTTATAAAACTAATCTGGAGTTTCAACTTTTAATTTTTGTTATTCATTTATTTGTTGTGTATATACATGTGTACATGTGTATGCATATGTGTGTTTATATACATGCCACAGTGTACATGTGGAGGTCAGAGGACAACTTGCAGGAGCTACATTCTCTCCTTCCACCATGAGTGTCATAGAGATTGAATGCAGTTTCTTAGGCTTTACGGCAACCAACTTCATTCACTTGGCCTCTCATCAGCCCTTGGGTTTCTATTTTATTACCCAGGAAACTATTCAACTTGTAAAGGTATAGATGGTTTGGGTAATGTCACAGGTCTTGGGCCCCAAGTACTGAACTCAAAATGAGATCTTTTGACAAATATGTTTGTTAACCTATGCATATTATCTCCAGCAACAATCAAACTACTTTATTACTTTATTTATGGAAGATATTTGACTTTGCCAAAAAAATCAAAAAGCTCCAGCACAGAGTAGACTGGTGTATTAAGCAATCTGGAAAGAAAATAAACAAGAAAACAACCAGCTTGGTTTTCTCCAGGCTGATTTTATATTTTGATTTCTTCCACTTAACAAAGAAATGGCAATGGTTTGTATCTCGATCAGATTAGGATTTCTAAGTCTTTTTAAAAAACAGGGAATATAATATAAATAGACACCTACCTGATTTCTCTATATCCAAGGCACAATGGCTTGTCACACTCAATGTTTTTAGGTATTTAGAAAAAAAACTAAATTCTCCAAAACCAAGATAAATAAATGGTAAAATAAGCCTCAATTCCAAAAGAAATTAAAGATTTAATTGTGTGTTAAGAGGGTATAAAATATACCATTCAGATCAGGGAAGTTATTATACCTCAAGAGTCTCATTAGAAACTTTTTTGTTTGATTGATTTGGCTAAGGTCACAGGACTTGAGCCCAAAGTACTGAACTCAAAATGAGATCTTTTCACAAATATATTTTCTGCTAAACTCTTTTTTTTTCTAAGTTTTTTTTATTTACATTCCAAATGATTTCCCCTTTCCTGTTTCCTCCCTCCCCAAAAGTCTCATAAGTCCCCTTCCCTCCCTCTGTTCTCCATTCAACCCCCTCTCGCTTCTCTGTCCTGGCATTCCCCTACATCCATCCAGTCTTTCAGGACCAGGGGTCTCTACTTCCATCTTCTTGGAAATCTATTGATATGCGAATTGTCTACTAAACTCTTACATCCAACCCTTCTCTTGGTCTGTTTTGTTTTGTTTTGTTTTTGCTGTTTTAATTGAACACGTGAGTCTGGGTAATGTATACTACCTAAAAAAAAAAAGATTTATATAATTCACAGTTCTAGGGGTTCAAAGGTTCACATTACCACATTGGCTTAGCTCTGGTGAGAGCTTTGTGACAGATGACATGATAGTGGGAATACATCTAGACAAGATCACATGCTAAGACTGGAAGGCAGAGACCAGGAAGAAGTTAGCTTTGTGACTTGACAACAACTTACATTCTTAGACACTGACTCTGTCCCTGACACCAGCATTAGCACATACAAACTATAGCAGGCCTCATCAACATTTTACAGGAAGAGTAATACATAAAACCTATTATTTTTACATCTCACTGGCCCATTGGTCCATCCTCAGTGTTATTTGAGTGTCCCTAATAAAATATACCTCTGGAATGACTGACAGATTGAAGAATTTCACTGGTTACCACACAAATGGTATAACTGAAATACTTAAAATGGTATCCAAGGTGATACGCAGCTGGCCTTCTTCCTCTCTATCTGTCTCTCTACATGCCTCCAACTTTCAGACCATCTTTAGGTATCCTATCACAGTGAGTATATTGAGATGAACATTCTATGTTCTCTCCTCACAAATAACATTAACCTCATTCTTTAAGACTTGGATCAAGTAAAAGAAGCTTTGGGAAGCATTTCCTACACCAAACTAAAAGGGCTGGAAAGAAGAATCTAGTCACTCTTTCCACAGATACAAAGACAAGGCTCAATTCTGGGAAGCATTTGCATAACTTTAAACCACATTCGTGACAAGGTTAGGACAAGAGTCAGTGATTTCTGGTCTCAGTTCACTTTTTTCCCTGCATTTGAATGAATGTGGATGAAAGAACAGAGTAGAAGTCAAACCTATCTCCACATCTGGGTATCATACCCACCTGGCTCTCCTCCACAAGTCTAGACTTCCAGGAGGAAAGATGATGTCCTAAGACATCAGCCACAATGGGTTTCCATTCTGCAAACTTGCATTGGGCTATGACATTCTTTGAATAACAGTCTCTTTCTCATGAAACAGTTCAAGGTCTATTTCAATCACATGTTCAAGCCATAAGTCAGTCCCTTTAGCCATTTCATATCGCATGTAGCCTAAGTATGGTGACTTCTAGGACAAACCTACTATTAAATGGTCAATGCAATTAAGCAACATTTTATTTAATCAATCTTCAAAAAAAAGCATACTCATAGCTTTGGTATAAGTTCCAAAAGGAGGGCAATAGTACCATGTTCATATAATATACACACATATTCACTTTAAGCATGGGGTGGGTGGTGATGCCACCAAACTCATAGCTTTTGGATACCAATTCTCCAGCTAGAAAATGTCCAGTTGGGCAGATAGAAGGAAGCAATCAAATCTTCAAATGCAAATGACAACACACACACACACACACACACACACACACACACACACACGACCAGAAATAGGAAGAGAGATCAAAGGCAGATTATAGTTACCCATGAAAGACACCAAGAAGATTCACACAGGGGCAGCAAGATCAAGACATCTAGAAAAATTTTGCAGGACTTCCAACCATATCTGGAGAGGAATCAAAGGCTGACTCCTTGGCTATTGCATTTCAAAATAAATAAAGACTCCTCTACTTCCTTCACAAAAGATCAGCCAAGCTAAATTTATGCTCTAGCATATTACCCTGGGAGCTGTCCCTGGAAGAAATAATTTTAACCCTAATACTTCTCTTTGTTTTGCATCCAAGTCTTCAGCCTTTGCCCATACAGCCATTAGCCAGCAAATTAGAAAAATATCCAGTCAAGAAAGATTTGCTGAACAAGATGATGTGGAGTGCTATAGTAGGTGAAGTGTCAGTCCCCGGAATTAGTTTTTCTAAATGTAAACTATTACCAATTCCATCTTCAGGGTTAAGCAATATCATCCTTTGGAGTTCGGCCTGTGAGTTTCAGAATCCTTTGTGGGCGGACAAGACCCTTCCAGATAGGAAAAATAGTTCATGTCTTAAAGCCTTAGACCTGAGAGATGTTATGGAACACTTGAGTAAGAAGAAAGATAAAAAGCAAATGGAGAAGCAAGAAATAAGACTTCCTTCCTATTAGTCAGGTAGTTAGATAATTAGATTATTATTAGGTAGTTAGATGCTACATGCTTTGCAGATAAATTACAAATAGGCTTTATCTACATGCTAACTTCTGTTTTCTGTCATCTGGTTTTGGCTTTCTATAGCTCTGTGTTTAAGGATTATGAGCCTATTTCTGAACATTGGAGGATATGTGGGCAGGAGTAAACTTGTATTTTCTAAGCCTTGTAGACAGGAAGCACATGGCACCTGGAACTAGAATCTGAGCTGTTGCCACTTAGGAGCTCTGTGAAGCAATGGACATCATGTTGTCTCCATGTTCTTATGTATGAAACAAAAGATAATGATGTTTTCATCAATAGGTAGGGTACAATTACCAAATATGCAGCTTCTCGCTAAATTAAATACTAACTGTTGGCATTTAGTCTAGGCTCTGCCCCACAGTTACCTGGCAATAGCCAGTTGTGCCTGATTCACTATAAAAGGGGCTGCTTGCTCTCTCCTCACTCTCTTGCTCGCTCCTCTTTCTCTCTTTGCCCTTGATTCCTTACCCTCTTTCCCCTCTCTCACCACTCCTCCCCTCTATTCTAAACTATACCTTCTTGTGACTGGTACCTCAGAGGGAAGGGATGCTTCAACATGGGCCTGCAGAGGCATGCACTTCCCCACGCACTTTACCAGACCACCACCAAACATATCCTTCCTTCTTATCATTTTATAAAACACAACACTAATCATTTCTTGTTAGGTCAAAAGGGATTATAAAAGTCCAGTGTTGAAAGAATCAGTTCTAGCCTGATTTCCAAAATTTACTGTCTTCAGTATTACCATGGTTCTGCTTTGATGGCAGAAGAATGGTCACAATCAACACACACACATACAACCCCCCCCCCAAAAAAAAACCATGACAGATGATCTCCCTGCCTGTGCCACAGGCATCTGAAGCAAAACGAACTTCTCTTTCCACTGTTTCATTTAGTTCTGAATTAAAGTCTCCCAGGAGCAGCGCCGATTCCCAGAATCAAAAATCACATATAGCTCTGCAAAGGAATCAGAGACTATGGACCTCTAGTCTCTCTCTCTCTCTCTCTCTCTCTCTCTCTCTCTCTCTCTCTCTCTCTCTCTCTCTCTCATTTGCCATCAGTGGAAGAGAAATAATCATGTAAGATAAGGCAGGGAACATTGTCTGTCCCTTGAAACTGCTCCATGGTAGAAGATCTCAGCAGGCTCCAGGTGGCTGCAGGGATCCTCCAGAAACTGCTGAACTCCTGCATTATAAATGCCGGGAAAGGGGAAGTGATTTGGAATGTAAATTAAAAAAAATAAAATAAAATTAAATTAAAAAAAAAAATAAATGCCTCACAATTTAACCCCTTTTCTGCTCAATTTTAGTTTCCCTTTCACATGGCTCTTGATCCCATGGCCTCTCTCCAACATAAATTTCCTGCATGCAACAATTAACCTCAAAGTTGGTTGAGGAACCTCACTTAAGACAGATACGATAGATAAAGGAGGAAGGAACTAGTCTGTAAGACTCACCACAAACTTCAAGAGCAATAAGTGATATAAATGCCTTCAACATTTATCATAACACCTGGTACAGGGTGAAACAAGACATACTTGACTGTTTTCATAATTTTTTATAGTATTGAATATATAACATTACTAAGGACTTACTATGTCCCATCATAGATCTGAATTATTTGTATAAATTTCTTTTAATTCTCAAAAGTCAATGAAGTAGACACTATCGGCACCTACTTTATAAGGGAGAAATTTAAGACACAAAAAAATGGTTTTCCATGGAAATAAACTGTAACTGGAAGAGTTGGAATTTTTAATCCTATTTAAGGAGATTGTAAGAGATACTTTTAATTACTTTTTAATATTAAATTTTCACTCTATAATTATCTCAACCCATACAGAAATAGCTCTTGATATCTCACAATGTGCTGAGATGAGAAAAAGTACATTAAGGTACTTTTATTGAAATATATGGTAAACTGGATGATAACACACTAAAATGCCCTTATTTTAATCTCAGGAACCCAAAAAATGCGAAAACTTATGTTACACATAATGTGACTTACCTTGTGCAGAGAGGTAAGGTTAAACCAAGAATACTGAGATAAGGTTAACCTGGATCATCCTAGTAACCCCTAAGTTTAATCTCATGTGTCCTTAAAGGAGAGAGGAAGATGGGGACACTAAGAGAAGAGGAAGTAACACCATAATGGGAACAGGGAACACTGGAAAGAGGAAGAGACAAAAGAAGGGAGGGAGGGGAGGAGTATAGAAATAAGAGGAGCAGGGGTGAGGTGAAGAGGAAATGAAGAGGAGGAGAGAGAGGAGTAGATGAAGTGATGGCAGTGGAGGGAGAGGAAGAGGAAGAGAAATAAAAAATGGAAGGAGGGTAAAAAGGTGGTGTTAAGTTTTCCCCAGGGGCTGCCAAAGGAAACCCTTGCTGGCCCCTTGCTGACTCTTTTATTTTAACCCTGAAAGACTCATCCTCGATTACAAGGGAATAAATATTTGTTTTTCAGGATGTAAATTTGTTGTGATTTGTCCCGGTAGTAAGCAGAAACATCTGAGGCCACAGGGAAAACCAATTCCTACAGTACTAGGTAGAAGTTTGTACCATAAAAATAGGAAGTAGACATCTGTCATGGCTGAAAGTCTGTCAGAAGGGACTTTTGAGATCGGCAAGTTCTCTGGCAGGCCTGTAGTATCTACCGCCTCCAGAAGACAGTGGTCAGGCAGGAAATGAGATACATAGACACAGCATATACTTTGTCATCATCACTGAGAAGTAAGGATTCTACTGTCAAAAGTTAATCTGGGTCAAAAAGTATACACTGAGTAGAAAATCATATATAGTAAAATTCGTATATAAATTTCAGAGTATTTCTGCGACCAATGTAATAAGTGATAGTTAAAATAAGAGTAATTGACATTGAACAAAATAATTTTCTTGTAATAAAAATTTATTTACTTATTTATTTATTCTCCAGATTTTATTCTTCCCATCCCCTGGTCCACCCTCCAACTATTCCACATCCCATACCTCCTCCCCACTCTCTGTCTCCACAAGCATGTTCCCACTCCCCACACCGCACCCCACCTAAACTCTAAACTCCCTGGGGCCTCCAGTCCTTTGAGGGTTAGGTGCATCATCTCTGATTGAACACAGTCCTCTACTGGATATGTATTGGAGGGCCTCATATCAGCTGGTGTATGCTGCCTGGTTAGTGGTCCAGTGTTTGAGAGATCTCAGGAGTCCAGATTAATTGAGGCTGCTGGTCCTCCTACAGGGTCACCCTCCTCTTCAGCTTCTTTCGTTCTTTCCCTAATTCAACCACAGGGTCAGCAGCTTCTGTCCAATGGTTGGGTGCAAATATCTGCATCTGACTCTTTCAGCTGTTTGTTGGATCTTTTGGAGTGTGTTCATGCTAGGTCCCTTTTTGTGAGCACTCCATAGCCTCAGTAATAGTGTCAGACCTTGGGACCTCCCCTTGAGCTGAATCCCACTTTGGGCCTGTTGCTGGATTTTCTTTTCCTCAGGCTTCTCTCCATTTCCATCCCTATAGTTCTTTCAGACAAGAACAATTATGGGTGAGAGTTTTGACTGTGGAATGGCTACCCTTCCATCATTTGATGCCCTGTCTTCCTTCTGGAGGTGAGCTCTGTAAGTTCCTTCTTACTACCATAGGGCATTTCATCTAAGGTCCCTCCCTTTGAGTCCAAGAGTCTCTCACCTCCCAGGTTTCTGGTGCATTCTGGAGGGTCTCCCCAACCTCCTACCTCCTGAGGTTTCCTGTTTCCATTCTTTCTGTTGACCTTCAGGGCTTCAGTCCTCTTCCTTCACCCAATACCAGATCAGGTTCCCCTTCACCGCCCCCCCAACCCCCATCTACTTTCCCTCCCAGGTCCATCCCTCCCTCACCATTTGTGATTGCTTTCTTCTCCCTTCCAAGTGGGACTGAAGCATCTCTGGAAATCAGTCTGGAGGTTAATTGGAAAATTGGAAATAGATCTACTTGAAGACCCAGCAATACCACTCTTGGAAATATACCCAGAAGATGCCCCACCATGCCACAGGGGCACGTGTTCCACTATGTTCATAGCAGCCTTGTTTGTGATAGCCAGAAGCTAGAAACAGCCCAGGTGTCCCACGACAGAAGAATGGGTACAGAAAATGTGGTTCATTTACACAATGGAATACTACTCAGCTATTTAGAATGAAGACATCCTGAGTTTTGCAGGCAAATGGATGGAACTAGAAAATATCTTCCTGAGTAAGGTAAATCAGACCCAAAAGAACATGCATGGTATATACTCACTAATAGGTGGATATTAGCTGAAGAAGAGGAAGGAGGAGGAGGAGGAAGGAAGGAAGGAAGGAAGGAAGGAAGGAAGGAAGGAAGGAAGAAAGGAAGGAAGGAAAGAAAAAGAAAGAAAAAGAAAGAAAGAAAGAAAGAAAGAAAGAAAGAAAGAAAGAAAGAAAGAAAGAAAGAAAGAAAGAAAGAAGAAAGAACAGAATACCCAAGATATAGTCCACAGAACTCAAAACATTCAACAAGCTGAAGGGCCCAAGTAATTTAAATTTTTTAAATTTAAAATTTTAAATAAAATAAACTTTTGAAGGCAATGTGGGTTTAATCATGAGACAGAAATGATCACTGCTAATACAGGCTGAATTCTGTATTAGGATGAAGAAAGGGAAGGGGCCACCATCCAAATACCATAAGAGAAATTAAATGCTTTCTAAATTTAAACATCCTTCCTCTACCCCAGACATCTCAAGCCTTCAGTCAACCTGCATAAACCCTTCCCTGGATAAAGTCGATATACAGAAGAAGATAAATTAAATACCCCTTCCCTTCACTGTCTAGGTAGTGACACTTATGAAAAAGACTTAGCAACAGCTATGGGATAAGGTAAGAAGGAAAGGAAGCTGTCAATTTTGGATTAATCTGAAGGCTTTGTCTCAAGGAAAATTGAAAATAAAGAGGAGGTACAGTGTGGGGTCATCCAGAGCAAAATTTCCCAATATTCCTGTCAAGATAGAACAGTTTTAGAGAACTTTTCATCTATACGGCTGTGATGGTTTGTAAATGCTCATCTCAAGGAGTAGCACTATTAGAAGGTGTGGCCTTGTTGGAGGAAGTGTGTCACTGTGGGGCTGGGCTTGGAGATCCTCCTAGATGCTTGTGCATGCCCATACTGTTCCTGGATTCCTTGGGATAAAGATGTAGAACCCTCAGCTCCTCTTGCCCCATTCCTGCCTAGATGCTGCCATGCTTCTGCCTTGATGACAATGGACTGAACATCTGAACCTGTAAGCCAACCCCAATTAAATGTTGTCTTTTAAAATATTTGCCTTGGTCACGGTGTCTGTTCACAGTAGTAAAAGCCTAACTAAGACTAGCTTTTTACCTTTGTAAAATACAACTAAGAGAGTAGAATCAAAAACAAAGTTGCAGGTCTAGCCACACAAAATATAAGCCCAAGATGTTTTGTTTATGAAATTTAAAAAAAAAAACAGGAAATTGCTCTTTCAAGGGCTATTGCTGATTTTGAACATTTTTTCTTAATTTCTACCCTGATTTTTTTTAACATTCTGCACCTTGAACACCATTCAAGGATGGGAACTGGCCCACAGAACTCTTGGAGAAGTGCGAATCTGTAAAGTGACCTCTACCTCAACACAATGAAGCCGTTCTGTGGACACTTAGACTCAAGGATCTCCATTGCGTACTCCTGTAAGCTCTGAAACAACTCTCCCACCTTACAGAAATTATTTTAAGTTTTATTATATTTTTATTAGTAGTAAAGGTCATTGGACATCTTGTAGATGTTCAATTGTTCTCTTCTTTCACTGTGTGTTCTGGGCTTCAAACTCAGATCAAGCTTAGAGTACTGTTACACAAGCACCTTTATGTGTCGAACTATCTTGCCAGTCCAATTATTTCTTTAAAACTGAAATATGACTTGATACCCTGTATTACATGCTTACTAGTAACAAAACATTTAAAATTTGGTTTTTTGATTTTTGTTCAGGACATTTTTAAATGCCTTAAAATACAGGAACTACAGAAGAAGAAAATAATGTCAATTAAAATGGAAAACAATAGGGCACGTTTTAAAAAGTAGGCAGAAATTAATTACTCAAAAATGTCTACACCAATATTTGGATCTCTAGTTCTGTGACAAAACACATTAGTAAGGAAAATTTCCTGAATGTCTATTATCCATTTATTAGTGAGTACATACCATGCATGTCCTTTTGGGTCTGATTACCTTACTCAGGATGATATTTTCTAGTTCCATCCATTTGCCTGCAAAACTCAGGATGTCCTCGTTCTTAATAGCTGAGTAGTATTCCATTGTGTAAATGAACCACATTTTCTGTATCTGTTCTTCTGTTGTGGGACACCTGGGTTGTTTCTAGCTGCTGGCTATCACAAACAAGGCTGCTATGGACAGAGTGGGACACGTGCCCCTGTGTCATGGTGAGGCATCTTCTGTATATTCCCAAGAGTGGTATTGCTGGGTCTTCAGGTAGATCTATTTCCAATTTTCTGATGAACCTCCAGATTGATTTCCAGAGTGTTTGTAGCAGTTTGCAATTCCATCAGCAATGGAGGAATGTTCCTCTTTCTCCTCATCCTTGCCAACGTGTGTTGTCACTTGAAGTTTTGATCTTAGCCATTCTGATTGGTGTAAGGTGGAATCTCAGGGTTGTTTTGATTTGCATTTCTCTGATCACTGAGGACTTTGACATCTTCAAATATTATTACAGGGGCACCCTTGATTACCTATTATCATTACCCCTATTTTTACTTCAGCACCCCTGATTCAGGGTCTTTGCTCATGAAACTGAAGAATTTATAAATTATTCAGCAATTCAACTAATGATTATACTCAAAATATTTTTAAAACCACTGAACTAATTAAAAAAAAGAAACTTTCACAACATAAACCACTTTCTCTTGATAAATTAAACAAAAAATCTCTTTCATTTTTAAATTTTTTTCAGAACATCATAATTACATTGCTTTAGAGGTAGTGTGCACTGTGAGCTATCGGTTTTGTATTTATCATCATCATCATCATCATTATTATTATTAATTTATAGTAGTAGTAGTAAAGTAGCTTGTAATATTTTGAAAAGAAACACTGAGGGAAGGGTTGTAGACTTTATACAGAAATTGTTTGGCAGGGAACATACCAGATCCACCTGGGAGAAAGAAATATAATGAAATAACTGGCTTCAAGGAAAATCACATTGGTCCTACAATAGTTGAAGTCATACAGGATTTATTTAATTTTGACTTCATGGGGGAACTGATCAGATGAACCTAGAAATGAGCTACATGCACCCAACATTTTCAGAGTGGTTGATGCTCATGGCCTAATTTGATGTAAAGATAAATGATAGTATAATCCCTACCCTTTGGGGATTTCTTTTCTTTGTTTTTATTTTCTTTTATTAGATATTTTCTTTATTCACATTGCAAATGTTATAGCCTTTCCAGGTTTCCCCCAAGAAATCCCCTCTCCCCTCTCCCCCTGCTTCTATGAGGGTGCTCCCCCACTCACCCACCCACTCCTGCTTCCCTGCTCTGGCATTCCTCTACTCTAGGGCATTGAGCCTTCACAGGACCAAGGGCCTCTCCTCCCATTGATACCTGACAAGGCCATCCTCTGCTAGATATGTAACTGGAGCTATGGGTCACTCCATGTGTACTCTTTGGTTGGTGGTTTAGTCCCTTTGAGTTCTGGGGGTCTGGTTGGTTGATATTATGAACATCTCTTGTCACAGCTCAACTCCCATCAATTGACTTGCCATTTTGGGGAAGTACAGAATAGCTTACTCTCTTTCTTTATTCCACTACCTTCCTTGAAACAGAAACTGTGATTACATAAGAATTATGTATTTATAATCAAATGGCTGGTTTGATTTTCTGTGAGAAGTACCTCCCCCCGCCCCACTGCCCAAAAACAGGAGCAGTTAAAATAGATGTTTTGGTTGGTTGGTTAGTTGGTTGGTTTTTTGTTTTTTGCTTGAATGTGTCAAGTCTAATGATTGTTGACTTTTTAAATCTTTACCATATTGTAAAGAGGATATTAAAGCCCCTACTGTATAAGCAAGGAAATAACCTTCCATAGAGAGTCAATAGTTGTTCAATACCATACAGTCCTGTCAGTGGATAACAAGATTATCTAATGCTTGAATACAATGCTACTGAAGATAGGAGTCTGAACCTTGGTTTAAAACAGTGGTAACCTGGGGTTTGGTTACACAAAACTGAAGTGCCTTTGAACCTTTATTCCTAGTCTTTTATACAAGCTATCCCATAAAATTACACATCTTTGGTCTCAGGAAGCCAAACAAGATTAATGAAATAGTTCAGCCATTAAGACAGTCACAGAGAAGCTGTGAGTCAGCTGTGTCTCTTTAGAACCATAGCTACTCCCATAGATATTTAACAATCACATACTTCTTTCTTGTTTCCTATGCAACCAAAAAGTCTGTCAAACTTAAAATCATTTTCAAATGCTCATAAAAAACGAAACTGTGGGAGAAAATGTCATCAGAATTTGATCTTTGCAACTTTTTTGTATGAACACTTATTTCAAGGGAAAAAAATGAGTTGTTATTTTTTTTAAAGAAATACAGAATTCTCTTTATCTGTTTCTCATTTTGGGAGCATTTATTCTTCCTCTGCTGAGGGAAATCCTGGGTTCATGTCCTTTCCCTTTTGAGAATGTCTCACATACATCTCAAGGCATCCTGATGGCCGAATTCTTTTATTTAAAAGATGGTGGTTGTTTTTTGTTTGGTTGTTTTGCTGCTGTTTGTTTGTTTCTTAGTATGAGTATTTGACTGAATGTATGTAGATGAAAGCAATAGCTGCACTGGCCAAAGAGGTCATAAGAAGGTGTTCCACCTGTAGCTGGAGTTACAGACAGTTGTGAGCTGCCATGAGGATGCTGGGAAAATGACAAGCAGCAAGTGCTATTGACCACTGAGCAATCTCCAGCCCCTACACTGCATTCTTTATCATTTTCCTTTCTGATTGTTTATTTTTAATATACAAAAATGCATCAGAGTTTTCTATGCTGACTTTATATCTTATACTTTGTCTTAATTATTTTTCTTAACTGTAATATCCTTTTCTCCATGGATTTTCTACACTTTTCATTGTGTCAACTACAAACAAATGAAAATTACTGTTTCCTTTTATATATGGAAGCTTTTTACTTACTGCTTTTGTTCAGTCGCTTTGACTTAAATTAAGAGATTGAATCAGTGATCAAAAACCACTCAAAGTAAAGCCAGGATTCTAAACATTTAAAGAAGAATTAGCCCTAATCTCTCTTAAACACTTCCAAAACACTGAGAAATTGAAAGAGTTCCAGATTCATTTTCTGAGGTCAACATTATCCTGATACCAAAGCCAAACAAAGATTTTCATAAAGAAAAAGTCTGCAGGCCAATATTCTCAAAACTAAGGCTACAAAAGTCCTCAGCACAATGGTAGCTAACCAAAATATAAAGACATTTAAAAGACTGTTTACTATAACCAAACTGAACTCATTCTAGGAATGCAAGAGACTTCAATATATACAAATGAGTTACTGTAGTAATCCATATTAACAAATGGTTGCAGAATGAAGGATGAAAGACACACGGTCATATCAATGGATACAGTGAAAACACTTGACAAAAGTCAATGTACTTTCTTGATAAAAATCTTTCTACATATTTGTTATAGGAGCAATTTGCTATGGATAATGTCAGGTCATAAAGAAACCCAGGACAAATGGCTAAATTAACTACGTTGCCTAATTGTATACTAAGGTGCAGGATGTCCACTGGGCTCCCTTAGGACCTGTGTCTCTGCTCAGTACTTCTCACCCAGCTCCCTACCCTAAACCTCTCCATCCAGGGGCTTCCCTTCCCTTTCCTCAGCTTCTTGTTCCATACAACCTTGCCAGTTCAGTCATGTTCTCTCTGAGTTCTCTTATCATTTCTGTTGGCTCACTCTTGGTTCTCTTCAGCCTCCTCTCCTTAGGTTGTCTCTCCTATCTCTTCTCTTCCTCTCTTTCTCTCTGATCTCCTCCCCTAATGACCTGGTTCAGTCTAGATTCTTCCAGATGCCCCAGGCTGTACTCGTTCATATCTATAATTAAAAAACTTCACCTCAACCATACCTTGGGGTGCCCATATCCTTATTTCATGCAGATAATAAGTGATTTGTTTGTTTTTCTTTTAAATGTAAGTTTTCCTCTACTATCAGGAAGGATATGTAGGTGTTAACTACTGCATCTTTTACACAAGGATCTCCAAGGACTTAACCAAATTTAAATTATTCTTATAGGTATGAATTTAATTTGGCCAGTTATTTTGACAATCTCTATTCGGTATACATTCCTTTCTTTTTATTATTATTATTAGATATTTTCTTTATTTACATTTCAAATGTTATTCCCTTTCTGGTTTCCCCTCCAAAGATACCCTATCCCATCCACCTCTTCCCCCGGTTCGCCAACTCACCCACTCCCGCTTCCCTGTCCTGGTATTCACCTATATTGGGCCATCGAGCTTTCTCAGTGCCAAGGGCCTCTCCTCACTTTGATGTCCAACAAGGCCATCCTCTGCTACATATGCAGCTGAAGCCATGGGTCCCACCATGTGTACTCTTTGGTTGGTAGTTTAGTCCCTGGGAGCTTTGGGGATACTGGTTGGCTCCCAGCCAACCACTGGACTGAGCACAAGGTCCCCAATGGAGGAGCTAGAGAAAGGACCCAAGGAGCCAAAGAAGCTGTCAGCCCCATAGGAGGAACAACATTCCTCTCTTATTACTGCAACAAAAATGAAATCATCTAGCTTCATCTCTAACCAACAAAGTCAGAATTTCTCAGTGAGAGACTGTAGTATACATCCTTCTGAATTACTCCACTGTCAACACTGCCATCTTTCTAATGTACAACCAATCATCATCTGAGTTAAGACCAAGGTTTTGTATTGGATGGTACTTACTAAGCTTTAATATTCCTAAGAAGTACATGAAGATTTGGTTTAAAATGCAAGTTGTGCCTATGTCTGTGATACCTACCTGGGAAATCAGAGTCCCTGTTGAGATTCTTAGGCTTACAGATAAAATAATTGAAGAATAAACTCAGAATCTCAAATAGTTTTATCAGAGTTTTTAAAAGGAAAATCCCCAGAACAGGCAAGCAGTAAATCTCAGAAGATTCCTCAAAAAGAAACATGGAGAAGTTATTAACACAGAGATCAGTAAAATGGCTACGTATTATGGATGAGGGCTTCACAGAAAAATTAATGGATGCAAGTATATCAGGATAATTATATTGATAAAGAAAATGTAGAAAAAGGAGAAATTATACCTTAGGGAGTCAAGACTCAGTCTCAGCTAAACCTACAGAGACCAATCTAGGAAAAGTGCAGAATCTTATTAAAGGAATAATTATTTTATCTTTCTTTTTAGCATAACTTAAGGTGAACTCATCTTCCAATAGATGATCCATGTTTTTTGACTGGTGGTCCCTTAGCCAGGTTATTGATCCTATCTAACTAGAATGATTCTCTGTCCAGGCCAGAGAATCTACTTTCTTGACCTAAAGGCATTTTCTCTTGATGACTCTTTATTGCCACTCAAACATCAGTCAGTGTAAAACCTGATTATTCATGTGCAACGGCTACTAGTGAAGGAGATGTTGATGGTCACAGTTCCAACTGAGCAGCACAAGATCACTGACGCAGGCTTTTTGGTTTTGTTTCATGTTTGTTTGTTTGTTTGGGGTCTGTTTACCTCTACTACCTTCTCACATGCTATTTTCCCTTCAGTATTGTCTCAGAGCTGATCAACCACATCTCCAAACATGAACATCAGTCAGTGGCTCTCACTTCAAAGGTCTAATCTTCAAGGCAGTGCTGGTTACCAAGGAACATGGAGGAGGTGAGTGTGTCTCAAGCCCTTCTACATTTTATCCTCAGGAATCTATTAATCTTGATGCTTATTATGTAAAACTCATGTATGTCTTAGTGATGTTCATCTTCATCTCTCTGTTTCTATCTTACTTATGCCAAATTATATTATCTGAATCACAATGACTTGGCAAAACAAATAAATTAAAAGATGTAAACTGAGTTTTCCTCGATACTTTGGGGGGAGAAAAATCATTAAAATTTCTAGAACTAGCATCTTTTAGAAACATTTTTTCCTTCTTTGAACTTCTGTTCCTTATCTGCTTATATAATGGTTTATTCTCCTTCTCAAGTCAATAATTAGAGGACAGGTTTATGGCCAAACTCCCAAACTAGCCCTCCATGGCAAAACAGCTAGATGCTTCACATTGTACTTATACTTCTTAGAAAGTAAAATGATAGGACTTAGACATTTAAACATTGGGAATAAGATTCCCTACCACCCTGACTATCACAGCGTACATTTTCTGGGACCTCATTTCTTCTCACAGACTATATTAAAATTTTGTTTTCCTCTAATATTTAAGAACTACAATACTTGAAGTGAAAAGTGACCTGAGATTTTCTTTTGTTTTTTTTTAATTTATTTATTTATTTATTTAATACTCCAGATTTATTCCCCCATCCTGTCTACCCTCTGACTGTTCCACATACCATACCTGCTCCCCACACCCTACTACCCACTCCACCTGACCTCTAAAATCCCTGGAGAACAGTTTCTTGAGGGTTAGGTACATCATCTCTGATTGAACATAGGCCCAGCAATCCTCTGTTGTATATGTGTTGGGGGGGGGGCCTCATATCAGTTGGTGTATGCTACTGGGTTGGTGGTCCAGTGTTTGAGAGATCTCAAAGGTCCAGATTAATTGAGGCTGCTGGTCCTCCTACAGGGTTGTTCTCATCCTCATCTTCTTTCAGCCTTTCCCTAATTCAATCACAGGGGTCAGCAGCTTCTGTTCATTGGTTGGGTGCAAATATCTGCATCTGACTCTTTCAGCTGTTTGTTGGGTCTTTTGGAGTGTGTTCATGCCAGGCTCCTTCTAGTGAGCACTTCATAGCCTCAGTAATAGTGTCAGGCCTTGGGACCTGCCCTTGATCTGAATCCCACTTTGGGCCTGTCACTGGACCTTCTTTTCCTCATGCTCCTCTCCATTTCCATCCCTGCAGTTCTTTCAGACAGGAACAATTATGAGAGTTTTGACTGTGGAATGACAAACCCCTCCCTCATTTGATGCCCTGTCTTCCTGCTGGATGTAGGCTCTGTAAGTTCCCTCTCCCTGCTGGGGTATGTAATCTAAGATCCCTCCCTTTGAGTCCTGAGAGTCTCTCACCTCCCAGGCCTCTGGTGCATTCTAGAGGGTCTCCCCAACTTCCTACCTTCCGAGCTTACCTATTTCCGTTCTTTCTGCTGGTGCTCAGGGCTTCAGTCCTTTTACTTCATCCAATACCTGATCCTGTTCCCCTTTTCCCCTCCCTGTCCACTTTTCCACCCAGGTCCCTCCCTCCTTCCCCATTTGTGATTGCTTTCTTCTCCCTCCCAAGTGGTACTGAGATGTCTTCACTTGGGCCTTTCAGCTTGTTAACCTTTTTGAGTTCTATGGACTGTCCTTGGGTATTCTGTACTTTTTTTTCTTTTTCTTTCTTTCTTTTTTTTGGGGGGGGGTTAATATCCACTTATTAGTGAGTACATACCATGCATGTCCTTTTGGGTCTGGTCTGAGTTATCTCACTCAGGATGATATTTTCTAGTCCCATCCATTTGCCTGCAAAACTCAGGATGCCTTCATTCTAAATTGCTGAGTAGTATTCCATTGTGTAAATGAGCCACATTTTCTGTATCCATTCTTTTGTTGTGGAACATCTGGTTGTTTCCAGCTTCTAGCTATCACAAATAAGGCCACTATGTTTATTTACATTTTTTGGAGGATTTTATTCATGAGCACCATATTTACTTCACTTTCCCCTCCCACTCCTATCTGCCTCTACTTTCAAATTCATGACCTACCTCTTCTTAATCATTATTGCTACACACAGAGAGATAAAAATAACACATACACACATACACACACACACACACACACACACACACACACACACACACCCTATGGGCCCACTCACTAGTGTTGTTTATAAATACATGCATTTAGGCCTGACTACTAAGGAATTAGATCACCTATAAGAAGGCTCAACTTTAAAGAACTTGATTCTTGCTCTCAACAGCCACTTGTGACCCATAGCTGTTCATCTAGGCATGAGACTTGTGGTGTTTCTCCCATCCACATGAGCATGTAAGCTGGTGCTGTCATCATGATGTCTTGCTTAGCCAACCATGTTGTTGAGATTTGAAATTGCAACTTCCCAGTCATATCTACCACCCCCTACCTAGCAGCAGGCATCCCAATCCTCTGGTCCTTAAAACCTTTCAATACCCTCATCAGCTGTGATCCCTAAGCCTTAGGAAAAAAAAAGTACAGAATACCCAAGATACAGTCCACAGAACTCAAAAAGGTCAACAAGCTGAAAGGTCCAAGCGAAGATATCTTAAGTTTTATTGTAAATGTTCCAGATGGAGTTGAAAATCCATGGCCCCTTATTCTCACCACCCTAAGATTTATCATAGGTTCTCTATCCTAATAAAGCATTATTCAATTTAGCAGAACCTTTTAAACATATATGTGCATATACATCCCTAAAGCCTATTGTGGTTTAAATAACTATTTTAAGAAAATAACCAACAACAGGGGCCATGCAATTTAATTGATTTCCAGGAAAACTGTATTTTTGTGATATGCCCCAAAATCTTATCTGTTTAATCATAAACATCCACATTTGGCTGAGACCATATTCTTCATGTCTAGGCTATGAAAAGTAAAACTTCAGATGTGGATTTTGTGCAAAGAAAATCTCCCTGGAAGCTCATGACAAAAAAAATTAAATTCTCTTTTTTCTCTCAAGATCTTTATGGTCGAACTGTCCTTGACTACAGCTATCATGCCAATGGGTGAGGTATATCTATCTTCACAGAGACTTCTGAAAACACTGACCCATCTCTATGGGTAACTTTCCTGGCATGCTATGTTATATTTTTAGGCATAAAATGAATAAAAGTGCGATTTCAGCTAGTAGCAACCGCCCAGAATTAATAAATAAGGACATAAAAGTGACAGTGTAAAAAAAAGGGTGGGGTGAGAAATCACCCCATACAGAGTGGAGGATCGCAGGATGTGAGGAGAGATTGAAAACTTAGAGTGGACTGTTTTCAAAGAAGCTTATGAAATATCTTTAAATTTCACCTCAGCTGCCTCTGACCTTAGATGAGAAAATCAATATGAGGTCTGTGAGACTGTAGGCACAGGCCTTACATTGTATGCAATCTTATATAGTGTCCCATCCTTCATTTAAAAACTAGACAAAGACACAGACATCTCTACACTTAGAGTCATCATAGAACTTCTGTTATAACCGACCAGCATAAAAGAAAATCTGGCCCACTGGATCTGGGGTATAGAGATACAATATATGCCAGCAGGGTCTGTGGCTTACTGAACAAACAGAAAATGGGAAAAGTATTTTCATCCATTTGAGGCAAGAGGAATTTGCAATAATTTTGTAACCATGTGCTAAGATAATTGCTTCACCTCACTCATTCCACAGATATTCACAGAAATTTCTAAACCATCTAGTCATTTTCCTTGACATTCACAAATACACTAGATCACATCTCATGAAATCATTCTTGAACTTTAACCTTGTTGGTCCTTCAAATGAAAATTCCTTGGTATTCATTCAGTTCAAGCCAGTAAATTGAGCCAGAGGGAATGGGTAACAAAATATAGTTTGGGTTTTTAATTATTATTAATTTGTTTAGTGTGTGTATGTATGTGTGTGTGTGTGTGTGTGTGTGTGTGTATACTCATATGTATATGCATGTATAAGTGCTCACATGCCAAGATACAGTACCCAAACTCAGTTTATCAGGCTTGGAAGTAAACAACACTACCAACTGAACAATCTTGCTGGTTCATGAATTTTTTTTTAAATCTCTACTTTCAATCTCTACCCCTAGGGAACTATGCAATGTAGTAAAGGTTGGCTCAATACTAACCATGTCCTGTAAAGCACAGAAGCTGGGAACAAAGAAATCAGCATTAAGAGTCTTGCCTCCAAGCCTGACCACTGTGGTTCACATGGTACAAGGAAAGAACCAACACCCACAAGTTGTCCTCTGACAGCCACATGGACACCATGGCACGCACGCGCGCACACACACACACACACACACACACACACACACACACACACACTGAAACTTTTAATACTCTAGATAACTTGTAAGAAGGCCACTGGTATGAAAAAGTAACCTAACAATGAAAGAATTAGGTTGATATTCCCCCAAATGGGATTAAAACCAATCTTAAGCAATAGTGTAACAGTGAAAAAATTTTCTAGATGATCATGGCAACAGCTTTGAAACTGGATTCAACCCAGGTCTATCTGAGTCACTGGCAATGTTTCTGATAATCTAGAGATGATTTTTGTGTATGCTCTTTTCCAGCCTCTGCAACAAAAAACTTTGTTCGCAGTCACTGTTCATAGGAACTGCTGAAGGAATGTCTGGCCCATTTGAAACAATCTGTGCCCAGAAGTGATACATGGAAGTAAAGAATGGAAGATGCTTCAATATGAAGTGAACAGAGGTAGCCTTGGTCCAGAAGTCAGCGCTAATGATGATCAGCTAAAGTTTGGCCAAGAAAAATAAATCTTTAGACAGCTGTTTCATCATTAAGATGATTTAACAATTGTACTCAATATATCCCTCTGAGCCATACCAGAGTAAGTTCATACTGGATTCATTTCAATCTGATAATTCCTAACTCATGTATTTTTAAAGAATCTTAAATTAAATAATTATATATTTAATTTTTTACAATAGTGAATTTGCTTAATAAAATAGAATAAACATCATCTTGTTCATGGTAAAATAAAATCTATTATCCTAAGGTTCTGAGGAGATGGTTCAGTTGGCACAGTGCTTACTATGTAAGCATGAGGACCTGAGTTTAGATCTCCAACAACCACATAAAAAGCCCGCACCTGTAACCCCACTTCTGCACCTTGTGATACAGCATAATCACTTGGGCTTGCTGGCCAGTTAGTCTAGTAAACTGTTGAGCTCAAGTTAATGAAAGACCCTGTCTCAAAAAATTAGTTAAAGAAATAGAGGAAGTCATATGAAATTGACAAGTAGCCTACACAGATACACACACACACACACACACACACACACACACACACACACATTTATACCTATACACATGTAGTTATACTCATACACACACAAACATACAAATACATATACCACACATACACACATACAAAATTCTAATTCTCTAAAGCTAACTTTAATAGGAGCAGAATTACTATACCCAGAAATGGTACTGAATATTCTCTTGATCATCTGCTGCCAAGATAGCTCCATAAGCTTACGTAAAACCCTGCTTCTTAATACTAGTAGTATCTAAAGATGAGGAAGTGAATGACTTAGAGACATATGGAGGAGCATTTTCCATGTCATATGTGGAGGAGAGAGAAATAGTATGCCTGCCAATTGCTTTGGAGTTTTTTTTAATTATTTTTTATTGAAAAAGGAAGTAAAACATTTTGTGGTAAAATTAAAGATTTACATGGAAAATGTTTCTGACAAAATTGAAGAAGCATATAGAAAAACACATTAAGATTGACAATTTTCATGGAAAATTAAAGAGTAAAATGGTAGACATAAAAACATTGCTAAGTTAATTGAAAAAGGAATTAGAAATATTTTATGAAAGAATTGAAGATTTACATGGGAAATATTTCTAATAAAATTGTAGAAAAATATAAAATAACATTAAAATTGAAGATTATCGGGAAAATACAGAAAAAAATGGTAGGCATAAAAATATTTCTAAGTTGATTTAAAGTGGAATTATAAACATTTTCTGATAAAATTGAAGATCTACAAGGAAAATATTTCTGATAAAATTCAAGAAATATATAGAAAAACACGTTAAAATTGACTGCCAAAAGAGAGTGATCTCCCAGCAGCGCTGAGTGCGGAGGTGAGATCTCCACCTTCTCTCTGGAGGGGTGCAGCTTGGAGGGTTTTTTTTTTTTAAATCAAAATTGTCAAGGAAAGAAGAATAACATCAAGTGAATCCATGGTTTTAAGGAGAGAGACTAAGAGCAAAGACAATCTTGTTCATATTCTTGGAAACTTAATAACTAATTTGGAACCTGGTTTGTATCAGAAAAAAACAGTGCTAGTTAAACACAAAGTCGCCTGTGAGTCATAGGAAGTTCTGTAGTGTGGGGAAATTATATCATACAAGTTTATGATCTGCTGGACAGTAATTTTCTTTAATAAAGACACAGATGTATGCTTTGCCACATAGGGAAAGGTTTTCAAGTCTTCCCATCATAACTTTGAGCAGTGTTCAGATTTTAGTTCTGGCTTGTGTCTCTTTACTTCTCCAGTAAATTTAACTTTTACAGAATAAAAAAATAAACTTTATGGAAAAGCCACTTGACTTCATCCTCCTGTATTTGTCACCCTTTTCCGAAGCTGTGGATTTTGCCAGAGAACAACTGAACAATTAAAGGATAGAGAGGATTTTGAGGGCCTTCTTTTTTAGCAACTTGGAAGACATCTATATCATTTGACTTAGTTACATAGATGCTTCGGTTCAAGGAAAACCAATGGCTATAATATAAGTCATAATATATCTAGTAAAAAATGAATATTCTGATTTGTTAAGATAATAGTTTCCTTAGGAAATAAAGCATGCTTTCTCAACATTGCTTCCTGATAACAGAGTAAATCAAATCTTGAATAAATAAATTTCTATGCCCAGGACTTTCAGACTTACCCAAGTCATGCAAAAACCCTCAACATTTTTTGTTCCAAATCTATAGGAAACCAAATGCTTGAGGATAGCTTCAAGTCAGTGTGCCACTGTGAATGTGAAGAAATAGGAAACTCTAGGCAGGTGATATTTGTTTAGCCTGAACTGAAGCCTTGGAAAGACACTTAAATGGTATGATAGTTTCAATGAGAAATGTTCCATGTAGACTCAAGCATTTGAACTGTTGGTCCACAGTTGATGGTACTGTTTGTGGTATTGTAGAATCTTTAGGAGATGCAACCTTGTTGGAGGAAGGACATCACTGGGGACAGTCACTTCCAGCTAACTCTGATTTCTGCATGTGGTTGAAGATATGATCTCTCAGCTCCTGTTTTTTCTGCCTGCTGCCATGCTTCCCCCAGCATTATGGACTCCTCTAAAACCATAAACCAAAATAAATGTTCCTCTTAAGTTGCTTTAGTCATAGTATTTTCTCACACAGACAGAGAGTATCTGGTACAAATGAGAACTGTGAAGAATTCCTGGAGACTGAGTGTCCACAAGCACAGAAACCCCTTAAAAATGCAATCTTACAGAATGTCACGCCCCCTCAAAAAACACACTTTCAATGGGTTGTCCAAGTTAATACTTTGTAGGGGTGGGGTAATTTCATCCTTTACAATAGCTAGCTAGTTTACAAACAGTAACCAGTTCTCTTAACTCCCTTCAAGCCTTCCTCCCAGTTTCTAGCCAAGCCCCTTCAAACATTTCTCCCAACCATTTCTCCCTCAGTTCCCCAAAAGCCTGCTTAAACAGTCTCTTCTCACAATTTTCCCAATGTTAGCAGCTACAAACTATAATAACTGTTCTAGCCTATCTGCTCAGCTCAGCTTCTCTCAGCTCAACTACAAGCATATCTTCTGCACCAACAGCCTTCTCTTCTCATGATGCTAGCCCAATACCCTTTCTCAGCCTCATCTAACTTTTTCATATCCTATCCTGTTCCCGGAAATCCACGAAGCAACCAACAATGAAAGTCATAGGGTCAAACAATTCTAACAGCTAAGAATTCTTAAGGGACCAGTTGAGTAGAAACTGGGGAAGCTTTTAAAGGACCAGGCACACAGAATAAATAACACTGCATTGCTTTGTTTTGCCTTGAATCAGAATCAGTCACCTAACCAGAATAGTGTCTTACCTTCCTTCTTTGTGTGTTGACTCCCTGGAATAAGGAACTCAAAGTGGCCAATTGGCATGTCAACTTTTCTGTTTCATGGAAGTATTATGTCTTTTGGTGCAAGCATATTTTCTTTAGTAATAAAACCTTCAAGCATAACTAAAAAACAACACAGGAAGAAGCAAATCCTGCACCATGCTATTTCTCCTATTAACAAAATTCATGAATGTGAGTATCAAGGGGTAGGAATGAAAGTGGTTCTTCAAATTGTGACCCCTAAATAACCATGCAATCATGTATGCAGTCCATTCCTGACTATAATGTGCACAGCATCACTATGTTTTAACATTATTCTGAACTGTATAATACTAAATTAATTCATAATCATCTATAGATTAGAATAAAAATTCTGAGATACAATAATTAAAGTGGTTCTGGTAAAAGGAATGGATATAAAAAAGGTTTAAAAACAAAATTTTAACCCCTTTGAAATAGAAACGTGATATGTCTACATTTGGACATGGGCTAGATGTGTCATAGGCAAAAACAAAATTTCACTATTATCTCTATTTGTGTGGTGCTAACGGTGTCTGAGTCCAGGGTTTCATGCACAGTAAACATGTGCTTTACCACTGAGATACAGTCGCAGCCCTTATCAGTTTTGTTTGAGAGCTAAATATCGTTTAAAAATGTGAATAGGCAACAATTTAACAGCTAACAAACTGTGGTATCACAGTACTATATCAATTTAGCTAACCAGGGATTATATTTCCCAGAACCCTCTCTTTTCATGGCTCTGGAGGATAAGAATTGGTCAATATTTGCATGAGACTGGAAAGAACAAACATAGCTCAGTGAACTGTAGGCCATGTTACTCAGTGAAGGTGGTGGTGATGCCGCTGCTGCTATGGTCTGAATATGTTGTCATCCATCAACTGCTCAGAGTGCTGATGAAGTAGCACCTTACCTCCTGAACTCCAGATGCTTCTAGGTTTCACTCTGTAGCTCTGATTCCTGAAACACAAGCATGAGCACCATCATGGCAAAGAGGGTCATCTTTTCTGTGAGTCACCAATAGGGATAGTCTGAGTAGGTAAAAGACAGATGAGTTTGGGCTGGTTGTCATGAACTCATTTTTCCTGTCTATAGTTTTTCTATTCCTACACATGTCTACCTCATGTCTCTCAGTCTGGATGTGTCAACTCAGCCTCAGAGATTCCAGAAAGGCATAGAACCTTCCACCAGTTTCCATTATTCTATTGATCTAAGGCCTATAATAACACTTTTACTTATGATAATTTGCATACTTCTTTGAGAAAGCCCTAGTTAATCCATTACATCTTATTCTACAGTAGGAAAGAAGAAAGACAATGATCAAAATCCAAAAATCTCAGCTAGATTGCTAGAAAAAAATAAGAAAGACAGAGAAAGATACATGTTATGGTATGCTATGATATATGATATGATATAATATGATATGATATGGGTGTGTGTATGTGTGAGTGAGAGAGATGAATTAAAGTTTCACTATTATAAAATGGTAATCTCCTCTTCTTCCTTTTTATGTCCAACCTAGAAATGAAATTTTAATCATTAAAATTTTTCATAACACAACTCTCATTTAAACTACATGGCATGCTAACATCCTCCAGCCAAGAAAGGAGGGGTGAAAAGCTAGGACAAGTTGTGGGTGAAACCAGGACATGTGTACTAAGAAAAAAGACTGTCCCAATCCACAAAGAGATCAACAGTCCAAACCAACCAAGCACAACTCTTATCTGGAACACGCATCTATCAGGCTCCATACAGAGAATGGTCCAGGATTAGGCAACAAGAATGTGCTGGTCATTTGACAAAAGGATCAGATGCTTTAATTAGAGTAAGGAGGCGCATCTGGTCTAGTCAGGGAGAGCACTCAAACCCTTTATGCTTATTGGTAGCAGAACTTCAGCAATAGATCCTTTTACCTTAGAATCCTGAACCTATTCCTATATCCAAAAGCCAATAGTCAAGTTATGAAATGAAGAAATAAGTAAATGATATCTACCCTGAAGACTAAAAGGAGGAAATGACTGATGATGTCAAAGATTGGTACCACCAGCCACTTGCTATTTGAGTAGTCTGACTTAAAAGATGTTTTTGAAAAATAAAAATAACAAATAATTTCATTCTAACTACATGTATGTGTATATATATGCATATAAAGATATATTATTTTTAATACATAGAATAAACTGTAAGGTTATATATCAAAATTTATTATATATATGTTTATATGCATATACAGAACTAATAGATATCTCTTCTAGCTCTAGATTAATTTATATATGGAAAGAAAGAGAGCATATGTCATCTTGGTAAGAGCCTTAGAAGCATTTATTAGTTTAGTCCTTTTGTAGGCTAGACTAAAGGACCTTTTATTTTTCACTGAAAAGTATAACTAACAAAATGCAGTAGATGAAAATGTAAATGGATAGTGAATATGGAGAGAATTTAGAGAGCTAGGATAGGGGAGTACTGTTTTCCTTTTGTCATGAGCATCAAAGGTAAACTACTGACAGGCTTGCCTTATTGTTTACAGACCATCTTGATTGACCTCTCAATCTAACCTAATAGAATGTATTAGCAGCAGCAGCCATGACTCTTAACTTACACAGAATAATGCTTACCTGTCTTGTTATCTTTTCCTGTTGTTGTGATAGACAAAAGCAACTTAAGGAAGAAATGGTGTATTTCAGCTCACAGTTCAAGGTACAGTCCATCACGATAGGAGGCCACAGATGCAGGAAGTTGAAGCAACTGGGTATATTATGTCCAAAGTCAGCAGAAAATTGCAATGGATGTGTGAATGTTAGTGCTTTGGTCACTTTCTCTACTTTTATACAGTCCAGGGACCACTGCCTAGGGAATGATGCTGCCCACAGCAGGCAGGTCGTCCTACCACAATGAATATAATCAAGATAATGCCCAGATGATGTGCCCAAAGGCCCATATTCTAAGTAATCCCAATTTCTTTCAAATTGGCAACATTAAGCAGCACCTAGAGAGCAAATGTTTTCCCTGGCTAAAATTCAAACCACTAAAGAGAATGTGCCAGTTCTAAAACCTTTTCCAGAAGAGAGAGCACTTCCCAACCCATTATAGGAGAGTCCAGCATGACTTTAAAACAGAAAATTTCCACAAAGGACAACAAACTGCAAATCAATAACCTGCATAACATGAAAGCATGTGCAAAATATCCTCAACAAATACTAGCAAATTGATATTGCAGCATATAAAATACACCTGTGCCTCTCAGCCAACTGGTCTGTACCCCTCAATGCACAGCTTCCTCAACATTAAACACCCAACTTAACTTACCACATTATCGGATGAAATATGAAAAATCCTAGAGTTATCTCCACCATGTAGGAAAAGCATTCCACAGATTCTAGATTTATCCATGATAGAAAACATCAGCTAAATAAACACACAGGAAAAATTTCTCAAGTTGGTAATGTTATCTTAAATAAAGTACAACTCATATCACAATTGATAGTAAAAGACTATCCCTAATTCCTACAGGTGTGAAGAAGGAAGCTATTTCTTCTCACCATATCTCTGACATTGCAACAGAGATCTCAACACATGCAAAATGGCAGGAAAATAGTTGAACATTATGCAGCTTAATGAAATAAAAGTATCATTATTTGCAGACAATATAACTCTGGATATGTGGCATATAAATTAATGATGGCTCTATAAGAATCAAGTTTTCATTGTATAATGATAATTTTACAATCCTGTTTTGTTTTTCATATTTAATAATAAACAGTTTGAGTTTGCAAATCTAATATAATTTAGGCACAATGAATAGTATGAAATCCTAAAGGGTAAATGTTATAAGATTTTTGTAATTCTTCACAATGAAAACACAAACCATTTACTGAAGAAATTCTAAAAAATAAACTAAAGATATGCTATGATCCCAGTCATGACTGCTGGAGGATGATGGGCTTCTGGGGAGACTGGGAATGGAGCCATGTGTGTTCAGATTTTCCAGGAGTCATTCTGTTGCTTTATGGGCAGCTTTGCATACTGCAGGGCAGTTAGTTGCACAGACATACGGATTGTAATCCAGAATCTTTTATCCCTCAACAAAGATTAGCCATCCTCCTTTAAAAATCCTCTGACTTCTCACTAGCAGAAAAAAACTATGCAAGAAGTAAACATTTTGACATCTGTAACACACTGTCTCCTGATTATGTGATTACAAAGAAGGAAACAAATGAATAGAAAATACCCAGATTCCCAACACCACCAAAATGTCAGAGTTCTACTGTATATGTGTTAACAATTCTTTAAAGAAAAGGGTCACAGAGATGTTGACCATTAACTAAGTAACATTTTATTATCACATATTTATTCTACAGACAACCCTGATTTTTTTTCTCAACATCTTGTTTTTTTCAAAGTAGACTCTGACTATAAGGGAGAGTTAAGAATTCTTGAACTCATCCCTTGTCTGTATTGTCTAAACTCTGGTCAACCAGATGATCGACTGCTGATTTCAAACACTGGCTCTTACTGAACCAAGCACTAGAGGAGATGGGCACTCTCCCATGGCCAACACATGTAAAGTGTTTGATCCTGAAGCTGAGGTTAGCACAATTACAGCTCACAGAACAAAAATGTACCCTGGCATCATGTTAAGGAAAACCACTTCCAGGCATCAGATAGTTAGGCTGGGATTTTTTGTTGTTGTTCTAAGAATTCTGGCTACTTAAGAAATCTCAGAATGATAGTGACAGCACTCGTGTCTAAAGGATCACAGCATCAAGGAAAACTGCCTTTTTGCCATATTTTCTCATTCATGCTATCATAGTGCTTACTGGTTATGATTTGCAACATGTGAGAATCATGTTGCAAATTGTGGTATGTCTCAACTGGAAACTGTAGGTGAAATAAAGTGGTGCTATAAAATGTAGAAGCTCCTGGTACTGCATCTAATGGAACCGCTCTCCCCTTCCAAGTCAGAGAGATTTTGCTTACATGGATGTTGAGTGGCATCACACTTAGCTATCAGCAGTTTCCTACAGCACCTTGATTTTGCCCTCTCCTTTCCATCTAGTATGCTTAATCTCTATGGCAACCTCACAGCATTTAGATTGTAAGAAAAATTTCAGAGAGGTATAATTGAGGAGGAAAGACCAACCCTGAAGGAAGACAATATCACGGATCTCAGAGGGAATCAAAAGGCAAACATCAGTGCTGAAGTCTCATTCATTTAGTAATCCTAGACTACTTAGAAAAACTGTCTCAGAGATATATGCAAAAAAAAAAAAAAAAACAAACAAAACAAACAATCTAGTGGCTACAATAAAATGCAATTAAGCACCAGAATCGGAAATAGCCAGTGTTGGGGACACAGGTCAGGGCATTGGTATTGTTTTACAGAACAACACAAAAGACCTCCATGAAGTAATAACCTTTACAAGTGTTCATGAAATTAGTTTGGTAAGAATCTGGGGCAAACGTTTTTCTGGCAGAATACAAAGCCACATGTATGGCATCGGAGAACACGTATGTGTTAGAATGCATGTAAGGAGGTGGCCCGGTCAAAAAAAGTAAAGCACTTGGAATCTTCTTGGGCATATTAAAATGTTTTGATTTCCCTCAAAGAAACTAAGAATCATTAGGCCATTTTTTTTGTTTGTTTTTTTTTGTTTTTTTGTTTTTCTGTTTTTTTGAGACAGGGTTTCTCTGTGTAGCCTTGGCTGTCCTGGAACACACTTTGTAGACCAGGCTGGCCTCGAACTCAGAAATCCTCCTGCCTCTGCTTCCCAAGTGCTGGGATTAAAGGCATGCGCCACCATCGCCCGGCCATTAGGCCATTTTTAAGAAGACTAAGACATGTAATTATGATCACTCTAATGGATATTTCTTTCATGCTTTTTCATTGACAATTTTATGCATGTATATACTGAATTTTTATCATTTTTACTACCCATCCCCCATCCCCTTCTCTACCTGACTGAAATCCTTTTTCCCCTTAAAATATCCTCGATTTTGATGTCTATTCTCACCTACTGAGTTGAGAGATATTTACACAAGCATGGTCAACTTAATGTCACCCCTTCCCTATTCCCCATGGCTGGTCACATATCATACCCTCTGAGTTAAAGCCCCACAATCACTCATGGGTTTTGTGCATGGAAATTCACCAAAGCCTGATGTTCAAGGTCTTTCATTGTCCTACCTCAGATATCACCTTAGACCCATCCCCTGTCGGATCTTGTCATACAAGCCGACTAGTTATTCTTAAAGCTCAACTTGCTCTAACATACTTTTGCCTTTCATTTTATGCTTACTAACACTAGAAGATTCTCTCATTTAATTTTTCTCCTGCATCACCCATGTCATATCTAAAGGTCTTTTCTTCTTTAAATCCTTGCCAGACTTCCTAGGGTGATGATGTTGCTTTCTTTGTACTGAACTTTTAAAAATGCTTCTTCAGTCTTTCCTCCTTCCCTCCTTGAAATTTGTATAATACATGCAGTATATATTTTAATCCCTAATGTGTGACATCTGATGATGAGGGATAAGCATTATTATGTTTCATACCCTCTACAGTTATAAGCCTGACTCTAAAGACTATGATAGAATCACAATTAACCAGGAAGTAACTGAGTAAATGATACTTTTATTGCTAGAAGATATCCCCTTTTTAAAGCTATAAAAGACATTGTGATTTTCAGTTTCACTTCTGAGAACCTTGCACCAAGTTTCTGTATTATGCAATGTCATTAAATGCATACTTGAATTTATGTCTATTTTTAGAATATTCTCCAATAGCTTAGATAATAATGGGAAATGAGCCTTGGAGTTTAGATTATTGTGGGAATTAGTTGAAACAACTGAACCATTTTTTAAAAAATACAAAGTCCTATATAAATAGGCAAATTTGGCATAAATTTAAAACTACTTTAGTGTACTTCTTGCATTGAATATTAGTTATGTGATATTGGTACCTATAAATAGATTTATGCAGAAAATCTGTTCTCAGCAGAATCGTGAGAACATCCTTCTGTTGGTACTAGCTGCAGAACTTACATGACTTTAGCAAAAGGGAAGAACATGGGACCCTGAGTCAGCAGAATTGCAGAATTAGTTTGAATAATAATCTACAAATGATTTACTCCTTATGTGCAGTTCTTTAATGCTCAGAGCTTCAGTTTCTCTACATGATGTGGTGATCCTGCCTTATAGCATGTATCAAGAACTGAAATAATGAGTATACAAATGTTTCGTAAACTGTAGTATTTCCCATTCATCATAAATATTAATTATTGCCAACCATCTATTGAAAGTCATCACATAAACTTCATCCAAAATTAAGTGTCCACAGTCTAAAATTTCTTGCCCTAACAGATATAACTTCTAAAGTCTCTCCTGGATCTGGTTACTAAAAAGCATACCTGACCTTCCTGGGTTAGCAGTTCAGGATGTGCACAACACAACATAAAGGTATGTCAGGGTGAAATGTTTGACTATTAGACAAGCAGAACGTGACTACATCAAGGAAATCCAGCTCATGGGGGACTTCAATTTGAGCAGAAAAAATCACCAATATTAAATATTACAGTCTACCCTCTCTCTGTGACTTCCAGCTAGTCTGAAACATTCTGACTTAAAAAACAAAGGAACTGTAATGTATTTACCTATCATTCCATAGGTATTTATTGAGAGCCAGCAGAGGTGCCCCTAAGATGCTAGGTCAGGGCAGAGATATGGCTCAGCTGGTAAAAAAAAAAAAAATCACTTGCCATGAAAACCTGATTAAAACTTTGATTCCTAGAACTCACAGTGAAAGGACAGAGCCAACCTCAAAGGTTAACATCTGCCTCCACACACCGCATCTGCACATCTCTGCTTTCATTTTACCTAAGCTGTACTTTACCTCTCTTCTAGAACATCCCCTGATGCCACATTTTTAGTTTCCTGTTTTCCACAGATACTCTAAGATAAACACACACGGCTAACGTTTCAAACCTAGTATCTACATATGACAAAGGACACATTCCGTTTGCCTTTCCGGGCCTGAGCTATCACAGTCCAGTTTGTTCCAGTTTTGTCCATTTATTTGTAAATTAAATAAAGATTATAAGAATTTTAAAAATAGCACTAGGTTGCTGCAACACAATGATATGATATGGTTCTTAAAGAAATTGCATGAATAGAAAAAGTAGAATGAGTCTCAAAATAAAAGATTGATGTGGTCTGCTGTCTGCACAAAAGATCGCCTCTGACAGACAACTTGAAAATGTTTCCAAACAGGGTGAAGAGATGCTGTTTCTTGAAAACTAGTAGAAAGTTTCTAAGCATATGGACAAGTCAATATGTGAAAGGATAGTTCAACTTCCAAGCCAAGGACAAAGATTATGACAAACTTTCTGCATGTTTGAGGAGAGCGAAATTCTTGCCCTCTGCTTCTCGAGCAAGAGAAGGAAGTGACTGGATAGTGATTATGGAGATAGATACAGTTCCCTTTCATCTTGCATTTTACTTAACATCTAGCTCTTAAATCTTCCTACCCTTCTTACAAGTTAGAATGACTCAGTATGACCGAACTGACGCTCACAGCCCTGCTTAGCTTTAATAATGAGCTAATTGCCAGAACTACTTATTAATTAACTGTATTATTCATAAAATATACATGACAACAGGATGTGAAAGAGGGTGCTTTCCCACTGTATTAACATTGGCTGATACACTATGCCTGAAATTAAAGGGTGAAGAAGACCTAATATTCTAAGAAGTGGCCAAACTGTCTACCGGGAGGTATTGCAAACAGGCTTAGGAAACTTGGGTTGTCCTTGAGGGCACAGACAACCAGGGATGCCTGATGACAAGTAAGAGGGCCTATATATTTCTTTTAAAATAATATTTCATGATTCTGAACTCTCTTGCATACAGCCTTCACCTTCAAAATCCTTGAAGATACTCTCTAAGTTTTTGCCTCACTTGGCCTTGAACTTGACTCAGGCCCCAAGCCCTCCCCCACAAAGCCTGGAGGCTAGAAGTTTCTTGGAGAAGCTTGACATGACAGAAGAGACATGGTTGGTTTAAACTGTAAACAATAAAACTATTAACTATGTTGTAAATCCTGTGTCAAAACTTAAAAATGGGACTGAGGAATGTCTCAGTCAGTAAAGTATTTGCCTTATGAAAACAGGGTCCTGATTTCAATTTCTGAGGCACTTTTATATTTTTAAAAAATCAAGAATAGTAAAGTACTTGTAATCCTAGGATTAGGGAGGAAAAAGTAAGCAGACCCTGTGGTTCACTGAACAAATAGTCTCGTCTACAGAGCCTGTTCTAGACAAGTGAAAGGCCCTGTATCATGAGATGGACAGTGCCCTATATCATAAATGGATGGAGCCTGAGGAATGACACCCAAATATGCTCACATAGATATCTGCATATACACACATGCATGCAACTTCACACACATAAAAGCACACAAAGCAGAAAATTCCTCCTCTTTATCTACTGTGTAGAGCAAGTTCTTCAAATCCTAGCTCTGCTTATGGAAAAAAAATTTAAAAAAAAACAATTTTCACTTAGACACTTGCTAGATTCCAAGATGAAGAGATGGAGAGATGTGTGCTTTGGGTAGTAGAGGCTGATACAAATCAATGAAACTATATATCCCCTTGAAAAGTTAGGCTTGGAACACTAAGGAACACCCAAGTTTTGTTTGAAATAAATCAGAGTGGTCTGAGAACATGTTGAAGCTCCAAGTGTGAATCCATCACCCCACAGATGGTAGCGGACAGGACACCCTCAGATTCAAGATCCTCAGAGAAGGACATGCAAAACATGGTCCCAGTGAGAAATGACCTGGATCTCCCTTTATGACTCAGAAAGGCAACCAGTACTATAAGAGCTAGAAGAGTGTCCCTCCCTCCACTGTGCTCCTGTCCCCAGGCTCTGCTATGTAATAGCTGAAAGTGCATGGTAGGTGAGGATAGAATGAATGGCCCAAGGAATAGTGGACAATGTTTGCCATAACCGCTTCTTTGATCACCAACACTGGTATTCCAAGCTGTACACACTGAGAAAGGAAAATTAAGATTAAATAAATCAGATGCTTTCTACCCCCAATATTCCTCTTTTCTATTTGCATTTTACCTTTTATCAAGTCAGCTGCCACCCCAACATCCCCTTTCTAGTTTCTTTGCTTCCATAAGGAACACAGTTAAACACATATGGATAAAGATTCAAAACTGAGATCTGCATATTTCATAGAATGTACAGTGTTTGTCATTCTAAGTCTGGGTTATCTCGCTTATTATAGTGTTTCCTAATTTCAAGTATCCACAAAATTTACATTTTTACTTTTCTTTACAGCTAAATAATATTTCATTGTGCATATGTACCACACTTCCATTATTTGGTCATTACTTGATGGACATCATGGCTGACACCATTCCTTAGCAGCTGTGAACAGAGCATCAATAAACATGCATTTCCAAGTATCACTGTGGAGGGCTATAGAGTCATTTATATATGTGACCCAGGAGTGATATAACTGGACCGTATCGTCTAATTCTAACTTTTGAGAATCCAAAATGGTTACAGTAGCTTAGATACTTACTAACAGTATAAGGGCTCTCCTTACCCTGCACCCATACCACCATTTGTTGTCATTCATTTGTAAATTAGAATGCCCTAAACTCTACAACATCCCAGAGTGAGACTATGTGTTTATACTCAATGATCAGAAAATCTTTAGTTGCCTTTTTGAGAACATTCAGAGGAAAGGAAAGAAAGAGTCAATAGAACAACTTCAAGAGAAGAATATAAAGAAAGGCAATTAAGTTGCTTCCTACTCACCCCCATGACCCACAGTGTTTAATGAAGCAATTATATGTAAAATATGTCATTTAATTGTCATAAAACCCTATGACTAATGTCTTGTGTGATGACTCAGCAATTAGGAACATGTAAAGCTCTTACAGATGACCCAAGTTCAATTCTCAGCACCCAAGATGGACAGCTTGCAATCATCTCTACCTCTAGTTCCAGAGCATCTGATGCCCTCTTCTGGCCACTGAGGACATGTGCACTCATGGGCACATACCCACCCACAGACACAAATACACACTGCACATGAGTTTACACAAATTCATGAAATTACATAAACAATTCAACATCTGAAAAAAATCTCTCCTGAAGTGGAAACTTCTAGTTCTTTGGAAAGTTATTATGCCAAATGTTGTTTTGCTGGAGCACATAGGTGAAAGGATATCATGCTAAAGCAAATGCGTGAAAGAATGTTTTCCTGAAGCAGGCACAGGTGAAAGGATGATTTGATAGAGCAAACACAGTTTTGAAAGGAATCTTGATGAAGGAATATAATATGACCCCACAGACAGTGGGAGACAAACACTGAGTATTGGTTTGATTTGCTCCACCTTGGTAGTCTTCTCTAAAGACACGCATGTATTGGTTCACCTTACATAGCATTGTTGATCTCAACTTGTGATTACTCTGACATTGAGAAAATCTCACCCAAGAACTGCTCATGACGTTCCTGCATCAGCTTGCTGTTTCTGGGGCCTCACCTCTGGCTGGTTGGCAAGCCTGGCAGTTTTTTCAGGATTGAACTATAGCTGCTTAGTATCTGCTTGCTGAAAGGACTTGACAGTAGTTGCCAGTTTGTGCCTGATATCTGCTTGCCAGAAGGACTGGGCTATAGCTGCCAAGTCATATTTGGTATTTGCTATAGGACTGAACTGCCAAAGAAGATCAGGCTCTCCCCAGTGACTATTGCTGAACAGGTCCACTTCCCCCATATCATAATAACTTTTCTCTTCCACTACCTCTGCTGGGTGGTAGGCCAAAGGAGAGGTTGAAACCTTATTAAAAGTAGTTTGCAAAAAAGTTATGCCTACATTCTCCTTCTGAGCCTAATCCAAGACACAATTTTCGACCAAAGAAAAAAAGAGGGAGTAAGAGAGCAATGCAGTAGACTAAGCTTATGAGACAATTTCACAAAAGCTGTACTCTTTTATGTCTCTGTCTTTTACCTTATTCTGGCACAGGATGCATAAAAGGATGCAAGACAGACACAGGCGCATGACAGGAAAATCCCCACTGTCTATTCATTGAAGTTGGTTTAGATATTAAAATTAGACTTGAAGTCTCATCTGCATGTATTCTCTGAGACTTGACTATGTTTTGGTGGCTGGACCACATTCTACATTTCATACAAAACTTAGGGTTTTGCTTTTAGCTTTGGGGAAAAAATGAAAAATTACTGAAGGGAGTCATGGGTCAACATCCCCTGCTTTAAGAGTCATCCAACACCAACATACTGTTGCCTGTCAGTGCTGCCTCCCACCCTCCTTCCACTTCCTTCTTTTCATTACTTGCCTTGGGGACAAACTGAAAATCAATGAAAGGAAATATGGTTGTGCCATTCACAACCATTATTTCCACTTCCACTTGGGCACATGGTGCTAGGTGTTCTGCATGTGTCGTCTCACTTATTCCTTTTAGCAATTCTGTGAAAAAGATAAAGTGACAAGTATCTAGGGTCAGGAGAACTTACTTAAAGGTCTTCTTGACTCTATAGATGTTCTATGTTCTTAATGCCTCTAATGCAATGGAGATATTCACTGTTTTACCCACAAACAGTCTCAAAAAAGATGAATCAGAATAAAATAAGGCTGTATTTCCTCACATCATGTAATGTGTTAACTTGAGAGCAAATCTACTATTAAAAAATGCATAGTGCCACAGTTATAGCCTTTATCCATAGTCTTAATTTTTTATAAAGGAGCAAATAAAATTTTTCTCTTGCTTCACAAATCTATTTTTCATTAAAGTCAGACATGCCCTCCAGTGATATTAAATTTTGGGCAGGCAACCAAAATATATTGCCAAATTCTTCTCTGTATTTGATTGTGTGCAACTATTTCTTATATCCTCTCACAGCTAGCTTTCTAGACTGACAATGGCTCAGCAAATTTGCATCCTAGCACATTTGGCATATTTTAGAGTTTTTGTGACAGCACAATTAGAAATATCAGATCTCCATTTCTGTGAAAGATATTTCAAGGTGAGTGAGTTATGTGCAAAGAAGTATGAATCCCTCACATACATGCAGACATGGCAATACCTATGTTTCTATTAATGATGGTCCTATTTTCAAATATTCCTTAGATATTGTCTCCATGTATAGGATGGTCTCAAAAGAGAGAACCTTTCCACAAAATATGTGTCAACTGAAAGTATGATTTAGGCAAATAAGAGTCTGTTGATCTACGGATTATAATTTCAAACTAGCATTGTTTATGCTGCTTTGTGGATGTCTAAGATTAAACAAATTAAAAATATAATATACACTAGATATGCTAAGAAGTTCTGCTATCATTTGGATTTAGTTTTCCCACTAATAGTAAACATGTTGAAAACATGGTGCCCAATGTGGCAGCATCAAAAGGTAATAGAACTTTTACAAGATTGAGCCTAACAAGAGGTAAACCAGTTAGCTGGTAATGGGTTAACGCTCATCTCAGTGGAATAGGTTATGTCTTTTGGGGCTGAATTATTTACAAGAATAGTTATAAAGCAAAACCACCCTACATGTTTGATCTCTTCTACATAAGACACTTGTCTCTATGTCTTCCCTATGTCATCACTTGGATCAATGATGTATGAGACCTCCATCAGATATAGTCATATGAACTTCAGCTTTCCAGCCTAGTAATCTATGACTCAAATACTTTTTTCTTTATAAAGTACCCAGTCTTGGGTATTTTGTTGCAGCAGCACAAAATGGATTTATATAGACTCCATTCCTGAAATTTAGCTTAAAAACTTCATTGAAAAGGAGCAAAGGTTGAATAATGAAGATTTAAATCTGAGAGCATAAGATTAAAAATCAAATACACTCTTTCATCTGCCCACTTTCCAATTTCCATGGGAGTAGACACGTGGCAATAAAAAGAAATCTATATGATTACAGAAGATGAGAAGGGTATGGACAAAAAGAGAGAGAGAGAAGTGAAGAGTTGGTCAATCTCAGACTTTTAATTATAATCTTTTATTTTAGCTTATTGAAGTATAATTGACAAATAAAATTATATAATACATATTCAAGATGTAAAGAATGATGTCTCAAGATATGTAGGCATTGTTATTTCCAAAATTAAGCAATTAACACCTACATGTATATAAGGTCAACGTTGTGAGAAAGTTCCTGGCTTATTGTGTAACTTTAGTCACTGTGCTGTGCATCATTAGATATGCAGAATCACTCATCATATAATTATGATTTGTACCCTGTGACCGAACTCTGCTATTACAGCCCTCCTCCCAACTTCCTAATAACTACCCTTCTGCCATCTGTTCCTGAGTCTGAGTTTTATTTCACAGACAAGCAAGAGATTACATTATATTTTTCTGGCTTGGGTTTATTCAACTTAGCCTGTTCCTCTACCACGACCACAACTACCATCATCACTACCACCACCACCACCACCATCAACACCACCACCCCCAGACTCATTTATACTGTCTTAATTAGCAAGGTATCTATGTTTTTAAAATCTGACAAATAGAATATTATTGTACTTTGCATACAGTTGATAAATATTTGATTGTGTGTAACAAGTATTGTATATAACATTACTGTACTCATCTGTGGGAGAATGCTGCACTTGATTTATATCGTGGCTAATATTAATAATGTTGCAATGATTGTGAAATTATAGCTATCCCATTTGAGATTGTAGTATTGACCACTTTAGAATAAATATCCAGAAGAAGGATAGGGAACTTCTAACTATAATTGGTAAGGAAGCACCATCTTGCTTTGTATGCAGTCCTGGTAACAATCTATAGGGATCCTATATGTTTACTTAGCAAATACTATTCTTACAGTTCAGCTTGAAAAACAACAGTCAGGATTTTTTTCAGCCTTCTTCAAGTATGGTTTTTCCCAGTAAAATAGTCATAGTTGTCATTCTTAGGTGATGATGCCTGTTTTGTCCTTTTGAATGTTCTCAATTCCCCTCTCTCACTAAGAAATCTACAAATACAGATATCAACATTCCCTTATAGATGGTGAGTCTACCTTCTCTATCTGGTCATGACTCACACTTCATTCTTTATCACATCTTGGTGATGCCTTCTTTGAGCTGAATGCTACTAAATTTCTTTATGCATCTTCAGATTTTACTAGTTTTCAGACATTATTCACATGAGTAGGTTTCTGTCCTTTTATCTTCTGAAAATATTTTTTATATAATCCTATTCAATCTTCTCCTCTTTTCCCTTTACTAGCCTCATTTTCTGAGGTTCTCTATTACTATTGAAGTTTATTAATTATTTCTCCTTGATAAATCTGTAGTTGACACTCAGTTGCAGCTTTCATTTTATTTATGGTAGTCTCCAGATCCAGCATACGTTAGCACTAGAGTAGAAGCTTAGAGGCCTGGAAAGCACTCTCAAATGCAGGTTCTAGAACATACACAGCACAACTGCTGTCCTGAAAACTAAAATATGGACACTTTTGCTCCCGTGGTAGCTTCAGATTCTCAATATAAGTTTTCACGTAACACACACACACATACACACACACACACACACACACACACACACACACACACACACACACACACACTGATCCTGGAGAGCAAGCACATGCAAAGCACAGTGGCTCAGAAAGGACAGAAGATCAGTTGACAATATCACAATTCTAGGGTCTAAGAGAGGGACACTCAGAGCAAGTTAAGATCTGGGTCCTAACTATGAGTTTATTGTGACAGTGACTCAGATGCTCTAGGAATAGATATTCAGTGAGCCAGGGTCTCTTTTGAAGGTCTTTGCAAGGCATCTAGCACTCAAATGCCCAGGATAGGACTAGCCTGAAGAAACAGTGTAGTCATGTTTGAAGCATAGAAACATGTAGTATGGCCACTGATCTGGAACCTGAAGGGGGAATGCTTTCTTAAGACAATTGTTATTGTGAACAGTTGTCAGTTAATGATTTGCTGTCATTATTAGTGGGAAATGAGGCTGGGAAATGAAGGATGAGAAATAAAGGATGGGAGATGAAGGCTGGGGAGATAAAAATATGGAGATGAGGATGGGAAGATGAATGTAGAAGGATAGAGGCTGGGGGAGAAGAATGTGGGATGAAGGATGGAGAGTGAAGGATAGAGGGATGAAGGTTGGGAGATGAAGGATGGAGGATGAAGAATAGGGGTACAAATTTCGGTACCTCTTATGTTATTTACCTGCCTACACTGTTCTGTTCCATCTCAGATTTAAAAAGTGAGAGTCAAATGTCCAGTGGGGGAAAGAAATGGAATAAAAAAATAAACATGAATTCTTTTCTACCATAAATCCAGAGGAATTATTTCATAGGATAGCTGTGTTGGGATAAAACCTGATATTTCTAAGTTATCAAAAGAAGTGTGAGAGAAAAATTCCTATTCCCAGAATACATCTAGCAAAATCTAGCATACCTCTGACCTGGATTGTTACTAATCTTTGAATATGGTAGGAGGTTGACATAAGTATTTCAGAATAAAACCAATGCATTGTCACCACCAATGTAGGAAGTAAATATTTTGTTCACAAGACAGATTTCTACTTGAAAACTGTTAATTATAGCTCTCCCTTATCCCTAAGTCTACACTAAAGGCAACCTTAAGGCCTGCCAACAATGAATTACATAATACCAAATATAATTTTTGTTTGTTTGTTTGTTTGTTGAGGCAGAGTCTTACTATGTAGCTCTGTCTGGTCTAGAATTAAATATATAGACCAGGTTGGCTTTGAACTAACAGTGATCACCCAGGGGATTAAAGACATGAGTCACTAATATTTGTCCAAACTAATAGAACTCTTATTTTGAAGCAATTAGATCAGATTTGCACACCTTTTTCAGGATAGGTAAATAAAAAGGAAAAACATGTTTCAGTTTTTTTACACTGATAATGCTCTCTGAAAATGAGAAGTCATATTTTTATTAAACATCTGCTTCTAAAAAAGGGAGGGAACATGAAGAACAACTTTATTTTATGTTTTTAAATGAAATTGAAGAAAGAATTAATTTTCTAAGCAGATGGAGACAATAATTTAAGTGAAAAATTAGGAAAGCAAGAAATTTTCATTTGGAAATTTAACAAAAATCAAGAACATTTAATGTTCAAAGTATAAGGACAACTGGAAATTAATTATTTCAGAAATTATATTTTATTTTATGAGTTGACTTTTTAAAAATGAGAGACTTTTAGCTGAGTGGCATTGGTACAGGATACTTTTGTTTTTCTTTATTTTTTATTAGATATTTGCTTTATTTACATTTCAAGTGTTATTCGCTTTCCTCTTTACCCCTCTGAAAACCCCCTATCCCATCCCCCCTCCCCCTGTTTACCAACCACTCTCCCCACTTTCCTGACCTGACATTCTCCTATACTGGGGTATCAAGTCCTCAGAGGACCAATGGCCTCTCCTCCCATTGATGCTGAAAAGGTCATCCTCTGCTACATATGTAGCTGGAGCCATGGATCCCTCCATGTTTACTCTTTGGTTGGTGGTTTAGTCCCTGGGGACATTCACTCCCCTTTGCTTTCATGGGATTCAAGACCAGTGAATGAGTCAGGCCCAGTCTACTAATGCGACCTCGTCCTGGGCCTTTCAGCTTCTCTTTGTTCTTCCCTTTCTGTAATTATGAGGCTGAGCTAGGAAAACAGAGCTTCTATCCAGAGAACACATACAACAAGCATAGACAGGATAGCCCAGATGCTTGAATATGGTGGGACAGATAACATGACCAGAATTTTGAACTGCCAGTGAAATCAAGCCCTGACACCAGCATACTTACTTGACACTGTATCCTGTGATGTAGCCATAAAAACATATTTATTCAACTCAGTGCTGACTATGCTTCTCTTATCACTGAAGTGACCCTACTCAGCCAGCTATAACCCAGGAGATCATAAGTGAGAGAGTAAGCTGAACCTGAGGAAAAAAATTAAGGTTTCTTAGCAATGAGAGACACACTAACTGAAACAAGCGCAAAGACCTGAGAAGGAAAACAAATGTCTGTTTGCCCACTCGTTCTATGAAGCCACAATTACACTAATACCAAAAGCACACAAAGATCCGACAAAGAAAGAGAATCTCAGGCCAATCTCTCTTATGAATATCGATGCAAAAATACTCAATAAAATTCTTGCCAACCGAATCCAAGAACACATCAAAACGATCATTCACCACGATCAAGTAGGCTTCATCCCAGGGATGCAGGGATGGTTCAATATAAGGAAATCCATCAATGTAATCCACTACATAAACAATCTCAAAGAAAAAAACCACATGGTCATCTCATTAGATGCTGAGAAAGCATTTGACAAAATTCAGCATCCTTTCATGCTAAAGGTCTTGGAAAGATCAGGAATTCAAGGCCCATATCTAAACATAGTAAAAGCAATTTACAGCAAACCAGTAGCCAGCATCAATCTAAACGGAGAGAAACTTGAAGCAATCCCACTAAAATCAGGGACTAGACAAGGCTGCCCTCTCTCTCCATATCTTTTCAATATAGTACTTGAAGTTCTAGCTAGAGCAATTAGACAAGAAAAAGAGGTCAAAGGGATACAAATTGGAAAGGAAGAAGTCAAACTATCACTATTTGCAGACGATATGATAGTATACATAAGCGACCCAAAGAACTCCACCAGAGAACTCCTACAGCTGATAAACGACTTCAGCAAAGTGGCCGGATATAAAATCAACTCAAGCAAGTCAGAAGCCTTCCTATACTCAAAGGATAAGCAGGCTGAGAAAGAAGTAAGAGAAATAATACCCTTTACGATAGCCACAAACCATATTAAGTATCTTGGCGTGACGCTAACCAAACAAGTGAAAGATCTGTATGACAAGAACTTCAAGTCTCTGAAGAAAGAAATTGAAGAAGACCTCGGAAGATGGAAAAATCTGCCATGCTCATGGATTGGCAGGATTAATATAGTAAAAATGAGCATCTTACCAAAAGTAATACACAGATTCAATGCAATCCCCATCAAAATCCCAACTCAATTCTTCATAGAGTTAGAAAGAGCAATTCAAAAATTCATCTGGAATAACAGAAAACCCAGAATAGCTAAAACTATTCTCAAGAGTAAAAGAACCTCTGGGGGAATCAGTATCCCGGACCTCAAGCTGTACTACAGAGCAATAGTGTTAAAAACTGCATGGTATTGGTACAGTAACAGACATGTAGATCAATGGAACAGAATTGAAGACCCAGAAATGAATCCACACTCCTATGGTCACTTGATCTTTGACAAAGGAGCTAAAACCATCCAGTGGAAAAAAGATAGCCTTTTCAACAAATGGTGCTGGCTCAGCTGGAGGTCAACATGCAGAAGAATGCAAATTGACCCATCCTTATCTCCTTGCACTAAGCTCAATTCTAAGTGGATCAAAGATCTCCACATAAAACCAGACACACTGAAACTAATAGAAGGGAAACTAGGGAAGAACCTTGAACATATGGGCACAGGGGAGAATTTCCTGAACAGAACTCCAATAGCTTATACTCTAAGATCAAGAATAGACAAATGGGACCTCATTAAATTACAAAGTTTTTGCAAGGCAAAAGACACTGTCAAAAAGACAAAGCGGCAACCAACTAACTGGGAAATGATCTTTACCAACCTTACATCCGACAGAGGGCTAATATCCAAGATATACAAAGAACTCAAGAAGTTAAACTCCAGAGAGGCAAGTAACCCTATTAAAAAATGGGGTACAGAGCTAAACAAAGAGTTCTCACCTGAAGAATATCTAATGGCTGAGAAGCACCTAAAGAGATGTTCATCATCCTTAGTCATTAGGGAAATGCAAATCAAAACAACCCTGAGATTCCATCTCACACCAGTCAGGATGGCTAAGATCAAAAACACAGGAGACAGCAGTTGTTGGCGAGGATGTGGAGAAAGAGGAACACTCCTCCACTGCTGGTGGAATTGCAGGCTGGTACAACCACTCTGGAAAGCAGTCTGGCGGCTCCTCAGAAAACTGGGCATGACACTTCCGGAGGATCCGGCTATACCACTCCTGGGCATATACCCAGAGACTTTACCTGCATGCAATAAGGACACATGCTCCACTATATTCATAGCAGCCTTATTTATAATAGCCAGAAGCTGGAAAGAACCCAGATGTCCCTCAACGGAGGAATGGATTCAGAAGATGTGGTATATTTACACAATGGAATACTACTCTGCAATTAAAAACAATGAATTCACGAAATTCCTAGGCAAATGGTCAGAACTGGAAAATATCATCCTTAGTGAGGTAACCCAATCACAAAAGATCACACATGGTATGAAGTCACTGATAAGGGGATATTGACCCAGAATCTCAGAATACCCTAGACACAATCAGCATATCAATAGATTTCTAAAAAGATGGAAGGAGAGACCCCTGGTCCTGGAAAGACTGGATGTAGGGGAACGCCAGGACAGAGTAATGAGAGGGGGTTGAACGGAGAAAAGAGGGAGGGAAGGGGGCTTATGGGACTTTCGGGGAGGGAGGAAACGGGAAAGGGGAAGTGATTTGGAATGTAAATTAAAAAAATAAAATAAAATAAAATAAAAAAAAAAAAAAAAAAAAAAAAAAAAAAAAAAAAGAAACAAAATACAACTGTTCGAAATGGCTCCATCTGCAACCCCAGCTACTTGAGAAGCTGAGGCAGGAGAATTGCAAGTTCAATGCCCACATGAGCTCTAAGAGAGAGTTTCTGGCCAGCTGGTATAACTTAGTGGGACTCTGTCTCGAATTTTTCAAAGAAGATCAAATATAAACAAGTGCTCATATAAATCAATGTTTAAGAGTACAAGTGACCTACTTGGAAAATTGAAAAAAAAAGATAGGAACAGGCAAACTCACAGTGTATATTTAAGTCAATAAGATGCAATTGTGTGTCTAACTTGCTGTTCAATTTATGAGGCTGTTACTGATATAAAGGTATTACATACATTTTAGGTACTAATGTAAAAATAATGAAGTATTTATTTGAACCTTAAAAGTACACAGTGTAGGGCTGGAGACATGACTCAGCAGTTACAAGCACCGACTACTCTTCCAAAGGTCTTGAGTTCAATTCCCGGCAATCACATGGCGCCTCACAACCACCTGTAATGGGATCAGATGCCCTCCCACTTCTGATGTGTCTGAAGACAGCTACAGTGTATGCACATATGTAAAACAAATGGATAAATTAATCTTTATAAAAAATTGCATGGCTCAATACTTGGAGAAATCAAACCAAATAAACTACATATACATCTGTAAGGCAGTAACTATCACAAAAGCAGCTCACAATTCTGAAGATCTAGACTAGGACCAGTCTCTACCATGGTGACTTCGAGGAAGGCATTCACTTCTTGGCTCAGATTCTACATTTATGCAATGAGATCTTAAGTCCTCTTCTGATCTTGTGCAAACCAAGCAATATAATGGGTGTGGGAGTGTTTAACATGCGGAAGTCCTCTTATTTGCAGAGGGCATGGCACAAAATTCACATTCTAAAACTGTGGATAGTGTAAAATGAGGAGAGAGGTTTAAATGGGGAGGGAGATTAGAGGGTAGTGTGGAGAGGGGTAGAGGAGGGATGGATAACACTGTAAAGTTTAATGTATATTCGTATATACGCACACATATATAAAGAGAGAGAAAGTAATTGGAGTTACACTACACAGGAAAATAATGTTCCTTCAGAGTAATTAAAAATGTCATTACCAGGTGTGGAATACATGTTATTAATTTTTTTGGTCACAGGTGTCCCACAGACAGTTGCTCACAAGAACCTAATGGTAAGACCCTGTTACTAAAGACATTACACTTTTTTTGTCATGGGATGTAGAATGATAAAGTTGGTACTTATCAGGAAGCTTTTACCATGCTGGCTGGCTTTCATGGTACCAAAAGATGCTATTTCAGTTTTTTGAAGGAAATAAAAGTCAGCAAAAATTTTATGAAGCTGTGAACCCTATGAGCTACAGCAAAGACTGGTACAGCAAGGTATGCCGGTGGGTACAATAGCATCATGGATTTTATGGAAGTAACCAATCTCTTTCTGGTTATATTTAAGAGCAGCTCTATAAAAGAAGACATATGCCTAGTACTACAAATCTGGATAAGATCAACCCATAGTTGAGGAGCTCACAGGCCCCTCAGATGAACCTACTACTTTGCTGAAGGGAAAAAGTATTAAACTGACCTCTAAACTCATATCTCTATGTCCATTGATTAGTGTAGCTCTCGGGTCTCATCAGAGAAGTTTCTCTGTGTAATGGACAGCAGCTAATGGAGAAACTCACAACAAGTCAAAGTACAGAAAATATGTTTCTTTGGCATGCTCAGCTACAAATGGGACACTTATACAAAATCACCCCCTCAAAGCTCAAGGACCATTGAAGAAAAGAGAATGAAAAATTGTAACTCAGAGATCAGAAGACCAGGATAAAGCAGTATCTTCTGAATATGATAGGACCAAGATAGGACCATGAACTCTAAATGGGTGTGGTTGCCTGCACAAAGCAACACAAGATCGAGCCAGCCAATATTCCAACAATGCAAGAAAGAGGTTTATGAGCCTCCAACCCTAACTGAGATGCTCTTGCAAGTTGTCAGCTCGGAGGTGGGCAGTTTTAAGGGTGTGGTTTCTGGAAGATAAACCATATTCAAATGGATGACCACACATCCACAGGTGGCTGGCCAGCACAAACTGGAATCAGCAGGTTATGTAAAAGAAAAAGAAAACAAACAGAAAAGGAGAACATGAAGTTGGGAGGAGGTAGATGTGAAAAGATTAAGGAAAAGGAATCGGGAAAAATGAAAAAAAATTCAATGTATGCCATATGCATGAATTTCTCAAAGAGTTATTTAAAAGATATTAAGATTAATTTAAAAATTTAATGTTAAGATATGAACAAGCTCAAATAATAGTAGAATAGAATTATTACAATGCTATACTGTAATAATGGTCATATAAGCACGGTCTACTTACCCATTTCTCTAATTTATCACTGGGAAGGTGGTGTACTGATACACTGGAAAGTAGCTCACTTCCTGGGAAGAACAGAGATTGTTCTAATAGTTCATACTGGTAAACTAAAAGTTTCCAATAATTTCTTTCTGGAAATTTGGAAATTTTTACTGTATTTTCAGATCATGGTTCATCACAAGAAAAAGAATTGATAGAAATAAAGCAAGAGCAATATCAATAAGGGATAGACTATGATATCCTAAATTTTTATTGATATAGTTTTGTTCTTCTTTAAAGTTTATCTCTAACCAAGCAAGGGAAATTATAAGATAGCTTTTCATTTTAATGAACAATATTATCTTAATAACTTTACTTTATGGAAATTGCAAATGACTTTTAATACTTTTATGACAAAAATACTGTATAAAGTTATGTAATTATTGAAATAAATCTCATCCTTATTCTATGTATTAAAATGAGAGCTAATTGAGGGAGCAAGCCATGCTTTCTTAATATTATAAAGCCACACAGTACCCAGTGCACTGCCTGGAACACAACCAGGCTTTACTAACTGCTGATAAATAAGTGAAATAAACCAGTCATCCAAAGATGAGTGCTTCATGATTCCGATTCCACTGGTATGACACAGCTGAAAACAAGGACTTCAGAAAGGGCAGGGAAGAATGAAAGTTGCCAGAGGCATGGTGGGGGTGGGGACTGAGTGGTGCGTCAATAGAGAAAGATTAATATGTTCTAAGAACTTTCTAGACCACACTCTAACAACAATACTGCATTCATGCCAAGGTGTGGTGACACATATCTTTATTTCTAGCACTTGGGAGGCAGAAACAAGTGGATTTCTGTGAGTTTGAGACCAGCCTGGTCTACCTAATGAGCTCCAGGACAACCGTGGCTATATAATGAGATCCTGTTTCTAAAATAACAACAACAGCAAAAGAATGCTGCATCACACACCTAAGAATATCCAAAATATATAAAGAACTCAAAAAACTAACCACCAAAAAAAAAAAAAAAACCAAACAACCCAAACAAAAAATGGGATATAGAACTAAACTGAGAATTCACAATAGAGGAATCTTGAATGGCTGAGAAGCACCTAAAGAAATGTTCAAAGTCCTTAGTGATCAGAGAAATGCAAATAAAAACAACAATCAGAACGGCTAAGATCAAAACTTCAGGTAATAACACATGTTGGTGAGGATGTGGAGAAAGAGGAACACTCCTCCTTTGCTGGTGGGATTGCAAACTGGTACAACCACTCTGGAAATCAATCTAGAGGTTCCTCAGAAAATTGGAGATAGAACTACCTAAAGACCCAACTATACCACTCTTGGGAATATAACCAAAAGATGCCCCACCATGCCACAGGAGCACATGTTCCACTATGTTCATAGCAACCTCGTTTGTGATAGTCAGAAGCTGGAAACACCCTAGATTTCCCACAACAGAAGAATGGATACAGAAAATGTGGTTCATTTACACAATGGAATACTACTCAGCTATTTAGAATGAAGACATCCTGAATTTTGCAGGCAAATGTATAGGACTAGAAAATATTATCCTGAGTGAGGTAACTCAGACCCAAAAGGACATGCATGGTATGTACTCACTGATAAGGGATATTAGGGGGGGAAAAGTACAGAATATCCAAGATACAGTCCACAGAACTTAAAAAAGTCAACGAGCTGAAGGTATCAAGTGAGGACACCTCAGTCCCACTTGGGAGGGAAAAGAAGAAAGTAATCACAAGTGGGGAGGGAGGGAGGGATGTGGGAAGGAAAGGGCTGGGATGGGGAGGGTGGCACATGATCTGGTATTGGGTGGAGGAAAAGGACTGAGAGTCAGCAGAGAGAATGGAAACAGGCAACCTCTGGAGGTAGGAGGTTGCCGGGACCCTCCAGAGTGTACCAGAGACATGGAAGGTGAGAGACTCTCAGGACTCAAAGGGAGGGACCTTAGATGAAATGCCCTACAGTGGGGAAAGACAACTTATAGAGCCCACCCCCAGCAGAAAGACAATGCACCAATTGAGGGAGAGGGTTGCCATCCCACAGTCAAAACTCTCACCAATAATTATTCCTCTCTGAAAGAACTGCAGGGATGGAAATGGAGAGGAGCCTGAGGAAAAGGAGGCCCAGTGACAGGCCCAAAGTGGGATCCAGCTCAGGGGGGAGACCCCAAGGCCTGACACTATTACTGAGGCTGCGGAGCACTCACAAAAAGGGACCTATCATTACTGACCCCCCAAAAGATCCATCAAGTGACTGAAAGAGTCAGATGCAGATATTTGTACCCAACCAATGGACAGAAACTATGGTTGAATTAGGGAAAAGCTGAAAGAAGCTGAGGAGGAGGGTGACCCTGTAGGAGGACCAGCATTCTCAATTAACATGAACCCCTGAGATCTCTCACACACTGGACCACCAAACAGGCAGCATACGCCAGCTGATATGAGGCCCCCAACACATATACAGCATAGGACTACCATGTCTGGGTTCAGTGAGAGAAGATGCACCTAACCCTCAAGAGACTGGAGGCCCCAGGGAGTTTAGAGGTCTGGTGGGGTGGGGATTGGGTGATGGAGACACCCACGTGGACACAGGGGTGGGGAAGGAGGTATGGGCTGTGGAATAGATGGAGAGTGAACTGGGAGGGAAATAAAATCTGGAGTGTAAAAAAGAAAAAAAGATTAAATATAAAGGACTATAAAAATAAGAATTTGCAAGAGGGGCTGGGGATGTAGCTTAGTTCATAGGGTGTTTGCCTACAAATCATGAAGCCCTGTATTTGCATTTCAGTACCATATATAAATATATATGGTAGCATGCAACTGTCATCCTACCATTCAGTATGTAGAAGCAAAAAGAATTGGAAGTCCAAGGTCATCCTCAGCTATACAATGGGGTTGAACATGTGAGACCCTGTTTCTTGTCTCAAAAAAAAAAAGTCCATTTTAAGAGGATAAATCTTTCCTTAAGTGTTCTTAACAACGTAAATTATAAATTTTTCTAAGAGCTGAAAAAGGCAAACTATTTCCAACTGCCTGTGAATTTTCCCCGATCTCCTTATTCTCAGCCGCCTTTCTTAAGGTCGCCTTCCTTTTAACTCATTCCTACCTTGTGCGTCTACAAACAAAGCATGCATCAACTGATACCATCTGAAATCTATATGCTCCTGAGCTTCCTTAGGACTGTAAAGATGTAATGTAATTAAGCACTCAAGGGCTTCCCTTTGAAATGCCATCTCTAAAAGAATTTGGAGTTTGACATTAGGTATCAACTGAAATGGAAACAAATCTGTCCTTTGGTCATAAAACTTCACTTCCTCTGCATGATAAAACCTAACAACACTGCCCCACAAACAGTGAGATGAAATCCTTATTGATCTGTAGTATTACTTGAAATTCTTTAGCTTTCCGTGTGTGTGTGTGTGTGTGTGTGTGTGTGTGTGTGTGTGTGTGTGTGTCTGGTGTGTGTGTGTGTGTATTTCCATATGAAGCTGAAATGGTCCTTCGTGAAGAACTGTGTTGGAATTTTGATTAGGATTGCATTGAATCTGTATATTGCTTTAGGTAGGATGGCCATTTTTACGAAACTAATCCTACTCTCCCATGAACCTGGAAGATCTTTCTGTTTTCTGAAATTCTTCAATTTCTTTCTTCAATGTCTGGAAATTTTTGTCATATAAGCCTTTCACTTGCTTGATTAGAGCTATATTGAGGTTATTGTGAAAGATGTTGTTTCCCTGATATCTTTCTCAGTCTATTTGTATGTAGGAGGACTACTAATTTTTGTGAGTTAATTTTGTATCCAGGTATTTTGCTCAAAGTGTTTATTCAAAATAGGAGTTTCTTAGTATAATTTTAAGGTCACTTATTTATTCTATCATATCATCTGCAAGTAAAGATACTTTGAGTTCTTCCTTTCCAATTTGCATCCCCTTGATCTCCTTTAATTGTCTTATTGCTGTAGCTAAGACTTCAAGTACTATATTGAATAAGTCTGGAGAGAATGGACAATCTTTCTTGTTCCTGATTTTAGTGAAATTGCTTTGAATTTCTCTCTATTTAAGTTGATGTTGAATATGGGCTGCCTTTATTATGTTGAGGTATGTTCCTTGTATCCCTAATCTCTCCAGGATTTTTATAAAGATGGGGTGTTGGATTTTTTTCAAAGACCTTTTCTTCATCTAATGAGATGATGATGTGGGTTTTTTCTTTGTTTATATTACATTCATTGATTTTCAAATATTGAACCATCCCTGAATCTCTGGGATAAAGCCTACTTGATCATGGTAGATGATCTTTTTGATGTGTTCTTGGGTTCAGTTTACAAGTGTTTTATTGAAAAAGTTTGCATCTATGTTTATACGGTAAACTAGTCTGTAATTCTCTTTCTTTGCTGGGTCTTTATGTGGTTTGGGAATCAGGGTAACTGTGGCCTCATAAAAAGAATTGGGCAATGTTCCTCCTGTTTATATTTTATGAAATAATTTGAGGAATATTGTCATTAACTCTTCTTTGAAAGTCTTGTAAAATTCTGCACTAAAACCATCTGGCCTTGGGCTCTTTTTGGTTGGGAGACTTTTAATAACTGCTTCTATTTCACTAGGGGGTTATAGGTCTCTTTAAATTGCTTATCTGATCTTTGGTAAGTGGTACCTATTGAGAAAACTATCCACATCTTTTAATTTTCCAATCTGGTGGAGTACAAGTTTTTAAAGTATGTCCTTATGGGTCTATGGACATTCTTGGTCTCTATTATGCCCCCTTTTTTATATCTAATTTTGTTAATTTAAATAGATATTTTTCTGCCTTTTAGTTAATTTAGATAAGAGGTTGTCAAGCCTTCTTATTTTCTCAAAAAAAAAAAAAACAACTCTTTGTTTCATTGATTTTTTTATATTATTGCTATTGTTTGTTTGCTTGTTTGTTTGTTTTACTTCAGTTCTGAGTTTGATTATTTCTTGGCATCTATTCCTTTGGGAGTTCTTTTTGTTGATGTTCTAAACCTTTCAGGTATGCTATTGAGTTTCTGTTATGAGATCTCACAGTTTTTCTACATAGGCACTTAGTGATGTGAAATTGCACCTTGCTGTGTCTCAAAAATTTGGATATGTTGTGTACTCATTCTTATTAAATTTTAGAGTGTGTTTTAATTTCTCCCTTGACTCTTTTTTATTCGGTAGAGAGTTGTTCAGTTTCCATGAGCAAGCTCTGTTGTTTCTGTTGGGATGTCCAACTTTAATCCAAGGTGGTCAGATAAGATACAGAGCGGTATTTCAATTGTCTTATATCTGCTGAGATTAGCTTTGTGTCCAATCATGTGGTCAACTTTAGGGAAAGTTCCATGAGGTACTGAAAAGAAGGCATATTCTTTTGTATGTAGGTGAGGTGTTCTCTAAATATATGCTAGGTCCATTTGACTTATAATGTCATTTAACTCCAGCTTTCCTCTGATAAATTTTTTGTCTATTTTTCCTATTGATAAGAATGATGAATGAAGTCTCCCACTACAGTGTGTGAGAGTCAATGTGTGATTAAGCTGTAGTAGTATTTCCTTCACAAACTTGGGTGCTCCTGTGTTTGGTGCATAAATGTTAAGAATTGCATTATATTCTTGGAAGATTTTTGCTTTGATAAAAATATAGTGTCATTCTCCATCTCTTGTGATTAGTTTTGGTTTGAAGTCTATTTTGACAAATATTAAAATGGCTACACCACCTTGGTTCTTTCGTCCATTTGCTTGGAATATCTTTTTTTCTATCCTTCTATCCTGACATAATATCTACTATTAATGTTAAGGTGTGTTTCTTAGATGCAGCAGAAGAATGGATCCTGTTTTCATGTCTAGTCTCTTGGTCTGTGTCTTTTTATTGGGGAATTAAGACCATTGATGTTGAGAGACATTAATGAAAGACATTTGTTGATTCCTGTATTCTGTTGTCATTATTGTTGTTGTTGTGATGGTGATGGTAGTTGTGACTGTGGTTTTGACTGTGGTCATGGTCATGGTCATGATCGTGTAGTGTTTCCCTTCTTTTGAGTTGCTGCTCTGGGATTATTTATTCCTTGTGTTTTCTTGGGTCTGGTTAACCTCTATAGGTTGGAGTTTTCTATTTTCTGTAGAGCTGGATTTATATGTAGATATCCCTTAAATTTGGATTTTTATCATGAAATGTCTTATACTCCATCTATAGTGATTGAAAATTTTGCTGGTATAGTACTCTGAGCTGGTATCTGTGGTATCTTAGAATCTGTAGAACATCTATGCAGATCCTTCTGGTTTTTAGAGTCCCCATTGAGAAGTCAGATGTTATTCTAATAGATCTGCCCTCATATGCTGCTTGGTCTTCTTACATTGAATTTCCCTTTCTCTGCTCTATACATTTATTGTTTTGATTTTTATGTGCCAAGGGGGATTTTCTTTGTGCTGTAGTCTTCTTGGTATTCTGTATGCTTTGTGTTCCCTGATGGGTATCTCCTTTTATAGGTTAAGGAAATTTTCTTCTATGACTTTCATTGAAAATATTTTCTGTGCCTTTGACCTGGGTTTCTTCTCCTTCCTCTAATTCTATTATTCTAAGATTTGGTCTTTTTATAATCCCAGATTTCCTGGATAATTTGTGCCACTTTTTTTGTAGATTTAACACTTCTTTGACTATGCATCCATTCCTTCTATCTTATCTTCAATGCCTGGAATTTTCTCTTCCATCTCTTGTATTCTGTTGGTGAGTCTTGGCTCTGAATTTCCTGGTCAAGTTTCTAATTTTTTTTTTTTTTTTTTTACAGATTTTACTGTTTGGGTTTTCTTCATTGATTCTATTTCCACTTTCAGATCTTGAACTCTTTTATTAATTTTTTTCCACTGTTTGTGTTTTCATAGATTTTTTTAAGGAATCCATTCATTTCCTCTTTAAGGGCTTCTATCATATTTAAAAGATCACTGTCTTGTACATCAGCCTAGAGCCTGATATGGTAGTGTTGCTTTGATCTAGTAGAGACATATTGTCTTGACTCTTATTGGGTTTTTATTCCAGTGTCTAGGCATTTGGTTTGGGGAAGATTGCAATTTGAGGTGCTGGTATCTGGTGTTGATTTTGTTGGGTAAGTATTTCACTCCTTGGTTTCTGATGCCTACTTATTAGAATGTGGTGGTTGTATGTTGTGGTCTGGTAGGAATTTCGTATTGGATCTTGATGGATGTGGCCAGGGAGGGTCCTGGACAAAATACATTCATAGGCATTGGGAGCTGACACTTAGGATTTGGGATTTGAAGGGGTACACAGGAGGGGGGAAGCAAGTTACTCCACTGGGATCTGGTCAGACCCCTGGGAATGGGGACAGGGAGTGAGGAGAAGCCACAATAGGTAGTCTTCTAAAGAGCCGAAGAAGTGGATATGGAGGAAGTAGAGTAGGAGGGGTTGAATACCTGAAGCTAGCACATCTGCTTTGCTGGCCTGCTTGCTTGTCTGGCGGGCTTGGCTGTCAGGTTCCCAGAGAAAGTCTTCTGGAGTTGGGGGGCTGGAAAAACAAAATGAGTGGGAAGGAAATTTGGAGGAGAAGATCTGCATAATGTGTTGGAGATGGGAGAGAAAGGAAGGGGAGCTGCGGCAGACACTCTGCTACACATCTAGGGACAGGACTGTGGGATAGGATTTGGAGGCTCGGTAGAGATGAAGGTCTTCAATTCGCCTACCTGTTTCTTGGGCCTGATTGGCCTGTGGGTTCCCTGGGAGTGCAGACTGTAGTTGGAAGTTAAGGTGAAGCAATGAGTTGGGATCCTGTAGAGATAGGGATGTGGGGAGAAGGAAGGCCTCAGCAGGTGTTCTGCTACAGAGCTGGGAATAAGACTGTGGATTTGAAGAAGTGGATTCTACCTGCCATTGCTTCATCACTATCTCTTCTGCAAGGTAGTCTAACAAGTTGTAAATCTTCCATGGAGACAAGCTTCTCGTCTGCCTGGTCAATGTATTAGGTTTTCTCTCCTCCCAGCAAGAAATTTTAATTTGGGAGGTCTACTGTTTCAGTAGCCTGATTGTCAAAGTGAGGAATGTAAGTAATTCTGGAATACCTTCAGTCCTGCCAAGCAGGGTTACAGAAACACTTATTTCTCTGACCTTCTTATTTGCATCTGATTGTTACTGGAGTTGTCAGATGGAGAACGTGAGCCCTATCCATCTAGGATTGACCATCTTCAATAAACCAATTAAAAACACAATGATATAGTGAAAAACAGAAAAGGGAGAGGTGTTCAATTCAATGTGACCACATTGGGAATGAAACAAGGAGGTTCAATGTCTATTCCCAAGTCTATCTTTGGAGTCCTGACATGAAATTTAGGTTCAAATAGAGTGCCAAAATTGTGAATGACTAAGCAATTCTGATCAAGATATTTATTGTCCTGTCCATCATCATTGTCTGGGGCCCAGATCTCTCTTGCAAGATAGTCTGGGAAATTATCAGAACTGTTTGAAGTCTCTCCAGGAATCAAGCTCTTCCTCGGACTGGCACCAGGGCCTCTAGACTTTGTCTTCTCCCATCAGGCTATTACTGGGAAAATTCCAGTTCCTTTGGGTACATTGTCTTGACAGTCTGATAGCCAAACTGTGTGGGAGGAATACAAGTATTTCATTCAAATACGTCATTCCTGCCAAGGCAGCTAATTGATCTTATTTCCTTATCTCTACTTAGACCTGAGCTCTGTCTCATCTTCTCTGAGATTTATATACTGTGGCGAAGAGATTATCCATTTAAGTTTTAACCTTTACTAGCATTTGCAAGCACTGTATTAAGTCCCCAGTGATGCACAAGGGCCAAGACCTCTACCAAGAGCATTGCATGCTCAATAATACCAACGAGAATGGTGCTTCTCCAGTGTGTAGCTATCTATCCATAGCATAAGGTCACCCTATAAACATCAGACAACTTCAAAGGCATCCTTTCCTCCATCTTTCTACTTGCTCAAGGTCAGCCTTCTCATTTCTCAGACCTTTCCTCCTTTTGCTCAGGTTTTTGCAAGTTTAGCCTCTTAGATCTCCAGGAACATGTCTGAATTTCTCAAAGCCTCTGTAGCTGTCTGGTTTTCTAGCATTCCCCCTTCAATTACCCAGCCAGGTTCCTGTTTGTCCAACTGAAGTCATAGCCCCAGGCAGCTGAGATACTGAAGGCTATTTGCTATTCTTCAGTAGTTCCTTGAGGTAGTTTTCTCCCTAGACAGACAGACAGACACACAGCCCTTCCGACTAAACTAACTCTAATTCTCTCTCTCTCTCTCTCTCTCACACACACACACACACACACACACACACACACACACACAGAATAAAGCTTTCCCTGAGATTTTTTTAAGTTCAGACAAAATATTGCATGTGCTATGGGGATGATAATTTTGACAATGTTCCAAAAGCAATCATAGCTTCCCATTTTGTGCAAGAATGCCTATGTTTGACTTTCACTCTGCTAAACTGGAATAGAGATGAACAGAAACAGTTCCAACCATAAATCTCAAAGGCCCCATGTTATTTGAGCCCCAGAATTTTCACCTTGTCAGTGGTTCTCAACCTGTGGGACGTGACCTTTGTGGGGTCATGTATTAGATATCCTACCTATCAGATATATACATTACAAATAATAACAGAAACAAAATTACAGTTATAACGTAGCAGTAAAATAATCTTATGTTTGGGGGGTGTCACCACAACATGAGGAACTGTATAAATGGGATCGCAGTATTAGAAAGGTTGAAAACCATTTGCCTAGGAATTTCGTGAATTCATTGTTTTTAATTGCAGAGTAGTATTCCAATGAATTCACGAAATTCCTAGGCAAATGGTCAGAACTTGAAAATATCATCCTTAGTGAGGTAACCCAATCACAAAAGATCACACATGGTATGAAGTCACTGATAAGGGGATATTGACCCAGAATCTCAGAATACCCTAGACACAATCAGCATATCAATAGATTTCTAAAAAGATGGAAGGAGAGACCCCTGGTCCTGGAAAGACTGGATGTAGGGGAACGCCAGGACAGAGTAATGAGAGGGGGTTGAACGGAGAAAAGAGGGAGGGAAGGGGGCTTATGGGACTTTCGGGGAGGGAGGAAACGGGAAAGGGGAAGTGATTTGGAATGTAAATTAAAAAAATAAAATAAAATTAAAAAAAAAAAAAAAAAAAAAAAAAGAAAGGTTGAAAACCACTGCCTTAGATATATGGTTTTCAGTTTGCTAGATGACTTTGGATATTGCCCATTTTCTGAAATGGTTCTTTTACTGCTTTGGCTGTACTTTGAGAGAGTTACCTGAGATCTATCATTCTAGAAGTCCATTCTCCATTTCTCTATCAATTGTTAGAAATTCCTATCTTAGGAGCCACACACATGACTCAGTGGGTAAAAATGCTTGTCAGGCATGCTTGGAACCCTGAGTTCAGTCTCAGAACCCGTGTGCAGAATGAGCGGGGAGCAGTACAGATTGCATCTGCAATCCCAGCACTCCAACTACAGTGAAATAAGGCTGCAAGAGAGAAGACTCTTGTAGAAACTTGAGAGGGAGCTAGCATGCAGCCTGCAGGGAGTGCAGCAGCAGAAACAAGAGAGATTCTGCCCTGAAGAAGTAGGAGGAAAGAACCAGCTCCTGAAAACTGATCTCTGGTTTGCATACGCAAGTATATACATATACACTCTCGCTCACACACACAATTTAATTTAAATATAAATATTTAAATTAATATATAATATATATTATATTATAGTATATATAAATAATGTTATATGTAATAATAAATATATATATGTTGCTATACTTTTTGGCCAAGTGAATCAGATCCTCTCTCTGGCTATTTACTTTCCCCAAATGGAAAACCCAATCTATGCCACAGAGCATAAATAAATCACTCTAAAATTGAGTATGCAAAGGTCTAGAGAGTTGTATCAAGCATGCATGCAATTGTGTACTTGTGTGTAGGTAAGTGAAGGAAAACATGATTCCCTCCCTTTGATTTAAAGAAATTACTTAAAATAACCATAGGCATCTCTGCTGATGACAAAACTGCTGAGATTAAAGTAGCAGATGAAGTCTAGCTCAGGCCAATATGTTCAATGATCCCTGGAAGGTAGGGGGCTGATAAAGACAATCTTACATTAACCAATTTTGTCTGAGGTCTTCTTTAACAGTGGGAAAAGCAGGTGCTTCTGTGCCTTTGGGAGAAAAAGAATTTTTGCCCTCCAGGTATCTGTCATACAACAACTATTGTGAGCTTGAGTCAGATGACTCTACATTCAACAACTAAAATTATGTAGCCCTATCAACTACTCAGTTCATAAATGAGATATCCCTGTGCTCTTCCAAAGCTAAATCCAGTGGATAAAAAGGCCCCTGAGAAATGGTTACTGGTAACCTCTCTCTCTCTCTCTCTCTCTCTCTCTCTCTCTCTCTCTCTCTCTCTCTCTCTCTCTCTCTGTCTCTCTCTCTCTCTCTCTCTCCTTCACAGTTGTCCCTCACATATCTGATCCCTTCCTCTGGATTAAGCAGAAACAAAGGGGAAAGAAATACAGGAACACATATCAATCACTACTGGACTTTCTTGTTATATGTTATCAGTAGATAAGAGAAACTCAGTCTTTTTCCCATGAGTGTGTGTGTGTGTGTGTGTGTGTGTGTGTGTGTGTGTGTGTGTGTGTGCATTTTTTCCTGAGGGGTTGCTCATATTCCTAGAGTTGTACTATTTCAAATAGACTTATTTAACCAACTTTGAAGACAATTACAGATAGCCAGCTTACGTTACTGCCTTCTGTGATTCTTTAGTTATTCAAGCATCATACTTTGACTTCTGGACTGGATCATAATCCTCTAACAGTCAGCAGTGATGTGTGTTCTCTATAACCTTTCACTGTATTTACTGTTATCCACATTTGACTAAACATGTAGTACCCATAATTAGTAGCTGACCTTGATGATCAGCTACCAGGTATGGCTAAATATACACTTATTTACATCACATATATTTATTTAGACTTCCTACATATATTGTCATACACAATCACCATTTTGGATGAGTAATGCAAAGAAGTAAAGTACGTAATGTTTTGCATAGGAGGAAGATGAGTCCTAGAGACACTCAGCAGTGGATTTTTGGGGCACAGAACCAGTGAGTGGTAGAAACATGTCTTATCTCAGATATTTGCTCCAAGATCTACATGCCTCCACCTTTGAGTGCAATGGGTTCCAGTGACACTGAAAGTAACCTTTCAGATAGTCTTGAACAATTATATCACATATTTCATTTCCATTTCCTTACATATAAAAGCTTCAGCTGGATCAGAATCACCAATACCTAAACTTGTACAGTTCAACAAAGACACTTCTGTTAATGTGACACCCTAATGCTCTTTTCATTTGGATTCTCACATATGAATTGACTTGAACAATAATGAAAATGGCTTCTCTCCTTCCCAACCATCCCCTTAATTCATCTTTGCAGCATTTACAGGTGTTACTGAATGTCTCAGTAACAAACAAAAGAGAGAGTTGTAAAACTAATAACACAAAGGGGAAATTCCCTGTTTTCTGGTTATTAAAAACCCACATGTGTTAGTGTTTCCTTAACCTTTAGGTTCTTGAAATCTACATACACACATGCCTGGCCTCACAAAGTCCAGCAGCAGGTCCATAACAAGAAAGAAAGAAAGAAAGAAAGAAAGAAAGAAAGAAAGAAAGAAAGAAAGATAGAGAGAGAAAGAGAGGGAAGGACAGGGAGAGAGAGAGAGAGAGAATGGGAGGGAGGGAAGGAGAGAGGGAGGGAGGGAGGGAAGGAGAGAGGGAGGGAGGGAGGAAGGAAGGAAGGAAGGAAGGAAGGAGAGAAAAATAAAGAAATAGAGAGAGAAAGGGAGGGAGGGAGGGAGGGAGGGAGAGAGAGAGAGAGAATGGGAGGGAGGAAAGGACAGAGGGAGGGAGGAAGGAAGGAAGGAAGGAAGAAAAGGAAGGAAGGAAGGAAGGAAGGAAGGAAAGAAAGAAAGAAAGAAAGAAAGAAAGAAAGAAAGAAAGAAAGAAAGAAGGAAAGAAAGAAAGAAGAAAAGAAAAAAGCTATCAGACTGTCTACTAACTTAAAGAGAAAACTCCCTAGTATTTTCTTCAAGACAAATTTCCTATTCTCCTTCTTTTTCTAAATTTCCCTCTGCCTGACAGGTAAGTCAGTTTGGACAATCCTTAAAAACACAAGTCCTGTTGTTCCAGTCTGACCTTGACACAAGAACCCTTGCAGGCAACTGGGGCCCTGACAGTAAATAAGAGAGACCCAACAATGCAGAATTGATTTTTATGTGAGAGGTCCAAAGTATGGATGTACCATAAAATCTCTCTAGTGTGGCAATGCAGATTTATTTCTCCAGAAACCATAATTTAATCTCCCTGAGTTATCACTTGACAACTGATTATAAATCAATGATGGAAAGAAATGTGGATCTGGTGCCATTTCCAAAGTCAATAGTGAGCTCAGAAATGCCCAGCAGAAAAGTCATGCCCCTGCTTCATCACCACCAACAGACCCCCAAATGGCATCTGTGCATTAGTTCAGTATCTTGTACCCATCTCAATAGTCCCTGGCATAGCTCTCTGTAACAAGTTGATATGTAACAAGGCTAATAAACACAGCTGGTAGAAGTTTAAGCATAACAAGTACAATGCCATATGCCCATGTGGAACACAGAGCTTCAGAGATCCAGACCCTGGCTTGTCTAGCAATGGCTGAGCCTTATTAGTTGAAGGGCCAGAGCCTTACAATGTATGGAGTGCAAACAGTATGGCAATAAAAATAAGCTTGAGTTTACAGTGATTCTCTTTGTTCATTGCTACTACAAAGCAAGTATGCTGTGGTTTATACAAAAAAGGAAAGAAGGAAGGAAGGAAGGAAGGAAGGAACTCAATTAGACTTCAATTTAAATCAAATAGAAAATAATAAAATAAATTTACCTAATGTTATATGGCTATCCAGCCCAGTAAACCCATCCCTGAGTCCAAATCTCAGGGCTTGCAACTAGACCTGGGATGCTCAGACAATTTGTCGCATCATTTTCCAGCTTGCCAGCAGACCACACCATCTGACAGGACAGGGACAAAAGAGACATAGTTCCAGAGAAGAGGAGGAAGGTGTGGTCTTGGGTTCTTTCTCTAATTTTCTGTAAAAGAGTTAGATCCTAAAAACCTTAATAGAGGACAAGGGCATGATTGAAGGGTGTTCCCTGTGCAGAAGAATTAACCACATTAAAGGATTAGCTATTTTGTATATATTTTAAGATTTATTTTAAATTATGTGTATGTGATGGAGGGAGGTAATGGTATTTGAACCTGTGAGTGCAGGTGCCTATGAGTCTAGAAAAGGGTACCAGCTCCCTATGTAGCTAGAGTTACAGGGAGTTGGGAACCACCTGCTGTGGGCACTGAGAACCAAAATCAGGTCATCTTCAAAAGCAGTCTATGCTCTTAATCATTAAGCCATTTCTCCAGCCATTGGTATTTTGTATGTAACCTCAGACATGATTGCATGATTTGGCAAAACCATTTATTAAGATATCATATGCCACCCAGGCATGATGGTACATGCCTTGAATCCCAGCACTTCAGAGGCAGAGGCAGATGGATCTCTGAGTTCAAGGCCAACCTGATCTACAGTGCCAGTTCCAGGATAGCCAGAGCTACACAGAGAAACCATGTCCCAAAAATTTAAAAAAAAAAAAAGGAAAGAAAAGAAAAAGAAAGAGAGAAAAAGAAAAAATATGTCTGTTATTCTTGTTCATATTTTCAAATGGAGCTCATGTTTGGATATGGAGATTTATCACTATTGGTAATATAAACCAACTCTCTCAGAATACCCTAGACACAATCAGCATATCAATAGATTTCTAAAAAGATGGAAGGAGAGACCCCTGGTCCTGGAAAGACTGGATGTAGGGGAACCCCAGGACAGAGTAATGAGAGGGGGTTGAACGGAGAAAAGAGGGAGGGAAGGGGGCTTATGGGACTTTCGGGGAGGGAGGAAACGGGAAAGGGGAAGTGATTTGGAATGTAAATTAAAAAAATAAAATTAAATTAAATTAAAAAAAAAAGAAAAGAAAAACTAAAAAAAAAAAGAAAAAAAATCAATCTAATCCGTCTGCCTAGTCCCATGCCCTTTTGAGGTCAACAGAGAACTTCATCATCATCTCTCATAGATGTTTATGCCCAGGAGAATAACAAAGGCCAGAAAAATGAAAATGCATATACAAGTCCCATACATGCTGAAAATGAGCTCAGCATAGCAACAACAATACGTGGTTGCTATCTTCACACCCTAACAATAACAAACTACTTCCCCACCTCCCGGAGTCTCTTCCTCTGTTATCTTTCTGTTTTGCAACTTGTGACAAAGCTATTATAAAAATATAAAAAAGGGTGAGGGAGAAATTAAAAAAGAACTGACCACTCTCAAAATTTAGCATCTTGTAAATAATTACCAGTTGTCATCTTCCAAGGTGTTACAGTTGAGCTTTGGAATTTATTAGCCCAGTTACTTAGAAACACCACACTGGGCACAGATTATCATCATCTTCTAGACTCACAATCTCATCTGTGTTCTTTCATTCATAGGCTTACGCTACATTACCACAAAGATGGTTGCAGCAGCCCTTTCTATCAGGGAAACCACAACATTGAGGGCAGGTGGAAAAAGAGAAATGCTTCCCCTACCATAAATACTCCCAACAAGAAACAAACAAATAAACAAAACAAAGCAAACAATAACACTTTAAGACACCTCTTCATGGCTTCTTATCCAATGTTGCACTAAATGCTAATGTCATTAATTGTGAAGGACCTATGATTGGTTAAAAATTAGTCAAGCTTCATGCTTATTGCTTGAATAAAACCAAGCTTGTAGAGCTGGGAAGAACTCTTGGTGAGTAGGAACATGACCCTGAATTCAAATCCTAAAGACCAATGTAAACATAAATACAGTGAAATGTGTGAAAAGTCAGTTGAGGAGGACACATGCCATTAACCTCTGCCCTCAGTGTGCATGTGCACACACACAAATGTACACAAATATCACTGGCATATACACACATGTACACACATGCACGCACTCACACACATGGGCAAGCACAAACTCATACGTGATCACACAAACCGAGCTTGTAACCCTACCTCAATCAATAACAATGTCGGGTTGACTGAGGGGCTGCGGGGGGAGGGGGCAGTTTCAGGGCAGAGTAAGAGGGAGAGAGGGGGAAGATGATCAAATTTCATTTTATACACATATGAAATTCTCATAGAATTGAAAAGTCAATTCTAAATTCATCGATATCAAATAGAAATCCAAGAGGTTTGAAACCCCCCAGATAAGTCTGATCTGATTTGAATTGTGAACGGGAGCTAGAACAGACAAAGAATACAATAGTATGGCAGGCTGTTAGACCTCACAGCGCAAACCTACCAAAACTAAGAGCAAATTCCACTGGCAAGTTGGGAGGTGTGGAAGTACTTCATGTATCTGCGTTTAAATTAAGCGTAACACTGTCTCATCCTCTCCCGGAAAGACTCTATCTAGTGGGATTTGATATGTGCTACCATGTCTAAGAACATTAAACTAGTGAGTTGCCAGATTTTCTTATTTTTTATACAAAAATGACTTTTCACTGAAAACCATGCTAAGCAGAACTTAGAAGACATTTACGGAATAAAGTTGGTGCTGGCCAAATGATATCTGACACATGGGGTGGTTGCGGTTGGGGGTGTGGAATATCTGTAAACTAGGACATTCAACTGAGAGTAAACAGGAAAGAAAGAAAAGAGGAAGGGGGAGGAAAGGAAGAGGAAAGGGAAGAGGAAGAGGAAGAAAAGAAAGACGGAAAGAAGGAAGGAAGGAAGGAGAGAGACAGAGAGAGAGAGAAAGAAAGAAAGAAAGAAAGAAAGAAAGAAAGAAAGAAAGAAAGAAAGAAAGAAAGAAAGAAAGAAAGAAGGAAAGAAAGAAAGAAAGAAAGAAAGGTAATAGTTAAGTGGTCAGAAAGACATCTGTGAGCATGTCAGCGATAGGCTTATACTTACGTAGTTCAGGCTCTGTAAGTATTGGGGAATTTTGAAAGGTGAATTATTTTAAGCACAGAGTGATTGAAAGACTATTGAAAGCACTAACTAGCTTCAGAGGTAGGCAGGCGGGCAGACAGGCGGGCAGACATAGGCGTCACTCTGGTTTGGTAATCAAACCTTGAATAACCTATATATTCTACTTGTAAGTGTTCTCATATAGAAGGAAGGGGATGGCACAGGATTCTGGGTGAGCTGAACTTGGTGGAGACAAGCTTAGCAGTCAGTGGAGGTCATGGTGATGGGTATGGAAGCCATGTTGGCTATGATTGTGACTGAATAGTGATAGCGATTGGGGCAGAAGGAATGACAGTCATAATGGGATACTGGCAACAGCACAGAGCTTGTGTCTGCACGTTGTTGACTACAGAGGGACAGTAAACTACTGGCTGAAGAATGATGGTCCTATGCTCTTGAGAGTTGTCCTCCTGATAAAGCCAAAAAATACTAGAGGAATGGAATCCAGCCACCCAGAGGATCCCCACATCTAGCTGCCCACAACTGTAGAGTGAAGTCACAGAGTGGGTCATTAATGTAGTAATTAAGGCTTAGGCAGCAACACAGGTTGTGACATGAAAGATAATTAGAGGTAGATTCGAGAGCGGTAAATCTATAGGTTGTGAGAAAGATGGGCTGTGCGGAGGGAGGATACATGCGGCTCGGAAGCAGTTGCAAGTAAAATCCTTTGCAAGTCAAATTTCCTCTCGACCTAAAGTAGTATTTGCTGCAAGACGTGTTATTACTTTTTCCCTCTTTTATTAAATCCTCTGCCTCCAGCTTTGCCTTCCCCGTCTCAGAAACCCATTAGCAAAGCATGACTAGATGTGATATTTATTACAGCGACAGTGCTTTAGGAAAGCTGTGCGAAGCAAAGCTCGCTGCTACCTGAAAACCTGAAACTGAGTCCCCATGCAAAGGGACAGAACTGCAAAAGTGTGATTTGTGAGACAAGGAGATGGTGAGAAATAAGCAGATACTGGGCTTCGATTAATCTCACAGAATTATTTTGTCAGACCCTCCCAATTTCTGTTTGCCCTGGGAGTCTTTCCATTCCAGCACGTTTTCCTCCATCCCATTCTACCGTACTGCCGTCTCACTCTTGTTCACCCCTGATCAGACACTAAAATCCTCCTTTCCCTCAAGATCTAGCCTTCTGCTTAATCTTCTGATGATTTCCAGCCAGGCAGACTTCCCTACCAGTCACTTACTCACTCACTCACTCACTCACTCACTCACTCACTCACTCTTTCCTTTAAATCTGTTCTGGTCGTTGGGTACTTGCTATCCACATCCTACCCTGTACTCATTTTGCATGTAACCATATGCCATGTTCTTTGGTAAGCATGTTGGACTGGGGACTATGGCTTGACATTCCCAGTATTCCTAAACCATGAGCCTTTACAAACGTGGTGGTGCAAAGGGCCCTCTGATGTAAATTCAGTACTAAAAATGAATTTGCACTTTGAACATAAGTAAAGATAGAATGAAAAAGAAATCAAAATATGCATTGTGATTATACATGAAATGGTGGCCTGTGGTGATGAGCTGAAGATGTATAAGTATAAACTCTAGAACAATTACTGAAGAAATAAAATAAGGCATCTCACTAATAGCCGCTAATAAAGATAAATGAAGTCATATACAATACTGAATCAAATGAATAGATGAAAGTGGAATTTCAAAAAAAGAACAAAAATAAATGAAACATCAGAAAACCAAGGAAAATGATGCATGTACATAAATCAAGTTGTTTCAATTAGCAAAAATATTCTATACTCTCCAATATAACCATTACGCATCTAGTAAATGGTAGCTATATTAAAATATCTCTTAAATTTCAACTACTTTAAATTGCAAGCCTCCAACTATCCATAGCCCACCAAAACTCATCTTAATTTTAAAAATTAAGCATTATTATTGTTAGAGTGTCAGGGTAGAGAGTGTGTGAGAGAAATAGAGATCCCCATGGTAGACCTGTGGATGTTACAATACAACTTTATGAAGTAGATTCTTGCCTTCCATATTTATGTGGATTCCAGGGACCAAATTCAAGCTGCAAAACTTGCGTGGTAAACACTGTTATTTGTATACCACCTTGCTTGTGAAACAAAATATCATAATATTAATCCTACAAATTAATCTTCAAAAGAAAAAAATATTATCAAGAATGTCAGTGATTATTAATTTAACAATGCGATTTTTATATAAATTCAATGGATTTTTTTCTTTCTTAAAATCAGCAACTGCATCTTTATTTTACAGAAAATTTATTTAGTTTTGAGCAACAGATTAACTCTATATCAGAAGAAAAAAGCATTATTTTAACTGTAAAAGAAAGTTAAGACCACCTGAAGGGCATGTGGCAAAGAGTTGTAATCCCACTTGCTGCCACCTGAGCCCAAGGGCAGTGAGCTCAGCCAAGTGCAGCAGCTGGACAATAGTTTTAAAGAACTAGTCTAAGTAATCTAAAGAAAGGATTAATATTTTTGGAGATTCTCAGAGTTTTATGAACAAATTATCAGGATAGGGGGTGCCCTGTTGGTTAATCTTCAGTTTCTACCTGATTGGGTTCTTCCTTACCTAGGAGTCACATTTCCATGTTCACAGATTAAGGAAAAAAAATTATAAAGGAATTTCTCACATTCTCATAAACCCATCTATCGGCAATCATGGAAGAAAACTTCACCAGCATTTTCCGTTCTTCAGAGCTATTTAAAAACTGTTGTTTGAATTGCTTATCTTTGCTGTGGCTTTTTTGTTTTGCTTTAAGGGGAAAATGGAACTATAGCATGGAGGTTTTCAACCTAAGACATAAAAAACTTTTTTAAAGGATTGTTCCCCCCCCCATGCCCTCTTATAGCAGTAGTCAAAGCTAAACAAAGTGAAAGTTTATAACTTTGTGGGAACCCACCAGAGAGCTAAGGTTTCAGAGTAACCAACTAACCAGCAATATGGGAAAAGACAAGTGATGTCAAGAAGTAGAACTTTACTTCTGTTTATGTGTAGTGGGTAAACCAGGGATCTCTAAGACATTCAGCTAACATTCTGACACTAAATAGAGAGATGGAGGAATTTTCATCTGGCCACAATTCTGGCCTTCCCATGCAAAATAAGCACAAATAAATAGCTGCCCTGAAAGTCTTATGTGATTTTTGATGATGGCTAGAAACAACTTAGATATCCTCAAACCCCACAAGTGATAAGCATACAGAAAAAAAATTGATAGAATATTCTCAGTGCTGTAAGGAACAAACCACTGATAACCCAGCAGGATCGCTGCAAATATATTCTTCTCAGTAAATGAAGAAACCAAAAAGGTATGGGTTACATAGGAAATACAAAAGTACAGAATAGAGAGGAGATAGCTGCCCAAGGCTGAGAGTAAATAAACAACTAGGCTAAAGAGAAGCAACAGTGGAACTTCCATGGAACCCTGCTGACCTTCTACACAGAGAACCCATCCTTGTTCCAATGAAAACCTGCTCCACGGGGTCACCTATAATTCTCCAGCCTTACAGAGAAAACTGGCTTTGGGTGCTGAGGAGCCTCAATCAATATCTCTAGCTCTTGACAAAATTCAACCTTCAGAACATCATTAAACATAGCTAAGACTGTTTCCTTGCCAGTTAAATAAGACTTGCCAAGTTGACCAAACAATAAGGAAAAATATTTAATAGAACACTGGAGTCCTCCCTTCTTGCCTGTGATCCTTCTCAAAGGTCACCCTTGAACTTCAGTAAATCCCAGCCTCATTTGCACACTTTTATCTTTGTAGAAATCTCATTCACTATTTCCTTGTGCTATGTAAAACTGGGAACCAACTACCCAGGTCAGAACATGTCTAAGGCATCAATACCGGGATCTTGATTATTATCTGCATCCTGACTGAAGAACCGAGGGTCTCTCCTATGAATAAATTATGCATTCTTTTGTGAAATTTATGTTTTGTGAAAGCTCTCAATGGATTTAGCTGTGAGGAGTTTCCGAAGCAAGGGGAGTGAACAGGCATCGAAATTCTTGGATATTAAAAATAACCTCCCAGAAGGCAAAATGACCTCCATTTGTTTCTGCTCACCAGCCCACGCTGAACAAGCTGCCGCAGAGAGCTTTATCATGCACAACTACGGAGAAGATGATTTTCAATAACGAGTTGGGGATTTGAAAATGAGAAAGGAAAAGCTCGAGGCAGTTTTTCTGATTCCCCCTCTCTCACACAGAGAGAAAAGCAACCACCAAAGTAAAAGGTGACAAAAGTGGTGAGAAGGGGTGGGGCACGTTGAATAGCACATAACCCCTATAACTTCAGTTTCAAAGGATCTGATGGATTCACTCTTTTGAATTCCATGAGCATATACATGTTTACATATGCATGTGCATACATACACACACACACACACACACACACACATGCACACAAGTCTAAAAGAGAAAGAAAAGATGTAGTGTTCTTTCTCGGATCCAAGTGAAACTGAGTGAATACATTCCCAACAATTCTCTTCTGCTGTTATGGTTCCCTACATCACCATAAACACAGAGCATTGCACCCCCAAACTCTTCTAACCCAAGCCTTGCACACAAAGGAAGTCAATGATAACTGCTGGGATGCAATTAAAAAGGGAAATCAGGAAGAGGGAGGAGGGAGGGAGAGGGGAAGAGACAGACAGAACTAGGCATTTGGGGGGAGGGGGGAAGGGTGACCTAGTACAGTGGAAACTTCCTGGAATCTATGAGGATGGTGATAGTGAGGATCCCTAGTAATAGCAGATATGGTATCTGAACTAGCCATCTTTTGTAGCCAGTCAAGGTCTGCCTCCAGTAGTGGAACTGGGTTACATTTAGTTGAGTTGTTGGCCAAGGAGAGCCCAGTGGAGATCCCTAAACAACTTAGGCTGATGCTAGGACAGAAGATCACTCTTTAAAAACTGGCAGCAGGGCCTCATTGCCAAGGACAACAACCACACAGTTCATCAGTCGTAGAGAGGTCGAACTGGCACATGCTTGAAGCCTTCTCCCCTACATTCCATTCTCTGGAACAAGAAGGCACTCAGCAGGCTAGAGAAAGAGAAACCTGGGCACCAACCCAGCCACAAAACCTTCCACCTACAATCTGTCCTGCCTACAAGATGCGCTCACAGAACTTGTGGGAGTGGTTAACCAATGTATGGTTTAACTTGAGGCCTATGCCATGCGAGGGAGCCCATCCCCTACACTGTCTGGATGACCAGAAACCAGAGAGTTGATAGCCCAGAGACTTAGGGTAGTGCAAAACATGATTAGCAGGGAAAAAAAAAACAACAACAAAATGATTACTAATGATATTCTACTATATTCATTGATTGGTGCCATGTCCAGTCATCAAAGAGGCTTCCTCTAGCAGTAGATGGGAGTGGATGCAGAGAACCACAAACAGACTTTATGTGGAGAAATAATCTAAATTGGTGTTCCCCACTGGGTCCCTCCCTTTGGAGTTTAGGGAACCCAGTGTGGAAAAAAGAGGAAAGACTGTAGGAGTCAGAGAGGATGGTGGACACCAGGAGAACATGGCCCACCAAATCAGCTAAGCAGAGATCTCATAGACTTACAGAGACAAAAAAGACACACATAGGGCCTGCATGGGTCTGCCCCAGGTCCTCTGAGTATGTTATGGCTGTTAGCTTGGTGTTTTTAGAAGATGCTTAACAGTGGGAATGGGTGAATCTCTGACTCTTTTACCTACTCTTGGGACTCTTTTCCTCCTATTGGATTGCCTTGTCCAGGCTCCCTATGAGACCTTTTGCCTTGTCTTCTCATATCTTGTTTTATCCTGTGTGTCATCTCTTGGAGGCCTGCTCTTTTCTGAAGAGGTAATAGAGTGGGAGTGGATCTGGAGAAGGAAGGTGGGATAGGGAGCTGGGGGAAGGGAAAACTGTGGTCAAGATAATTTTATGTGAGGAAGAATCTATTTTCAACAAAACAAAGCAAAAAGAGGAAAATCAGTTTGGTATGATAAAAGGGCACAAATTTCTGTGTTTGTCTAGCTTCCTACAAGACCTTCATATAGTAAAATGTTCTGTGATTCTGTTACCACTGCCTGGGAAGAAGGGAAAAAAAGCATCATGAACTCTAATTTGACTCAACATGTATTTACTGTCAACCATTCTCACTGGGAGGCTCCAGGCTAGAAACCTAAGCAGCAGCTTTAAGCTTTAGCTGTCCTCAGACTCAAGGGGACAACCTGTGACTACAAAGATGCCTGGGGCCAGCACCCAGGAACTCTAATACCAGTAGTCCTGATAATAGTATTTCCAACAATACTAGGGTGGCCTTGCCACTTTGTGAGCACTAATCTCCATGGGTGAACATGAAAGAAGAGATGTGTTGAAATCATTTAGTTCAGAAAGAAAAACAGTACAGTGTTCTATAATATCATTCTAACTACTGTACAAATAATTTTATACCTAGTCAGAGCAACAGTTTTGTTGCTGTTTCTGGTGTGGTGTGGGGTGTGTGTGTGTGTTTGTGTGCGCACATGTATGTGCACTGTGTATGTATGTGTGTGTCAGAGAGAGGGGTGATTTATGAGTGTGTATACATGTTCATGTGTAAGGGTGGGAAGGTATGCATGCCACAGCATATGTGTGAGGTCAGAGAACAACCTTCAGACATTAACCTTTCCACCTTATTTGAGAAAAGGGCACTTTGTCACTAGCTGGCTTTCTGCTACAGTGTCTACCACTGTGGTTGGCTTTAATATGAATTTTGGGGATTCAAAATCTGGTCACCAGGGAAACAAGCATTTTGATAACCTGATCTATCTCCCCAACCCAAATTCAATACTCTTGAGATAAAATTCAAAATTAATCCAAGAATACATGTGCCCTATCCTAAGAAGCAAGCTTGGAGCTTTTGTATCATGTATAAAACAAAGAATTTTAAGTCCATCTATTTCATGATCTTTAGAGAGAAAAGCAAAAATTGGGTGTCTATTCCTCTCCTGACCCCCAAATTGACAAACCATATTCACTGCCCTCACTTGCGACATTGCTACCCAGTGTTTTCTGACTTGTTTTGAATACTGCATAGCTTGAGTCATGGATTCTATTTATTTATCTTTATACTATTGCCTTTTATGGTGCTCAGGTCTTGGAAGTTCTCCTCTAGGTCTAATCACAGGGCCTAAGCAACTTCTTGACATGGAAAGTGCAAAGGAAGTGAGAAGGAGGATATAAAAAAACAAAAGGAAGTAGGAAGGACACAAGAAGAGAAGAAAGGAAGGAAGGAAGGAAGGAAGGAAGGAAGGAAGGAAGGAAGAAGGAAGGGAAAAAGAGGGAGCACAGCATGGTGGGAGGAGATAGAGAAGAAAAAGAAAAAAGAAGAAAGAAAGGAGCAGAGAAAGGGTAGATGCTTGAGCTCCTAGACGGTAGCCTGTACTTCTCAACCTTCCTAGTGCTACAATCCTTCAATACAGTTCCTCATGTGGTGAGCCCCAACCATAAAATTACTTTCCTTACTGCTTCATAGCCATAATTTTGCTACTGTTATGAGCTGTTGTATAAATGTATACCCTCATATACATGCAACTCCTCTGAAAGGGTCATTCATCTCCCTAAAGGAGTCATAATCCATAGCTCGAGAACCATATAGATTGGAGTCTAATCTACACAGCTGACTGGATGAAGCATCTGTGCTATTGACTCTTATGGTGCCCAGTTCTTGGAAGTTCTCCTCTAGATTGGGCTTTTTTCATCTTTCCACTTTTAGCTACCTCCCCTTGGACTGTTTCTCTAAGTGTAACTCCCATCCAGAGGCTCTCTCACAGCCTGCCCTTCCTCGGCATATTGTCCTTTGAAGCACTATATTTCCATGTTTGGAAGATCTGCTCATCTTTCTTCCCATCACCCAGACTTAAACATCTCTGCAAGTTCCCCATATTCTCTGCAGCACATGCCCAACAATCTTCAAGCCTTCCTTATTTTTCTTTCATGTGATTTCTCACAGGTCTTTTCCTTCCCTCCCAGGCTCATTATCCCTGTCCTTATTTCTAGACCATTAATATGTCCTTATAACAGGACCTCCTATCCCTTTGCCTCCCTCTTCCAAATAATACTATATTTCTGTGGTTGCTGTGTTAGTCATACTTAAACACTGGCTTCATCATCATAGTAGCCGTTACTCTTTATTAAGCATTTAATATGTGTGCAACCTAAGGCCCCACATTTTATATGAATGATATCACCTCACGCGCACCTTGAGAGATGTATGTGATTATCCCATTTTAAATATGAGGTAACAAATGCTTACTCATCCATAAAAACCTGCTGAAAGCACTATATTTAAGAGCCTCCACCATTTAACCTGCATTCTTAAAACTTTCTCTGGTCCTTCTCTTCAAAGCATTCATTCCAGACAAACTAGTCTGCCCACGCCTCCAGACATGGCTACACTGCCCCACCTTTACTGTTGAATGTGTTTCTCAGAGCCTACACAGATTGGCAACTTTGCAAGGATGAGGCCTGTGGAAGAGCTCAAAGACCTAAATAGAGACCGCCACCTTCTGCTTCTAAGAGAGACATGGCCACAAGTGGCCTGTGGAAGCTGACGATGGGAGCCAATCGAACTCGACCACAGTAGCCATTCAACCCAGTGAATAATAGCCTCCTGGTTCTTGAGTATTGAAGTTGATTAGTCCTTGACTGCGTCTGCCAATTTTTGTAACTTGTGGAAAAGAATTCAATAAAGCCTGTAAATATATTGGTGGCGTCCTAGTCTGATGACTGTCAGGTTATAGTTATCCAGGTATCCAAAAAACATTGCTATAAATTTTGAGAAGGAATAAAACAAAGAAGTGTATAGCCTAGCCATGCAACTGTGAATCACTTACTTTAACCAGGTTAGCATATATACTCACTGACACACAGGTTGAAGAGTTAGTCGTTATGACACTCTTTTCTTGAATGGATTCTTACTTTACTTCCTCCCCAGTGTTCAGATCTCTTTGGAAAGTTTCCTTCTAGTGGGAACCTTGACTGGCCTGGATAAATGCAATCTGCATCCACTCATAATGCCTTTAACTATTCCTTCATAAACCTTAACTCTAATGCCACTCTGCTTCATACACATCTGCCACACTCAACCATAAGCTCTGTAAGCTCAGGTTCTTTGCACGTTTTCTCTCCATTACAACCACATGAGGATGACTATAAAGCAATGGTGTGGAATAAAAGCCTTCTTTGAAAACAGAGTTATTAAAATCCAAATGCATGGACAATATTCAATTTCTAATGATACAGGAAATGAGTGCACCTATGGAGAAGTACACGACTGCCCATTGCAATGTGCATTCGAAATATCCCCAGCTCCACTGCTCACCTAACATTGTACCCAAAGCCAGGACTTATTTTTGTTGTTGTTCAACTTAAAGAAGCAACAGTCCTCTTCTTTCTACTTAAAACTGTGTAGTATTAATAGTACCCTGTTTTGCTTGCAGACAGGAGCCTAGCAGAACCATCCTCTGAGAGGTTCGACCCAGCAGCCAATGGAGACAGATGCAGAGACACACAGCCACACAATAGATGGAGCTCTGGAAGTTTTGTGGAAGAATTGGAGGAAGGTTTGAGGGATCAAGAAGGGATAGGGACTCCACAAAAAAAGACCAACAAAGTCAACTAACCTGGACTTTTAGGGGTTCCCAGAGCCTGAACCACCAACCAAAGAGCATGCATGGGCTGGATCTTGGCCCCAACACATATGTAGCAAATATGCAGCTTGATCTTCATATTCTGGATTGCATTTATCCAGGCCAGTCAAGGTTCCCGTAACTGGAGCAGGGGCTGTCCCTGACTCTGTTGTCCACCTGTGGTTCCTGTTCCCCTCACTGGCCTGCCTTATCTGGCATCAGTGGGAGAGGATGCACCTAGTCCTTCAGTGACTTGATGTGCCAGGGTGGATTGGTACCCAGAGAGGGTCTCCCCATTTATTAGAGGATAAAGGGAGGGGGATGGAGAGAGGGACTGGGAGGAGGAGGTGCTGTGATAGGGATATAAACTGAATAAATAAATTAATTAATAAAAAAATCCGTGAAGAAAGCCACAGATATATCCCTTTCAGGAATATTTCAGCAAAGAGAAGAGCAGGCACTGACAGGAAAAAACATGGTATGAGTGGGTGTTAAGACCAAGGCCAAGAGCCATTGCCCTACTTTATGCAAGGCACCTGCAAATTTGGAAGCAGCCTACTGAAATGGAGTTTCCTTTAGGTCTTCCCTGGCCACATAAAATTCACCATGATGAACCTCAGGTGTGCCATAGCCAAGTGTGGTAGAACATACTTCCTTACCTCTGAAGTTCCTTTTTGTTTCACAGTGTTTAACAATCTATAGCTCGCTTAATACTCATTTGGTTTTATGATAATAGTGGAGATCCCAAATAATTTTGTTGCTTTGTTCTTTTACTCTTTATGATTTATCATAAAATGAAGCCTCTAAATTACCAGGGAACATAAATAAAAGCAAATAGAGAATGATATATTTAAAACAAAGCCAATCAATCACTTGCATGTCACTATTAATGTGTGTGTGTGTGTTTGTGTTTGTGTGTTTCATATGTGAACAGCCATTTACAATTACAGAACAGAGAATTATAGCAATCATGATCTTCTCCAGTGATATATGTTGTTTGAAATTAATTCTAAACAAACACATTCCAAACATTTAAACGCAAAATAGTGATAATTGGCATTTTTTCTTCAAGATTCACATTGCAGTGGTAATTAAATACTATACAGAAAGACATGATCCCATACAATACTTGTGGTCTGTGTGTCCCTAGATCAACCCACTTTGAGTCCTTCTACATCACACTCCTGTTAGGGAGCTGTTCTCCATGTTGTATGATGATATCAAGGAGAGTTCTGTCCTCTGGCTCCTTACTGTGTTTGGACAGTGAAGACTTTATGCCAGGACATTAGAGAGAAATTAATAATGCTGGAGGATTATTTTCTCAACAACCTTCAGAGCCAGTCTAAACCAGATCTGTCCTTGGACATTCTCTCTCTCTCTCTCTCTCTCTCTCTCTCTCTCTCTCTCTCTGTACAAATTTGCCTCAGTTTAATGCACAAAGATGTTTTTCATTTTTTATACAGCATAATTATCTTTAAGTATATATTCAACAAATATCTATTGTTTACAGAGATAGCAGTCAAAGAAATAAACAATATGTGCAAATGTTACAATAGAGTGAGCATTTTATGTTTATAGAACATCGTCTCTTAAGTTGATGTTGCCAATGGAATAGAACTCCTTTGCTTAGTAGCAGTCACTACTCCTATCCCTTGCCATTCAGTTTGGCATGAATTGTGCTATTTGTTTCCTTGCTTGGAACTTTATGAATTCTTTTTTCCAACTTCTTTAGATTTTTTTTAATATATAAGCTGCTTCCTTCTCAGACCTTGGCTGATAGAAAATATGAAATGTGACAGAGATAAGGACAGAGAAGGTACAACAGAAAGAACAATTAATGCTTTCTGGACTCCTCCTCTCAGTGTCTGTGAATGTGTAGTATTGTGTCCAATATAAGGATTACTCTGAAACAGTCATCCTTTCTTGGGCTACAGAAGAAGAGACCAAAGTTGTTACAGATAAAACCCCATTGTCAGTGTATAGACAAGAAAGAAAGGTAGTGCACAACTGTCAGTCATGATTTTATCAAGAGGTAGAACTCAAAATTATTGACAAAGAGTAAATATGATTGGTCTAAGGTGAAGGTCCTGGGATTGTTCAAAAAGTTTTGAGCGGTCACTTTGGGAAGGAAAAGCTTTCTGGTGTAGTCCATGAAAACTGCCATTATAGAAAAGCCCAGATGATTTTGTCGTGGCACAATCCACTTAGAGGGACACTGGTCTCCTCTAATGGTTCTCAGAATCCCTAGTGTAAGATTAGAAATGTAGATGACAAAATGTTCTAAGGGAGCACCTCTTAAATTATCTAAGGGAACACCACTTATTGATTGCAATCCTCAAAGAGACAACTGCAAGATGACACGATTGAGGAGTCAGTGCATAGCTTTGATCACGTATAGCTGCTGGGACTACACAGAAACCCAGTACTACTCTTTCCAGTCACCTCTTGTAGATCAAGAAATCTACCTCTTCTCAAACAATTTCTTTATCTGTAAACTAGAAATAACAACATAATCTAGTTGCATTTTTTACTTCATTTTGATACTGTGACAAAATGCCTGACAAAAACAAGTTAAAGAAGGAAGGACTCACAGTTTGAGGGTTCAATCTATCATGGCAGCAAATACATGGTGGTGGGTATATGTGGCAGCTGCTCACATAGCATCTATAGTTGGGAAGATGGAAATGGTCTGTGATCCAGGTAACATTATCTTCAAATACTGTTAAGAGAATTACTGAAATTAAGAAATTAAGACAATAACAATGTCAGTTCTTCTTAAGGAAGAAAGGGAGCAAACGTGAATGGTTTACCCACATCATTTGAGATGGGGATATTATTTTCCACTAAAGAAACTGTAAGAAGATAGCGTCATTAAAGTGAAGTCACCCCAAACATCAGACCATAGGCTTCTCTTAAGATGGGGTACCACTAAATAAAATTTAACTAAGTGTCCAAAAATATGTATGTCTTAATTAGCCATTCCTTGAGTACCCAGTAACAAATTCTGCTTAGCATTATATATTAGTTTATTATAAATTAAAGGCTTATGCCCTTTTAAGTATAAAAATGTTGAAATATACATGTGCTAAAAGGTTAAAATATGTATATATATTAATGAATAACCTATATTATACATACAATTTCAATGTTTTCTTTGCTTGGTTTAAAAATCAAAAGCAAAGGTTGTATTTTAATGAGATTTGCAACATGAACTTTAACAACATGCTGACATAAGCAAAATATCTTGCTTGAAAGGATTAACTTATCATATAGTGTGCAAAATTCACCGAAAAATTCCAAATACCCCCATAATAATGGGACTAGTCAAAAGAATTATGCAATATTGCAAAAAAAATAAGCCTGGAGTATGGAAATTTTTAGTAAAGGTAAGAAAATGTGTTGGAAAAAATATGTAAAGAGACTTGAAGATTTTTTAAAATAATCATTGATGATGAGGTGATATTTCTAAGAGAAAAGGTGAACCAGATGCTACACTGTAAACCCCATGTGTGAGAAGAGAAAGAACTAGGAAGGTGGGGACCTGGGGAGACTGCACTGTAGAGGAGTAGGAAAAGATTAGGGTAAGCAAGGCTGTACAGGCAAGCAAGGCTGAACAGAGTCAGGGTGTGGTTGGTATCAGGTCTCCTCAGACCATAGGCATGGGGAATACACAGCACATGACCCATCCAATAGACCTCTGTTTGTTTGCTCTGCAATCCAAACAGACCCGTGGAGAGGTGACCTCTTGGGGACTCCCAAAAGGCTACCAGAGACAGAGATAAAGATTGGAAAACTCTACAATTGAAGGCATTCTCTGCTCCAGCCAAGAGCACAGCAATGTTCACTGATATTTACATGGCATGCAGTGACACCAGATGTGGAGAAGACGGGGGTCACAGGAGTCTGATGAGGAGTCATGAAACAGGTTAGTTATGGGAAATTAAAATATATATCAAAATTTCTTTATGTTGTTTTAACATTATTAATGACAAGATCAACAAAGGATTCCAGGTGAACACACAGTAAAGACACTTGCTCCTCATGACTGCTATATGCTGTTCACAACAACTAAATTATAGAATCAACCTAGGGGTTCAAAGACATATTGGGTAAATGAAATATGGTTTGTACGCACCATGACGTTTCTCTTTCAGCCACAAAGAAAAATTTTGTGCAATGAAGATAATCATATTAGTTAAGATGGTTTCAGAAAGAAAACTATTATGTTTCTCTCCTTTGTGGTTTCCTAGATTATATACATGAAATCATGTGGGTATTGATGAGATGAAAGTAGAAATGAAATTGGGACTAATGGAAAAGGGAAGGGACAAATAGAAGAACCAGACAGGGTAGAAGAAGACTGTGCCTCTGTATAATATATACTTTAATGAAAACTTGGAAAATAAATTTAATTTAAAAAACAAGGTCAAAATATTTCTTCTCCACCAAAGAAAACATGTTCAATATTTCAGTTCAATAGTTATGCATTTTAAAATTCCTTTCAGGTCTACTGTGTAAGTGTAGCGGATTTCAAAGTCCAAACATTTGTAATAGATTTGTATTAAAGACTTAAAAATAAATTTATTAGGACAATTGAAAGATTTCTATCTCCTTGAATTTTATGGCTAGTTTTATGAGGTTTTGTTTTGTTTGATTTTATTTTTTAGAGTTTTTTTCTTAACACAGAAGAAATTTATTCTCTCATATTTATGAAAGTTAGAAGTCAAAAATGAGGATGACAGAGAGACCATTTTCTCTCCACAAACCCCAGGAGAGACTTTTGTCTCTGTTCTGGCTTCTGATGAATCAAATGTCCTTGATATTCTTTAGCATTTGATAGCAAGCCTCCGCTTCCATTATTCCATGACCTTCTCCCTGTGTCCCCATATCCAAATTCCCACTTTTAAAAAACTCAATAAATAAAATATAAGGAAAATATAATATAATAAAACAAAAATTAATACATCAGAAATGGACAAAAAATAAAAAAGGAAAAGAATCCAAGAGAAGACATAAGAATCAGAGATGCACTCATTCACACACTCAGGAGTCCCTCCCATAAAACACTAAACTAGAAGCCATAACGATATATACACAGAGGACCAGGTGCACTACTGTGCAGGTCCAGCTCTGGTTATCTCAGTCTCTGTGGGTTTATATGATCTTTGATCATATTGATTTAGAGGTCCCTGTTTTCTTGGTCCTCCACCCCACCTGGTTCTTACACTTTTTCAGGGTTCCTTGAGCCCTTGAATACTTATAGTTACCATGAAAAATGGGAAAATATCTTTGTTCCTCCTGTCTATGAGAAGACTGAATGTGTCATGGGAAGATGCCTTATAGAAATGCCCACTGTTGAAGGCCCACTGCCAGGTTGTAGGAAAGTGTACAAGCTGAACAGTGAGATTCCCAGCTCTATCCTGTCAGCAATTGCTTGAAGAACAGCAGTCCTACAGTTTCTCTCACCCCAAAGATTCCAAGATTCCTGGATAAACTCACAGTCCGACTCAACAGTCCTGCGTAGTGACCTCACTATTGAGCATCCTTACACATGGTTTCCCTTTGGGATTTTACTCTTAAACATTAATTGCTACCAGAGATTTTCCAATATTGGAGAAATTCTGAAAAATGAATGGAAACTCAAACAAAGAAGAAAATCTTCTGAAAGTAAATCAGATGATTCAAGAAGAAAAATGTGCTTATCATCCAAGTCCGCACAGAGATAAGAAAAGATACTGAGTTCATGAAACAAACCATGATACTATTTTTATAAAAGAACATTCCAGGAACAAGAAAAGTTCTTAGAAATTAAAAATATGATAGCCTGATAAAATACTCCATATAAGGAAGCTAAAAAAGAATATGAAACATTTTTGCAGAGTAAAGAAGACCCAGATTTAAAACGACTGAGACTAAGAAATAAAATTTGAAGAATAATATTAGCACATTAAATGTGACCCTCCAAAAACTGGGTATCAGACTGGTGAGATTGATTAGCAGGTAAAGATACTTGTATCCAAGCCTGAGGATCCAAGGTCTAGTCCTGAGACCCACAGGGTGGGAAGAAACAACTGACTCCTGCTATATGTTCTGTCGTGTGACCTCCACATGTCTTCTATGGTACACATAAGCACATGTACAGACACACATGCACATATACATATAGATAAATAGATGATAGACAGATAGGTAGATGACATATACATAAATAGATGATAGATAAAATGTTTTTATAATTTAGTAGGTAGATAAATAGATAAAATGTTTTTGTAATTTAATAGATAGTTATAAAAAGAAGTAATTTATTGTCACTACAAAAGATTTCCCTAAAATACAAATTATGAGTTTGCAAAACAAATACCCCACTAATAGCTGATATAGTAAACATTCTTTAAAATAATCATCTTGTATCAATATAAAATTTCAGAACTCCCAAGGTTAAAAAAAATAGAAATCATAGTCAAAGGTAGAAATCAGAATGATAGCCGATTCAATAGCAACTCTGAAGGCTGTTAGATAAGGAACCAAGTCTTTTAAGATTCTGAGAGAAAGTTACTATTTAGGGAGAATTCTATACCCAGATAAACTAGCACATGAAAAACTAAAATGAAGACATTTGGAGATATGTACCATGTCATCAAAGTGTGCATTAAGGTGTTAAGCAAGGTTCTTTCATTACCAAAATAAAGAAGTAGATGGGAGAAGATTACTCAAGATCCAGAAAGTTTTATATCATTAAAGACAGAGACAAGATCCAATAACTATCTAAAAATGTAAAACAAATATTACACAAAGATACAGAAGTCAACACAACAGCCTTCTAGACAGCAATGCTAGATGTTAGAGACATTAATAGAATGACTCCTTCCACATTCTCATAGAGCATTGACTTCAACTCCGAATTCTTTATTCAGACTGGTCATACAAAGCTGGGCAGTAGGTTTAACCAAGGCTACCAGAAGATAACAAGCAGAAGTAAAGGCATCAACCTCCTCTACCTGCCACAAAATTTGGAAACAGAATTGCTATACAGGACAGGCTATGCACTACACAGAAAGGAGATAGGAAAGGGAGTTCTACTGAATAGGATCATGTGAAGCTACCTGGGGCTTTTCATGTTCAGAATAGTCACAGTTATATTCCATTGTTGACCCTTGTTACTTAAGAGACTTATATATCCACAGATTCCATGGAGTTCTGGCACAATTCTCCCATGCACAACAAGGGGTAGCATATACATGCTGTCATGTTTTTTTTCTTTTTTGTGGCCTATCAATTCTGAATGAATAAAGAAATGGTGTAATCAAAGGGCTATGATGCTTCAAAGAACTACTCACCTGGATTTCCAGCCATCACCAAACCTGTTATCTGTCATTCATTAGGGAAACCACACACTATGATCTCTTTGGGTGGGGTGGGGATAAAAGTGAAATGAGATGTGGGTGTAAGTGGATCATATTTCAGAGGAAACTGCCTCCAGGGTTTGATTGTCAAAGCTAGCCAAACTGAGATAAAAAAAATCATTCAAACCAACTAAAATGCAAATGAAAATATTTCATCCCATTGAAGAATTCTCAAGATATTTAAAGACTCTGTGTTAGAATTTGAGATCTATAGCCAGGCAAAGAACCACACTGTATGTTCTCACTCACAGGTGGAAGAAGAGACACTTAGCCTTAGGGAAGTAGAAAATAGAATAGTAGTTACTAAAATCAAGGGAAGGGGATGGGACTGTGTTTAGTGACTTATTTTGTACTTCAAGATAACTGGAAGATAATTGTTCATTTTCTCAACACAAAACTAAATGTTTGAGATAGTCAAAGTACTAATTATCTTAGTTTGATTAGTATATTCTGTTAATAAATACTGAAATATCATATTGCATCCATACAGACATATATATAATTGTGTCAGCTAAAATAAAATATAATTTTTAAATATGACAGTTCTTTCAAAAAACAGTCAAGTACCACATTTTCAGTTATTAAAGTCCCTTAAAAATACTCCATATATGTCTCTCTTCCCCAATTTTAAGCAATACCAACAGTCTAGCAGAGGTATCTTTCAAACCAAACACAAACTTCAGTGTCTCCACTAAGCTTTCCTTAATCTCTCAGTCAATTTTTTCTCTCATTTACTATCCAAGAACACCACTTGTTTTGCAAGGAAGACATGGCTGATAAAGTAGCCAGCCTTGTTTCATTGGGTGAATTTAAAGTCTCTTGAGAAGAGGGAACTTTCCCTTGGACATCATGAATGTAAAAGCCTTTGGAAGACACTGGAGCCCAGGGAGCACTGGAGGGAGCACTCACCATGGATCCTTACCAACTGTCATTTTGTGTGATATAACAAATCATGGAAGAAGTTTCTGCCTTACATTAGTGTAATGTTCTTATGTAAAGACATGATGTAGGACCATACATTTAAAAACTTGAATGAAGTTTTTGTACCTTGTATATATTTTGCATATATATTGTAAACAAAATATAAAGTATATTTTGTATATACTTTACCATATTTTCATATGATAGCATTTTGTGACAGCATAGAAAATATTTAAAACACACCTGCTGAATAGAAGTATTGGCAACTTGATCATAACATCTTTTGTTGTTGTTGTTGTTTTCTAAAACATTACACTCTCCTGATCTTCCTCCTGACCTTCAGTTTTCTTCCCCTCATGTTAATGGCTCATTTTTTTTATTTTCTTCCTAATCATGAAATATGATAGTTTCTCTATTTTTCTATGGTTATTTGTATACCTACGTGCTGCCATGTCTTCCCTCCATGATATACTCATCCCTCTGGAATCATGAGCCCAACTAAACTCTTCTGTCTTATAAATTGACTTGGTCTTTATGTTTTATCACAGCAACAGAAACAGCTAATACATCCCATATGTGCTTCCATAAGTTACCTTTGTCCTCTATCCTAAGCTCATATCTGTACCCCATACATATTTCTGATCTCTAGTGTTGCATAAACGTATTTGAGCTTAAATGTCTCCCAGGTATCTAAAATCAGCTTCCTAACTTGAATTTCCTCTTTTTTTTTTTTTGTATAGTCAAGCAAATGGCATTGTCTTTTTATTCCCGCAAACCAGTTTTCCCATTTATGTACATGAATCTCTCAACATACCCACTTCTGTTCTTCTTCTCCATGTCTGTACTGGCTGGTTTTGTGTGTCAACTTGATACAAGCTGGAGTTATCACAGAGAAAGGAACCTCCCTTGAGGAAATGCCTCCATGAGATCCAGCTGTAAGGCATTTTCTCAATTAGTGATCCAGGCGGGGAGGTCCCAACACATAGTGGGTGGTACCAGCCCTGGGATGGTAGTCTTGGTTCTATAAGAAAGCAAGCTGAGCAAACCAGGGGAAGCAAGCCAGTAAGCGACACCCCTCCATGGCCTCTGCATCAGCTCCTGCTTCCTGACCTGCTTGAGTTCTAGTCCTAACTTTCTTTGGTGATGAACAGCACTGTGGAAGTGTAAGCTGAACAAATCCTTTCTTCCCCAACTTGCTTCTTGGTCATGATGTTTGTGCAGGAATAGAAACCCTGACTAAGATAACATCTGATCTACCATTACTTAAAAAACAACTGTCCTTCTCTGCAACCATCCAGGACAATTTGTTGTGTTCTGTGGCCTGAGTTTCATCACACTTGCTCACAGTTCCGCATGGAGCTAGTCTTCCTACCCTGACAAACCATTTTTCATGCAACAGCTTCTACACAACTAGAAGACTGTGAGATCTGACCTTTTCTTATCTCTAGAGCTGCATCTCCAAGCTCTGTCACTCTAATCTTTCAGCTCTTTGATACAGAATACCTCTCCCTACCTTAAATCTTTATGTGCTGTGGGTTCTATCTAGAGATTTAATGCCAATTCTTATCTATTTCTCACCTTCTTCATCACTGTCAATTCCCTTCGTTGACTAATTTTTGCTCTATACCCAACCTCAACCTCCATTCAATTAAGGTTTCTCTGACCCTCAAGGTCAGCTGCTTCCCTTTTGATCAGCTCTCAGGGATTATTAGACTCCTCTCGCCAGACACTTCAAAGGTACCATAGTGAAACTGTCTGTGATTGATTGTGAAATATCTGGCTCCCTTCATATAACGTCTGACCCAATGCCCCTTGTTTACTGCTATTGTTCTAGTGTAGAACCTTGCAGATAGTAGCCTTTCAAGAAATGCTTACACACTATGTCCAGCATACTCAGTGGTCAGTCAGGAAACTGACACTGCTTATTCAACTCCCTTTTGGCAACCATGAATAAATGAAGGGAAATAAGTAAGTTCCCCAAATCATACAAATATATCTATGCAGGAAAGATATACTTCTGACACAGTTGAGACATGGTCATACCTGATGACAAAAGATACACTCTTGCCAGTATTTTAATAGTGAAAGAATCCCAGAGGTTACACTAGAAACTTTAGCCATTGAGTAAACTTGCCAAGTATAACAGCAAAGAAATTCAATAAGTTAAACCTGCCCAGGTTGGATACAAAAGAAGAGGGAACTTTATGCAGTGTGTATTGGGCAGGAATTGATTAACTCAGAGTAGAACCAAGACCATAAGTAGTAGAAAATGGCTAGGGTTGAGAAAAATCGATGGGAAAAACTAGGGAACCAATAATTTATCTAATGTCTTCATTATATTTTGCATGACTAGATCAAAAATGGCTCTTCCTCCTACACATAGACTATAGAACACAGAAGACAATAAAAGATCAGTAATGTCTATCAAGACTGTCCTTAAAGTTCCTGCAATGACTAAATGTGCTAGAGTTTTCGGACTTTTCTCAAATCTAGTTTTGCATGTTGGAGTGATAGGAGGAGTCCATCTACATGGACAGTTTTAATTCAAGTTTTCACAACAGCACAACTCAGAAAGTACCATACATGTTACATTTTATGAGAACAGTGCCCTGAGGTTGTACATTGTGGCAATCCTGGCCTAGAATGAGCTTAATTAATTGTAATGGTAGGTATTGTAATTATATCTCTGGAGATCCTAGGGTGAGTCAGCAAATAGCTGTGTGGTGGCAATGTTTCATCACTTGCCCTCCAGTCAAATTTCAGAGTGAATGACCTTAAGTGACATTGAAGTCATGAGCCAACTTAGAGTAGATTACCAAGAAGGGATTGTGAATCAACCAAGAATGATATTGAGACAGTCTGTGCGACCAATACCGGATGATGCAGTAGGGCTTAGAAAGGAAAAACACGTAACTGGCAAGGTTTCAAATGTAGCTATGAAGTCAGTTTTCAAGACTCAACTGTAAAGAGAAAGGTATGAAGCCAGAAACTTGGTTTCAAGGACAGAATCCAGGGATGGGCTACCAAGTAAACTCTAGAGTCACAGAAACAGGAATGAAAGAGGTAATTTTTCTAATGTTGTAAGTAGATGCCAGTAGATCCAAGAGCTCAAAAGGGTTGCCGTGGGTTGCTTCTGGAACTGCCCTTCTAGTATAGTATTATTGTGCCTTTTTTAGTGCATAAAACAATGTGGGCAGCTCATAAAAGCAAGTATGTGTCTTGAACATTCATTGAAACAGACATCTTGGCCCATCCACAATCAAATATCACTTTCTTCTTCGGCAGGAGAGTCAATGAGGGCAATTGTTTTATTTTTTTAACCCAAATGACCGGAACCATGGGCACAACCATTCTCTTTCTTTGTTCCAAAGAGCACTCTGAATTCCACCAAGCCATTTGTAACCAATCAAAGCAGTTTTACCACCTCCCCACTCCTCCAGGCCCAAACATTTCATCCAAGTTTCCTTAGTTGTATGGAGCCTACTGCCATTGCAGGGGGCTTTTAGAAAGCTTTGAAGAACCAGAAAATGGGCCCCAGTCATGGAGGAGGAACACAGGGGTGAGGGGTAGCTTTAGATGTCAGCATGATTAGATTGAGGGAAACCCAGGCAGCTGAAGATACTGCTTCTAAGTGTGACTCTGAAAGTGTTGTAAAATCACTAAAACTACAAATAGTGGATTAAGTAAGAAAAAAAACCAAGTCATCCAGTCAACTGAGAATCCAAATAAAATAAAAGGCAAAAACACTGTTCATTATTCTTCCTGGTTCTGAGTCCTTGAGACTTGAGCTAAGCCTTTCTACTATAGTCTTGGCTGAATTGGACCTTACTTTGTAGACCTCAAAGGCACTGATAATTGCCCTCATATGCCTTCCAAGTGCTAGGATTACAAGTCTGTACCACTTCTTGCAGTTCTATGATCTCTCTGATCAGATTAGTTGAGCTTACTGATATGGAGAGATATCTATATATCAGTAGATTTAACCAACATGGGGTTACAAATATTCAACAAAAATGTACTGCATCTGTTATTGAACATTTTTCTTGCCGTTGTTTCCTAAATAATACCATATTACATTGTTTACAAAATATGCTTTATTGCACTAGGCTTTATAATCTAAAGGGATATAGAGTATATCGAAGGATCGGCATTGACTGTGTGCAAATACAGCTATGCTGGGTTTCATGAGAAAGGCCCCCATGGGTTCATTATGTCCCCCATTAGTAGTGCTATTTGTGGAGGCAAGGGAACCTTTAGGAGGTGCAGCCTCCCTGGAGGAAGCATGTTACTAGAGATGGACTGTGAGGGATTTAATCTCACCCTACCTCCTGTTGCCCTCTGTCTCTGTGTGTGGAGAAAAGGTGATTAGCCAGCATTCTGCTCAAGCCACCAGGGCATACCTTCCCACCATGATGGAATCTATCCCTCTGGAATCTTAAACCAAAATAAACTCTTTCTTCCTTAAGCTACTTTTGATGGCAGTATTTTATCACAACAACAGAAAAGTCAATCCAACTACATTTTATACAGAGAATTTAACTAACCAGGATTTCTAATATTCACTAGGTCATATGCACTGGAAATTATCTCTACAAATACCAAGAAATAAGACAAGATATACATGCCTAGGTTTCTGTACCTACATACCCTCATAGATGGATATAGTTTCCTACTAATTCTGTTTCTCTGGAGAACTCTCACTAATACAACAGGCAAAGATAGACACGGTAGCCTTAAAATGCACTGTCCTCCATCCAAGTTCTGATCTTCAATGTTGTGTTCAAGTAAAATCTTAAAATGGAGGAGAAGGAACAAATTCTTGGGTTATACTTGCAACTTGGCAGTCAAACCCGCACAGCATTTGTATTAAACTTAATAAAATGGGATGGAGCTGTATGGTAATAAAAAGGACAAAGGGAATTAAGTCATCTCAGGCTTGAAATGAGAGACATGCGAAAGAAAGATAGGAAGAGAAACGAGTTGCTTCTACTATTCGAAGGCCAAAGCCCTATGAGAACTCTTACAGTGTGTTCTCCGGAGTTCTTAAATTTTTCCTGCAATGCCAAGTTCACTCTCCCACTTAACCAACTCAAAAGAGCCAAACAGACTCTGAGAGCCAAGCTTCCTTCCCCCTCAGTAACTATAGCACAGGGTAGGCAGGATACCAGCAGCAGCAAGCATCTGGCTCCCCGCCAGCTGCTTCATTGCTTATTAACTTATTTTATATAGCCTTCAGCACGGCAAGAAAGCTTCCTCTAATTATCGACAGGAATGCAGAAGCCACAAGGGGAAATCTGAGCCAGAGAACTGAGACAGTGTTGATTATGCTCCAGCTCTTATCAAAGTGGACATAGAGTTAGCTATGCAGATACCAGGCTGGCATCCACAGGAAGTGTGTGGGATGGGACCTGAAAGGCAAGCTTGGTGCTGGCATGAATGCTCAATGAACAGAGCTGAGCTGGTGGGGGAGGGGACCTGCTTGATTTGTTTGTTTGTTTTTTAACCTCTTCCTGTTGTTTAGAAAAGTTAAACATCAAAGTTGCCAGAGATAGAACATATGCATGAGGCCCAACCTTAATAGACTTTGGGCCACTACATCACAGAAGGAAATGTTAGATAGTGAAAATGGAGAAGAGTGGTCATCCATTAAGCTGAGTCACTGTCCAGAAGATGACTTGAATCCTTTTTTTTTAATTGAATATTTTACTTATTTCCATTTCAAATGTTATCCCTTTCCCAGTTTCCCCTCCCCAAACCCCCATCCCCTCCCCCTCCCCCTGCTTCTATGAGGGTGTTCCCCTACCCACCCACTCCCGCTTCCCTGCACTCACATTCTCCTACACTGGGGCATCAAGCCTTCCCAGGACCAAAGGCCTCTCCTCCTATTGATATCAGACAAAGCCATCCTCTGCTACATATGCGGCTGGAGCCATGGGTCACTCCATGTGTACTCTTTGGTTGGTGGTTTAGTTCCTGGGAAGGGGTGGGGGTGTCTGATTGATTTTGTTGTTCTTCCTATGGGGTTGCTCCTTTGCACAGAAACTGAAATTCACCTCTAAAAGGAACAACTCAGGAGAAACCATACACAGTAGCAACTCACTGAGTGGACTAGAAAAATACCCATGAGTCCTCCCCCCTCCTGAGGCTCTACACTAACTCAGAGTCCTCAACCAAGAGTCAGATTAAGTCCCATCTTCTTCCTGAAACTACTCACATTTTCTTATAGCTACAGTATTCATATAAGGAACTTCTGACAAGTTCAATTATACTGACAACAACAACAAAGTATCATCAAATGTACTTTGTGAAGGAAAATGAAAGAAAACATTCCAAAATCTTTAAAGAAGGGTATGAAGTGTGTAGAAAGCAAACTACCCCCCACCCCTATCTTACTCCACAACCCAGACTCCTGTGATTTACACAGTGTAGTGTGGCTAGGATCTTCTGGTTCTGTCCTAGAATCTTCTGCCTGGGAGAGGTTTCAAATGCGGTGCTGTGGGTTGAACCTGCAATGACTTGGGAACCTTAATACAAGACAAAAGGGAAAGACCAGAATAAGTAGATATAGGGAGATGTTGACAAGGACTCTCCCTGGATACTCTCAAAGAGAAACTCACCTCTGCTGCCATGAAACATCACCAATGGTCCATGTGGAAGTGGGTCCAGTCAGGACCCAAGAAACTTTCACTATGTAAAATAGAGATGCAGTTGTAGGTGGTGGTAGACCAAGTTCCCCTGTGGAGTTGACACAAGGAAGAGCTGGATGGAGCAGAAATGATGTTTTATCAAATAGACCCCATGACTGGAGAAAGATTGCTTCTCTCCAAAGCAGAAGGAAAATAACCCATGTAAATGAGGTTATCTGTGACCTTCCTTTTGACAGTGAAAAATCTAAGAGATGATTCAGTAAATAAAGGCACTTGTTGCTCTTCCAAGGGACTCTAGTTCGGGGCTCAGCACCCATGTTGAGCAATTCACAACTGCCTATAACTTTGGCTCCAAGGGATCCAAAGCCCTCTTCTGGCCTCCATGGGCACATGTGCAGCATACACAGGCACAGGCACACAGACAAATAAAAATAAAGCTATTTTGAAAGCATATGTCTTTCAATGTTTTCATCTCTCCTCTCCTGCTGCCCATTTTTCTCTCTCTTGTAGAAGAAAAAGAAAAAACTTTGCACATATGGTCTTCACTTATGGCCTTTTGTTTCAAGACAGGTCCTTCTTGCTGCCTTCCTTGATTTCTTAATTCTAGCAGTCTGGCTTCTATCTCCCTGCTTCTACAGAAATACATTGTACCTCCCTGAAAGGATAGCCTCCTTCCAACCACATCTAAATACCCCTTTTACACTGTATCCTCTTAGTGAGTCTACTACATTTTCAACAGCTACAAACACCCATCCTATACTACCCCCCAGCTTGTTCTCAGATCTCAACCTTCTTCCTTTGTTGTTTCCTGTCTCTTTGCACAGCTCTCTACAGGGTATCAAACCAAAGAAATCCCTCAGAATCTTACACTTGGAGGATTCATTTCCATTGTTTCTGGTCCAGGAAAAACATTTAAGGATGTGGATCTTGGCTAGTATCCAGAGAGACCCCCACAATTTCACATTTTTCTTATTTTCTTTTTATTTGACTAGGGCAGATATGGACAACAATCTGCTGGAAGACATCACTTTGAGGATTCTGATCAGCTTTGATTATTTTAGGCTTGATTTTATCTCTCTGCCACACCCTCTCAAAATGGTGTGGCTTTGTAGGTGGTATACCAGATGGCTGGGAGGGAGGCATAGATGGAATGTGTTTATTGTCCTTTCTGTCTCCTCTGTTTCTTTTCTCTAATTTTTGGAAACAAGCCCTGTGCGCTATTTACTATCATCTAGACCAAACACATAAATATCTTCTGAAGGTGCACAAGACAAAACAAGCACACAAAAAGCTCCAGGTATGTTAGATGATATATACTTCCAAGAAGAACTGGATATCTACGCAAAAGAAACAAAAGGCTAACTTTCACCACAGCCTTTTTGCCATTTTACAGAATGCTGTAGCCATGAACAAGTGATTAAAAAATTAATTTGTAATAGAAAAATACATAAAATACTTTTCTAGGTCTTATTGATATAGAAAGTAGTAAGTAATGGAAATATAATCTGTTATCTTTTCATTAAAAAAACTTGTATTACATTTATTATATACATTTTATTGTTTGTACATATATGCATTTATTGTTTTCCATGTGTATACATACATTGTGTATGTATGTATGTACGTGTATATACATATACATATATATACACATACATTTAGTGTGTGTTTGTATGTGCGTGTGAACATGTGTGACACATGAAAATGTCAAACGACTTATTACTTTAAAAATAAATAAATAAATAAATAAATAAATAAATAAATAAATAAAAGAAAAAAAGAAAATGTCAGACGACAACTTGCAGAAGTCATTGCTCTCCTCCTATCAGGTCAGTCCCAGGGACTAAACTAAGGTCATCAGGCTTGGCAGCAAGCACCTTTACCTACTGAGCCTTTTTAGTAGCCCATGAACTCTGTTTTTAGTGGATTATAGTATTCTTAAGAAGACAAGGAGTTATTTTAAAGGAAATATTATTTTATTTCTTCTGAACTCTTAAATATTCGACTCATCTAGCCTATGTTAGTCAAGATATTTAACCACTCTGGTTTTGTTGTAGAATGAGAAGACTAAATAAATAAATACCTACATATTTAATTCATTTATTCAATATATTTGCCTATTCTAGAACCTTCATTGAAAACTATTTTAGTCGACTTTTATTGTGTAATCGCGTCAATAGTTATATCTAAAACATCAAGCATTTAGCTAGCTCATGATTCCACAGTGAGATAGTCTGAGTTGGACTTGGTAAGGTAGTTCTTTTCCTAGTTTTTGTTAAGCTCACTTAGGTGTCTATGTCAATTGCCAATAAGCTAAAATTGCTCTCTTTCTGAATCAACAGAGGCACCGGGCTTCCTGGTCTCATGCGACCAATGAACTTCAGCTTGTTTACGTGGCAACTTGGAACTATGGAACAGTAATTCTCAATCTAGAGATCGTGACTCCTTTAAGACTGAACAACCCTTTCACAATGGTATCCTAAGTCCACCAGGAAACACAGATACTTACATTACAACTCATAATAGTAGCAAAATTACAGTTATGGAGTAACCATGAAAATAATTTTATGGTTGGGAGTCACCACACCATGAGCAACTGTATTAATGGGTCACAGCTTTAGGAAGGTTGAAAACCACTGCTCTAGAGTAAAGAACGGGCAAAGACTCAATGAAAAAGCCATTTCAAGTCTTTACTTGTATCACGTTAGCTCATGTCCTCCAGGCAAGATTCCCCAGGCTTAAAGAATGGAGAATGGGAATACAAACATGAAGACAAACGCTGCAAGTCAATAGCGAAGGGCTGTTGAAGAAGAGGCTAAGACTGTGTGTGCCACTAAGGTATATGTGCAGCTAAGGCTGTATCTGCAGCCTATCACAGGATCTCTCTTTATCCTAAATTCTTATCTCTGTTGCACTTGCATATTAAGCTTTCTGATGATGAGTTCTACTGCCAGCATATGATCCATCCAGAAACCTGTGGTGAGATGAGCTGGGAGGTAATTTTTTAAAGGAAGTTAGATCAGGCTTACAGATCAGTTATTTCAAGATAAGCAAGCTTTTTGATCTGTCCCAATCTGGAAAAACCTTCTAAAAAATTATCCTAATTTTTTGTTAAGGTGTGCCCCTCCCCCCAAATAGTCTTTGGAGATGCCTATGAGAGTATCCCCAGTGCTTGAACATTTCAAGACTGCAGGAAATCAGTTATTATTATCGTGTTACTTACTAGAGCTCCTGATTTCTTTTTATAATTTAGCTGAAGCTTGTGGAGCAGCAAACTATGTCTCCTTGACTGCAAGAAACATCAGAAATCAATCAAATAACAATGGGTTTTAAGCACATACTTTATTAGTAGTACCACACCAGAGATTGCAGGGTGAAATAAAGCAAGATGCCATTCCTTCCATCTGGACACTTGATGTGCAATTACGAATACACACACACACACACACAGAGAGAGAGAGAGAGAGAGAGAGAGAGAAAGAGAGAGAGAGAGAGAGAATTCACCATTCCAGGTAGCAAAGCGAATGAAGATGTCGAATCTACAGTTCTATCCAAGTCTAAGGTTTCTACAGGTGTTCCATCTGCTCTGACACCATCTGCTCCCCATTTCCTGCTGTGTCAAATGCCCTACACTAAATCACCCTGGGAGAGGAAATGTGACTCAGGCTGACAGTGCCTTGCTCCACCACACTGGCTCCCACACCTGCTCACAACTTCATATTCCTCACACACCTGTCATCGCCTACCAAACACCCCCTCCTTCACCCAGCGGATACATTCACGTCATCAGTTTCCCATTTAGATAAGAAATTCCCTCCCAAACATGTGAATGGAGAAAAAATGTAGCAGGTTTAAGAGACGCCTTAGTCAGTGAAGTGCTTACTATTATTACAAGCTTGATTGCAACATCCCAAAAAGCTAGGTACCGTGGCATGCTGGAAAAGCAAAGCCTTAAGCCCTAGGCCAGTCAACACAACCTAATCAGCTAGGCCCAGGTCCCTGTGAGAGGCTGTATAAAAAATAAGATAGACAATTCCTGAAGAATGATAAGCAAGACAGAGCTCTGCCCTTCCCGTGTATGTGCACACACACACATACTCACAAACACAAAACATGTGTTTTTTTTAAAAAAGGTACCAAAAATGTTTCTGCTTCTAATGAGAAACCCTAGTGTGTGTAGACAATGAAGCAAAGGTTAGAATACCCTTGAAAACAGAAAATGATGGCTGGAGAGTCCACTTTCCTGGGGCACAGAGAGGCTCCTATTTCTAAAGATGGTTTCTCAATGAGTACATGGGACCATGATCATGGTGAATTTCATGTTCTCTTACTTTGAATGAAAAATAGTGTTTATGAAATCTGCTGTCATCTATTTCAGAAGGTTGTTTCAATTTTCCAAGCTTGTAAGTATAGAAAACCACTCTAGACAATGTAAGCTACTATATCTTTAGATTCCCAGCAATAGCAATACCTAAGTCTATGAGGGACACCCGTGGCAACACCTTTAAACTCCTAGCTGATGTTCAACACTAGTTAACATTAGCTAAACAGGCAACATTCAGCACACATTGATCGCTCTAACAGTCTTTGGTAAGCATGTGTTTCCAAGGAACACTGGCCCATCTCTATAGGACTGCAGTAGCAGAAGTGCTATAACCAGTAAAATTGTTCCATGGAGAAGGCTACAGTCCTAGTTCAATACTATCTACTTAGGCTAGGGATTTAACTTAGTGGTGTGGCCCATGATTCGCATGCACAGAGACTCAATTTAAATCTTTAGAACCCCAAACAAATACATACATAGATACATATTTACATGAAAGGCATATATCCATAAATTAAATACTTACAAAAATGAGTACATACATACATTAATTTAAACTAAATACATTCATACAGAAGTTAAATACATATATAAGTACATGTATGTATACAAACAAGCTAAATACATATATGCATACATGTACTAAACACATACATAAACTGTAAACATACATTCATAAGCTAAATATATACATAAATATATAGTATATGCATACATATATACATACATGAACAAAGTATATATCTCCATAGATTAAATACATACATATATAAACATATTTATACATATAATGCATCTATAAATCAAATATAGACATATATAAACTAAATACACACCCCAGTAAACACATACATGCCTGTGTACATATATAAACTAAATATATACCTTGATAAATTAAATATATACATATGTACAACTTACATACTTATATTAACATCCATAAATTAAATATAGATATACATAAACTAAATACATGCAGGCATAAAGACATTGAATACATATGCATTTAAGTTAAATACATACTAAACAATGCATTGTCATAACATATGCAAAATTAATATTCAAAACAATTTTTGTCCAAAATAAAAAGAAAGTGTGAGTGTGTTAGAACATAAACAGATGAATCTATGGAGCTTCCCAAGATCCTATAAGCATCTCTCACTATGTAAAGAGTTATGACTGTCTATACACCTTCCATACTGTTACCTGAAAATTGACTAAATATCAAATGGCATCACCTGCTATATAGGGTTTTGTCTTCACTGAAGCCATCTGAATCTTAGCTTTTTTGAAGCTAATGATCAAATAATGTCTCAGAAAATATGCTCACATACAAAATATGCTAGCTTCCCTGATTTTACAGTAAATCACATGTATGGCATTCCGTGCCCCTGAGCTTCAGTAACGCCTACATGAGGTGCTCTCACTGGAAGCAGAAAGAGTCTAACATTAGGTTGCTATAAAAGCCTGAAACCTGACTGCTAGGTATATATTTAGTTTATATGTGTACACATGCATGCGTGTGTTTACAGAGATATATGATTAGTTTATGTATGTCTGTATTTAATTTATAGATGTGTGTGTGTGTGTGTGTGTGTGTGTGTGTGTGTATCTATCTGACAAACTGATGCATTAAACTTATCTAGTATCTGCTCCATTGAGGGATCGAGAACCTCCTAGGAGAGAAGTCATTTCAAGACAAAAGGACAAATAGAAGCACATGGCCAAAGAATCAGCAATGGGACAGTCCTCAGATCACCAAGGTGCATGTCACTAGACTGGAGTCCTGTGGATATGGAAGAGGTAGAGTTTAGAGTTTTTAGTTGCTAAATTTGGGGATACAAACTGCAATTCTTTGCTGAACTCTTAGGTACTCACAAAAACATCATTACTATTCCATCTATCTCTGAGATGTCAAGTGTCAGTATTAAGACAGCCTTGAGACCTCCACAGGATGCAGTCATCCACAGGAGGAGAAGCCCAGGAGGGCCTGGAAGACTGCAGTAATGCTGGCCAAGGTCTGTGAATGTAATTCACTGGGCCCAGTCCTGGCTGGAGGTGGGTATAAGGAACATGGGTTACTAGGCCAGCTTCTGAGAGTGTGAACTCACCAGGTCCAAGGCTCAGGCCTAGGAACTGCCTCTTCACCAATTCCTCTTATTCTAAAAGCCATCTCTTTGCTAATGACTTGAATTTCTATCTCCATCCCAAATACATCTTCTATATTTCAGACTGATATATCTGTATCACTATTTGAAAATCAAACCTTCAGACTGTCTTTTCCAAAACATCTTGAACTTGCTGATTTTCTTATATTAATTTGATGGGAATTTCATCCCTCTACCATCTAGTCTATATCATCTTCTTTCTTTATTGTGCATTGTACATTCAATTCATCTGTAATTCACAGAAGTTTCTAAGTCCCTTCTGTCTGCACAGCTACTATGTCAGTCTAAGTAGGCATCATGTATGGCTTTGATAACTACAACACATGAAGCCATGGAACTGGAATCTAAACTGGAACCCTTTCCAGTGCCAGATGACAAAGACGAGGTCAAAAATTGAGTTTCTATTGAAAGCAGAAAATCAGAAAAGTCATTAAATGAACTACCCAGGATAAATGTGTTCAATATTCTACTAGAGGAACTAATGTATGTGGGATCCCTCTCATCCACACACTCATCACCTAAGGATTTGGTACACCTATGCTCATAAGCAACCCCTCTTAAGAACACTGTCCCATTCAGCTCTTTTTTGTCAACCCTGAGTCCTGCTTTTGATGCTGAGTTATTGCTTATGATGCAGGCAGCTCACCTGGCATCCTATCATAGCCTATTTTGCACTGTGTACCCATTTTTTCATTTGTGTTCATCTATTGACTATGGTTCAATATGAGGCAGTCCATGCCAAGGAACAGACATGGGATCCACATGCATCTGAGCAGTCTTGACCTGTGATATGACAAACAGGAGGGGGTATCATAACATGTTTGTATATGAGGGTTGTGCCTCTATATCATCAATGGCTCTCCTAAAAGACACCTTTCTAGGACTTTTGCTTCCAGAGAAGAGAGACTGCTTTTACTAACATCACTGAAGGGCAGTCCTTCCATCAGGCATCCTCCTGACCAGGTCACTTGATTTGTATAAATAATAATCTCAAAAGAAATAACAAAGGTCTGAAGAGTGCATTTCATCTTACACTAATTTTTAAACTTTTGTTTCTTTTGTTTTATTATGAATCTGAACCTTTGTGGATATATGTGCATCACATGTGCAGTTCCTAAAGAGTCCAGAAAAGGGCAGCCAATTCCCTTGGAACTAGAGTGACAGGCAGTTTTGAGCCACAGTGTGCTTGCTGGGAACAGAACCCAGGTCCTCTGCAAGAGCAGCAAGTGTTTTTAACAACTGAGCCGTCTCTTCATTCCCTGTGTTTTTTCCTTTTTGTTGATATATAATTAACATATAACAACATAAGCAAAGATCTTAAGAGAATCCAGAGTTTTATAAGCCAAATTAACCAAAGAAGTAGCCAAAAGAAGGCATTATCACATTGCAAGTGTGAGAGAAACCTATCAGCCACAACAGTGATGCAATGAGAGCTCTTTTTTCCCAGAATGCTTTTGCCTAAGCTAGGCGGCAGGGTATAAATCACCATTTCCAAAGTCAGTAAGAATCCAGTACATTTGAAGAAAAGAGATTGTTGAAATCCATCCTGTCTGAGTCCAATTATATTTTGGGAGCTATTATTATACTTTAAAAAAAAATTTTTACAACTGTAAAGATATCCTGATTATTAAGGCAACTAGTGTCTATTAAAGAAGAAAAAATATAAAAATACAGATTATCCACATTCCTATCGCCCAATCAAAATCAGTCAGCTTTGTGTCTTAAAGTTTTTTCAGTCTATTTTGGTTGATGATGGATAAATAAACAGAGAGATAGATTATTGTTGGATGATAAAAGATAGAAATATGGTGATAAATAAGTAGAAGAAAGATGATAGCTAGATAAAAGATAGGTATTTTGATAATTGAAAGAAAATGATAAATAATAGATACAGATAAATGACTGATGATAGACAATAGATAGATAGATAGATAGATAGATAGATAGATAGATAGATAGATAGATAGATAGATAGATAGATAAATGGCACATAGTATCGAGGTTTTGTCTGTTGCTATGTATTGCAATGCTAAATTCTGTACCCCAAGGTCTAGTTGTCTCACGTATGCCAGCTTTGGTTGTGCATTCCTTGCTCCTTAATATAAAAATATTGGTTGAATAAAGATGCCTACAGTCTGTAGCTAGACAGAAGAGAGGTAGGCAGGGCTTCAGTTCCCAGATTTGGGGTCTGAGAAAAGACCAGAGGGAGGAGAGAGGAGGAAGAAGGAAGAAGGTTCTATGAGAGGAGATGGACAAGTGCACATGACCAGGAGAAACAGCAAGTATTTGGGGTACTCTCCTAGGGAAGTAGCCAGGCCAGCAATTAGAAAAGCAGATTAGGGGTTACCCCCAGTAACTGTCAAAGCCAAATAAAATAAGCGTAGTGTGAGTCTCATTTATTTGTAAACTAGATGAGGATGCATTTAAATTGGTTTGACTACAACATAGATATAGATGATAGTGAGAAGTTGAGGCTGACTCCATGACAGGCTTCAAATTGGCAATTTAGGAGATTAGGCCTAAAAACTGGGCAAGCCCAGGCAAGTCAGTTACTAGAAAACAAACAAATAAGTGGGATTCCTTAGCAACAGTTTCTAGCCATCACGCCCTGGTAATGGTTCTGGAATGCCTAGGGATAGAGTAAGACAAAGCCCATCTACCCCAGAATTCCCCTCATGTGCTTAAAATTCAGTCTTCGAGCTGACTTCGGGGTCTCTCTATCTTGGTAATGGGAGATGCCAGAATGCTGGATTTCTTCAGAATAAAACACTCACTCTTTGCATGTACATACTGTTTGAATCCGGGTATCATTCTTCGGAGAATCATGGACCCTTACAATAAATTATACACAGATAGGTAGATAGATATTGGTAGAAGATGTACATAGATGGTAGGTAGGTAGATAGATAGATAGATAGATAGATAGATAGATAGATAGATAGATAGATAGATAGATAGATAGATAGATAGATAGATGATAGATGAGAGAAAGAGAGAGAGAGAGAGAAGACCATTTGTGCTTGTATGTTTTAAACAGGATTTTATTGCACGTACTCTTTCATGTGGTTGCATAAAAAAGCGATTTTTGATGTGAAGATCATTCTATCCAGATTTGGCAACTTTCTTCATACAAACTGGAACCTACTGAAGATGGACTGACCACTTCTAAACTACTTCTCAAGATCCCCAGCAGACCTCCGTGAATAGAATTCTACAAGCTGAGAAGGTAACAGGAACATTCTAAATGTCAAATTCAAGGCGTGCAGAGGAAGTGCAGATGAGAGTATGCACAAGTCTTTCTTCTCTGGCCAAATCTGGGGCTCCCTGTGTGAGCAAATGCCTCTCAGCAGCTCCTGGCATGGGATACTGTCTGCTGCTGCTGTAAACTATGAAAACAAGCATGTAGCTTGGAGAGAATTTCCAATACTACCATAGAAACTCAGTGTGGTGCTGAAGCTGTGCACTAAGAAACTGGACTTGCAAGACTGATGGGGAGTGGGGAAGGAAGGATAATCTGCACAGGCAAGGCCACTCAAGGTTATTGCTATCTACTTTTTGCTTATTATTTTCACAGACCCTCAAGTTCCGTCTCGCCAGTGTTCTGCGCCTTCAATATGAAATCCTTTGTCATTTTTCTGGTAAAGAAATATTGATATTGTTAGCTTCTAGTAACACCCTCACCTACAAACTGTATCATCCTTCTTGAATAAAGTGCAGGTCCCAGGAAGGATGATATATATAACTAGATACTCCCTAGAAGTTACAATAGATAAGAGATGAGTTCATGAGGCAAGGGAAGATAGAAAGGAATAAGAAGAAATTAGTTTCAAGTGAATTCAGCAAGAGCAAGCCTGTGATTCAGCACAAGCCAGCATGGGCCATTCTGTTCAGCTCACAAACATGCATCTAGCTGCAGCTGGGGTGAGGCTGCACTCTAATCTTAGCCTCCACAGCCTGCCTTCGCCAGGAACATTACTCATGACTCTTCTTTCTTTCTTTTTAGGAAAATCAGCTCTGAGGGAAGATCCCATGCTGTCTAAAGGAAGCTACCCAGGAAGAAAAATGAGAATAATTAAAGCCCTAAATCTGTACAAGAAACATTCACAGCTGAGACTCTCAGCCAAGAACGGAGATAATGCTAATGATTTTGTTTTATAGCCTCAACATGCCTCACATCTGGAGGTGATCCAAAGCCCTCAGCAGGTTGTCACGTTGATGGAAGGGCCCCTGCTGAGATGCAGCTGCTTCTGGGGAGAGCCGCATCTGGAGAACAGCTGCCTATCAATCCATGCACCAGGAGGGCAGCAGGCAGACTCTGCAAGGGCACCCAGTCCACCTGGAGCCTCCCCCAACCCCCATCTCCAGAGACTTGGAAAGGCAGGGGCTAGTGGCTCACATTTGCTAACTAATTGAAATGCAATAAAAGCTTCATTCTCTGTAAACTTTGGGGGAGGAGATGGGTCCCAATAGTCCAGCTTCCTAGCTCACAGAATGACTTCTGACATGTGTAAGCACCAGGTTTTGATTAACTATTACTGAGGACAAGGTTTCTATATGTATCTGCATTGCCAAACTCTCTTCTCCAGTTAACCATATGTTCACCAGTCTCACAGCTTAAATTCACCCTGTGTACATCAATGTGAGAACAATAAGAAGGCTGTCTATTGGCTTTCCTTACAGACTTCCAAATCATCCTATGAAGAGCAGTGTATTCATACCTGTAAATATGCAGAGAAACAGGCACACCCAGGAGTGTGCACGCAATTACAAATTCATACACATATGTGCATGTACTACATCAAGAGGGAAGAGGAAAGAAAGAAAGCTAACTGACACCATAATGGAAATTAACAGACCTGTTAGCTCTACCCTTCCATTAATAGACCCTGTGACTTTAAATTAGTCATCCTAACTCTGTGTCTCCGAGTCTCTGTGGTCTTATAAAATAAGGGAAGGTCAATAAACGTCCATTAAGATCTGCTCTAATGATAACCTTGATGATTATTTTATTACTGCACATTCTTTCCTTCTTTCAATCCCTGCCTCTCCTTCTCTTCCTCCCTTCTTCCCTCTCCCCTCCCTCAGTCCTTCCATCTTCTTTCTTCCTTTATAACTTTTTGTTTGCTCCTTCTTTTTGCTGTCTACTTATCCATTATTAGGAGGGATAAGACAAATGACAAAAGTAACTCTCAAGTGTTCTTCAATCCAAAATCTGAGACTCAAACTGTGCCAAGCAATGAGTTGAACATTTTGGGCAGATGACATGTTTCCTGCTTTCACAGGCTTTAAATAATAGGTTATCTTTTTTTCTTTCCCTTTCTTTTTCTTTTCTTATTCTTCTCTCATAAAATACATCCCAACCTCAGTTTCCCCTCCCTCCGCTCTTCCCAGCCCCCCTCCCACCACCACTACCCCTCTCCTCCAGGTCCACTCCTCCTTTTCTATTTCCCTTCTGAAAAAGAACAGGACTCCCAGGGATATCAACCAGATATGGCATAACAAGTTGCAATAAGACTTAGCACAAACTTTCATGTCGAAGCTGGTCAAGGTAACCCAGTAGGAGGAAAGGGGTCCCAAGAGCAGAGTCAGAGTCAAAGATATACCCATTTCCACTGTTAAAAGTCTTACAAAACCACCAAACTAACAGCCATAACATAACAGCAGAGGACCTAGAACAAATTCATGCAGGCTCCATGATTGCCACTTCAGTCCCTGTAAGCCCTTATGAGTCATACTTAGTTGATTCCATGGGCTATGTTCTCTTGAAAATATTAAGACACATTTTTTTTTTAGACAAGGTCTCATTATGTAGTACAGGTTGGCCTGAAATTCACTATGTAACCTAGGTTGGACTCACCATCCTCCTGTCTCAGCATCCAGAGTAATTGATATTACAGGTGTGTAACTTTTCGGTAATCTCATTTTCTCTGCCGGTCTTTGTCTCAAATTTAAGAATCACAGGTGTGAAGGAGACCGGAAGGAGAGAAGTCATCATAGGCTTGAACAACCTGGGATGTCTTTGTACCAGTATATGAGATACTGGGGTGTACATTCAAATAAAAACTCAAGAAAAATTAACTAATGACGGGTCCAGAGGCACAAAGGCAAGGACACAGGAGAGCAGGAGGCAGAGAAAAGTAACCATGGGCATCACAGACTTCCAAGCTGAAGCCAGCTCTGAGCTGCTTACCTGAGACCTGGCACAAACTAAGTGACTTGGAGACTATGAGACCAAGCTGGAGGACTTAAACTAAGATTTTATAAGATATTATTGAGCAAAAATGAGTAGGCTGTCAAGCAAGAAGGACCAGTAGGACAATGTGTGGCCCTGGGTGATTATTGAAATTCTGTTTCAGTTTTTTTTTTTTTAAAGGAGTAGAAGGAATCAAATTATAGGGCCTTCATTTCAAACAGCCTACTTAAGATCTTGATGCATAAAACATGACAAAGTTAATTTTAAAATCCTTTTATGTTATCTGCCTTCTGAAGAATTTTCCATTGTCCTTGTACAATAATGTAACTTATCACATTGGGGATTTTTTGCTTATCTATAAATAGCTCCTTCACCCATAAACCAGGGATGACAGCCTATTTTTAT